>OZ018329.1:37062397-37569897 GCA_963969495.1 Ceratothoa steindachneri
CAATTCCTCCCCATAACTTACTAATATACTTTATTCTATGTTATTTGGAAAAGAGAATATGACAAAAATACAGTTTTTAATACCATACAACTATGTATATCTAGTGAATATTTATAAAGTACAACCGAGCATATAGCCGAAAATTTGATAGGCTATTCCCTCATCCATGATATTCACCTGAAATGTGATTGGAGTATATATTGCGTATCAGAGGGAGAAATGGCGCATAAATTTCAAGTATAATAATTATTTTAGGCGCCGGTGTGAAAACGTAATATTTGCCCATTTTTGCTTGGGCAATTGCTGAATGTCATTTAGGTAAATTTTTTATTCTTTAAACGTTTTATTTCCACGCTTATATGAATATTCATCCCTATAAAATCATAATCAATATATTAATAATTGAGCATTTGTTTGTAAAGATCATGTGAATTCTATACCGCAATATATTTCATGGTAAGATATAACAATTATATATACTGATTTTAATATGTAAAATGTTCCATTAGGTTGGAACGGCTAGTCTATTTTCCATTGAATCTTTAGCCCAATACGCGCTAAAACAGATCTCAGAGAAAGGAGGTGTATACCATCGAGTCGGAATTATATTTTTTAAATGGGTATCCTATTTTTATGAAGGAATTGGCCAGCGAGGTCGGAATGGGTGTGTAATAAGCATTGAGGACGAGTTGATAATTTACTGCTTGATTCAAATTTGTGATTTAATTAGTCAAATCTCTATTTCATTACATATATATATATATATATATATATATATATATATATATATATATATATATATATATATATATATATATATATATATATATATATATATATATATATATATATATATATATATATATATATATATAGAGAGAGAGAGAGAGAGAGAGAGAGAGAGAGAGAGAGAGAGAGAGAGAGAGCGAGAGATAGATATATAGATATTTATATGCAAATTTTGTTACAGAATCTTCATTAAATTTTTTTGGAAACTTTCCATTTTTCTTATTATCTTTTTTAGTTCATCTTTTAGATTGTAAACAACTTTTTCTACGTTTATCTCTTTTGTAAATGAAATGTATTTGATAAAACGAAACTTGGCTTTAATTGCTGAGCTTTCGATTTCTTCGATCATCTTGAGAGTGTGTTTCCTCCCTTATCGGTGAAGAATGGTGGAGTTAAATTGTATGCTCAATTGAACATACATGATTGTACCTCTACGTCCTTTTCTAGACGTAGAAGTTCAAAACATCAACGTTAATTATGTCACAAAAGTGTACAGAAAAGCTACAGACATGGGAAGATGCCTCAACGCGGATGGTGAATGCCCTGAAAGGTACAGAAAAAGTGTATTCGGCTCATACATCCGCCGAGCATACAAATGCTGCTCCACATGGGAACTGTTCCATCAAGAGATCTTCCGCATAAAACAAACCCTCGTAAACATCAGTTTCCCCCGAACATGATTGCAAAACAACTTAAATCATTTTTAAGAAGGTAATTCACAGACACGGATGAAATGGAAAGTAATCAAGAACCAGTAAATAACATCATACTGTACTATAGAAATCAGATGTCATCGGCCTACAAAATAGACGAAAAAAACATCAAGGAGATTGTTAACCGTAACATCAAAGTTAAGAAGCAAACGGACAAGATTCACATGATTATATATTATAAAACGACAAAAGTTAACAATCTCATGAAAAACATCTGAAATAACTCCTCTATCCTGAAATTTACGAATATAATCTACGAGTTTACCTGCCCAAATGAAAACTACAAGCTTCATAAGAAGTCAAAATATGTTGGCATGTCTACCACCACACTGTCGAGACGTTTAACAATGCACCTGCAACATGGAACCCACAAAATTCATATGGAGATTGTAAATAACATCAGCTTAACCAGGGATATATTGATTAATAACACCACGATCAAGAGAAAAGAGGGAAATAAAGTTAGACTAAACACCTTAGGAGCTATCTTAATTAACGAAGAAAGGCTAGCCATCAACATCCAGAATACGGGCTGGAATCGAACATTAAAGTTGTTTTAAAATTCAGCTCACACTGTAGTGGCCCGTTCACTTGGCATAACTTTCAAGCGAGGAGGATTAAATATCCCCTAAAATCTGTTATCCGTTTTCTTTTTATTTCCACTAGCACTAAATATCTTGGTCACCGGCAAGGTCTGAGTTGCTCTTGGTAGTAAGATATAGTGAAGCCTTGCAGTAGACCCAGTTAGGGGACCGGAAAAGGGGGGCTGATTCTCGGTCACGAGCCAAAACCCAACTGTGGACCGTTGTTAGGGCTAGGCCCAGATAGGTAAGGTTGACCAAAGAGAGTGCGAAAGTAGGAAGATAGGCGAGATAGGATTATGACAGATAGAGAAGCTCCTCCTACTAGTGCAGACTGGGTAAATTCTCCACAGCTGAAGATCAACAGAAGAACCACTTTCTTCGGAGAGGGAACGACTCCCAGGGAAGATGGACGCACCGGACTTCAAAAGGCTTCCCCTTAAACTCATTGCCAACGGAAGGAAAATATCACCACAAGTTGTGCAATGCACATTTACTGATCTGTAAATACCACTAATCAAATGTATTGAGATAACATCTGGATTCACAGTTATTTGCCAAGAAATTCAGGATGTAGGGCAACTACTATCATCTGCTGAGAGCATTACGCTAAGAAAGTTGGATTTGGAAGCAAGAGCAACCACACAATTCACGTCTAACAGAAGTGTCATCTTCCAAAAAATTGAGTCCTGATTAAGAGAGCATTCATGCCAAGAAATTAAAGAAGAACTACAGAAGTGGCAGAAATGGCTCAAGAAGGCATAGGTAGTCAAATTAAAAGATCACACTCACGTTTTAAAGGTCATTTGCGAATCTACCAAAATAGCTTCAAGGATCATCGAACAAGGACTTCTCGCTTTCAACATGAGAATCCCATCCGCCCACATACAAAGAGATGTCTATCCAAGCATATATGTATGCTTGAGATGTTATGCCATATAGGAACATACGGCTTAGAATTGACCCCCAAAAGACCCAATCATCTGTTCTGAATGTGGAACAATGCAGATAAAAAAGGCATTAACTGCCAAGGGGGACACAAAACTATGGCCATGATCTGTCTCAGAAGAAGAGAAATTATAAAGAGAGAAGAAAACAGAGTCAAACAGAAATAACGCTAACGTAAATAGAAACCTATACGCATCAATGGCAAAAAGTGCCCAACAAGGTCGGCAACAGGGATAAATTTGGATGGTACTCTCAATGTGAATATATTTACTTGTATATTACATGCCCACGTGATGAACATAGCTAACCTTGGAAGTTACGCAACAAAAGTCAACAGCATTTTACAGAAAAAGGGCGTCGAACCGATGAATTCTCCAAAGAAGTCGACTCATCAGCCATTTTTAAATCGAACTCACAGAAAAGACAAAACATGAGTTAATCGAAGATGCGAAAGGAAACCAACAGGTAGCAGAAACAGAAGAGAACACAAACAGCGATGACTCAGAGACTGAAAAAAACTCTGACTACACAGAGCAAGAGTGCACACACACTTTACTCGCAGAAAAGCCCAAAGATTTAACAGATCTAAATCCGCAAGTAAAAGGGGTCCATCACCCAGAGATGAATTACAAGAAGGACCCTTGAACGCAGCCAGCATAGGTGGAACCTAGGAGAAACGACAGAAGAACTAAAAAAAGAAACACTGATAACTCAACAGATAGGACACACTAAACGGAAAACGAATAAACGAACGGAAATCGACAATTGGATTATGAATATTAAGAAATTAAAAATACTACAAATTAACACATGCGGATAGAAAGACAAGGCAATTATGTACGCAAAACTTATTCAGAAAGATTGACCCAGATGTTATATTAATATCAGAACATGGAGGAAACACAGAAAACGTCCTGGCCGAAGCTTACCACGAGCTTGTTCTGCTTGTTGATGACTGAATCGAGCGAGAAGGTTTTTCATCAGAAAAAAATAAGAAGTCGTTCTCCACGATAATTCATGTCTTTGGGAAGGCGATGGCAGCACTCCTGGCGTTGTTTTCGCATACATTGTGTAAGCATAGGCTTTTCCACGCTCCTCTGGCTTTTGCCTCCCTCTTTCTAGATGGCCTTGGACGTCGTGACCAGCGAGATGTTCTTCTTCGCGAGCGCAGTCATTTCGAGCTACGGAGCACTTTCAAAGCTCTTTACTCACAGCCAAACTTCTGATAACTTGAGGTCTGCCTGAATGAGGTCGATATGTGAGGTCTTCTCCTTTTTTAACCTCTCTGCGCCTTTATGGACGGTTATCTGGCTGACGTTAAGCCAGTGGCGATGTCGGACTTGTTCTGTTCCGCGCTGAGGAGCACAGAGATCTTGATTATTTTCACTTCCATCTCAGCGCATAATGGAAAAGACGTTTTAATTACACGTGCTGGAAAAGTTGAAATTTTGCAAAACCTGGTATGTAGTACTAGTGTTCCGCCTAGGGTCATCTTTTTCTATGTCGATAATGCTGACACAAAAACGGGTGCTCCGTCTTGTCTGGGTGACTAAGGCATCGACTATCGCTGGATTTTGTTAAATACACCTTCCCTCAGACTTTCCATCACAAAGAACCTAACTCAAATGTTCCATTTAATATAGTAAATGTTCTTAATGAGCACTTTTCTAGTGTTATTAGCAAAGAGGGTACTACTAATTTGCAAACCTTCTCAGTTATATTCAATTAATGGAATTAAAAAATGAATTAGCTAACCACTTTGTAAATTTGTAAACCAATCTTTAACTGAAGGCAATGTGACAACTCACTCTATTTTATAGAAAGGCTAGAAAAATCAAAACTTCTATAGACCAATTAATTTTATATCTATAATCTGTAAATACTCGAGTCCCTCATAAGGGAAAAAATCGTATATTATTTTGAAAATCGGAAATTAATAAAAGTAGTAAACATTGAATTCGACGTAAGCGTTCTTACTTTAGCAATCTTATAAATTTCTTTAACAATATGATAAAATTGTATGATGAGCACAGAAGCTATCAAATATAATTTTTTAGATTTTCAACAGGAGTTTAATACCATCGCTGACAGAAAACTTTACATTAAACGTAATACTCATTGTATAAGATGGTATTAGTTCAAGATGGGCACTTGTGCGTAGTCATGTTCCTTAGTGCTCGTTCTTGGCTCCACTACTCTTTATAATTCATTGAATCAACCTCGATGATGGCTTCACGTAAAATATAGAAATAGGCTGATGACACTAGGTTGTGTAATAGTGTAAATTCTCGATCCGATTGTGAAAATCTATAATGGGGTCTAGACGAATTGATGTTAGAATATGCAAAATGTATTTTGGCAATCACAACGCATAGTGATTGCAAAATATATGGTAGCACTTTGGAGTCAGTTGAAAGAGAGCGTGACCTAGGAGTTATAATTAAATAAGATCTCAAATCATTAAAAGTATCCTGAAGCAGGAAAAAGTCAAATAGAGTTCTTGGGTATATTGTTACAGACGTTACGTTAAATGTAAAGAAATCGTCATTCCTCTATATACACCATGATTTAGATCCAGGTAGAGTACACAGTTCAATTTTTGTCCCCATACTTACGTAAGGATATTCAAACTTGTGCTTTAGTTCAACGCAGCCCTAAAAAAATGATTCTCGAGCTTAGACATAAATCTTATGAAGAGAGATTGAAAACCCTAAAAATGTTACCCTAGGAAAATACACGACTCCGAGGAGAACTGATCTAAGTTTTATAATTATTAATGGTTATTTATACAAATGTTGAGTTTGAATCACTTTTTGTGTAAGACAATCCTGCTGACACTCCAAAAAATACATACATATAAATTGATAAATAGGCTTTTAACATAGTAGTTGCACAAAACCTTTTTACATATAAAATTATCGAGATATTGAGCCATTTACCGCTTGAAGCGGTGCAAAGTCTTGCTTTAATATGTTCAAGAACTGACTTAGCATGTCATAATTCAATACATATATTTAGATTAGATGAGTTTCCTCTGAAAACATTTATCTTCTTAAGCTATTCATGAATTTGACCACATGCTCTTTAGCTGGTCCGTTAATCTAAGATTCTTAATTCAGAAGAAAAATCAAGATAAGTATGTATTCAAAAACATATACTACAACATATTGATCTTTAGAGCTTTATCCGAGTCAGTGAGAAAAAAACAAGTGAAAAGTTAACCAATATAAAAAAAATTATGAAAATAAATGAACTGTGGAAACACGAAATTACCGTGTCAATGGGCAAATTAGAAAAAATATATCAAGCCATCTAGATCCTAGCGCATAATTACTCACTTTTCTGAATCTAACCAGTAACAAACCTCAGGGCCTATACTTTCCACCTTTACCCAACCAGAAAAATGAAAACCTAGTAGTGCTCATCTTAATCTGAGCACCTTTTCGACGGTCTAACCTTAGAATAAAATGTCCTACCGGCTGATAAAATAGAAATATTTATCATATTCTAGAGCATATTATGGCTGATTGGAAGTCTTCAGATAGAGTCTAATGCAAAGGATATTTGAAATTCGGAAGCCAGACGGCAAGCTATCGTGGATCAGGACGGAGATCATAATAAATCTTTCAATTCAAGCTGAACTTCATTCTGATGTTTAATTTGAGTTCCTAAAAGCAATAGTTATGGGAGACAACCCTGACAAATCAGATATGTAGAAAATATCGGGTTCCCTCCCCCCCCCCCCCCAAAAATGATGCATTTTAAAAAATTAATATCTCAGTAACCTCTTTCCTATTTATGTCAATTTTTCCATGCAAGATACATTTAATCTTCTTTTTTTCCAACCAAATTTAGATACTTTTTTATAGTTTTCCTACACATCACAAAAATAAACAACATGAGTAAAAAAACGAATATCGAACTAAATATTATTTTATTGTGCAATACCATACAAGAATTTTCACGTTCTTACAAAAGCCTACATAAATGAACATGTCATAATATTATGGATACCTTTATTTACAGTTCTTATTACCCATAATAACGCCAGAAGAAGATCGCATTCTGATTAAAGCTCGTTATTATGAAAAGGGATGGAAGATTGGACTGGAAGAGTATACGAGAATTTACTGGCAAAATGTGTATAAGATGTGCTGTGGAAAGACTCTTAAACAAGGTCTGCTGACCAAAGTTGCGTGCTCCCACTTATTCTGATTTGGGAGGACTAACCTTACAGGGTTAGTCCTCCCAGACTAACCCTATGAGGACATTAGCAATTAAATCATTCGAAAAAGAATGCAAAACAATATAAGTGTTTCAAATTTCGTTAGAATGGGCCGAATAGTTATGATGTTATTGCCAAATTTGTACCAGGCTAACTTTGGAAGGACTCAGGCAATTATATCATTCGAAAGAGAATGTAGAGGACATAATAGTTTCAAATTTCATTAGAATCGGCCGAATAGTTATGATGTTATTGCTAAAACAACATAACTCATGTGCTAAAACTGAGAACCCCTCGGTAATTATGTCATTCAAAAGGGAATGTAAAACAACCTAACGGTTTCAAATTTTGCTAGAATCAGCCGAATATACAATATTATTACCAAAAAAATCCCCGCAAAACGGGGACCGACCGACCGACCGAAATAGTGAGATATAGAGTCGCCCGCGACTAAAAAGATTCCCAAAAGGAAAAGCGCTAACAGAAAACCAGGAAGTGGTAGACCGATAACAGCTTCAAAAACAGGAAATGTAAATTAAATTAACGATAACATCTGTTCTCAAGAAGATAAACCAGGAAGTCATTTATCACAAAGAACAACTGCTAAAATCTTCAATATTGGAAGAAGTTCTGTACAAAGAATAATTAATACACAAAAGAATAGGATCTTCTAGCTCAAGTGGTAGTATTAAGGATAAAAGAAAAATAAGATGCGGGCAGTTACTTGGTAACTTCAATGTCGATGATGTTAAAAATATTGTCTTCATGGATGAAAAAGATTTCACTTTAGAAATTCCGCGAAAGCGCCAAAATGTTGTCTACGGGCGTGGTAAAAATTGTGACCTTCCGATAAACAGATTCTATTATGAAACTTCAAGATTTTCCACAGAGCTCTCTTGGAATGGCAAAACAGATGTTCATTTTATTGATACTGAAAATAATAAAGTGAATTCTGATAATTACATTGAACTGCTGAAAATAAAGTGTTTACCTGATTGTCCTTGCCTGTATCAAGAAAATGACTTTATTAAGCACTAAGATGGAGCAACTTCTTATACAAACTCCGCCTCACAGTCCTTTCTAGTTTGCAATACGCCAAAATAAATAACCAAGAATAAGTGGCCCCCCCAATTCCTGATTGTAACCCTATAGATTACTCAATATGTAGGTACTTAAAGAAAGGGGTTACCAGGATTGAAAAGCAAAATACGTGATTCTTGACAATAAATTAGCATTACTGAAGTAAGAAATGGTTTGTGAGTGTGCTAAAAAATATTCAGATTAGTGATTAATCAACGTGGTGGTCCAATCGATCATTTACTGCAGGTAGGTTAAATTTCTGATTATTTATTTCTTTACACTCGATTTTCGTTTTCTTTACGATGTTATTTTTGTGAAGTGCAAAAACATTATAAAAGTTATCTAAATTCCCTTTTTTGCGTTCGAAATAGTAAGATTGGACGTATCTTGAATATGAAAAGTCATGAGGTTACTGAGATATTATTTTTAAAATAATAATAATAATAAGTCTCTTGTAATGCGCTCTTCAAGGCCTGAGGCTTTTCTAGAGCGCACGTTGTACTGAGATGAGAATGGAAATTCAATGGAAATTTAAGAGGTGGAGAAGGCAATTCTGAAAAGATGCCTTTTCAGGAGACGCTTAAATGTGGTAAGAGAGGGAGAAGACCTGATTTCAGCAGGAAGAGCATTCCACAACTTAGGGGCGCAGATTGAGAAGGAGCAGTCCCCTATTGAGCAGAGGGATGAACGAGGAATATTCAAAAGAGGTGCATGTGATGACCGAAGGGCCCAAGGGACATGGCGTGGCGAGAGGGCAGAAGAGAGGTAGGACGGGGCCTTATTGTTTAGGGCCTTAAATGTGAAGAGAAGTATCTTGAAGTGAGTACGGGATCTGACAGGGAGCCATTGCGGTTTCGAGGGAGAGAAGCGAGGGCGACGGAGGAGAAGCCGGGCGGCATAGTTCTGTACAAGTTAAAGGAGGCGGAGAGAGGAGGATGGCAGATTCACAAGCAGTGAGTTACAGTAGTCAAGGCGTGAGGTGATGAAGGCATGAACAGCAGTCTCAAGACTTTGGCGATCAAAGTGAGAGCGAATGCGAGACAAGTTACGAAGGAAACATAGAGAAGATTTGCTGACATTGCTGATATTAGGCTTAAAGGATAAATGCTCATCAAAAACAACACCCAGATTCCTAACGCAGTCAGAGAAAATGATAGTATTACCGCCCAGAGTAAGGGACGGAAAGAGAGATTTAGATTTTTCGACAAGAGCAGGGGTGCCGACAAGGAGGACCTCAGTTTTATGGTGATTAAGCCTGAGGAAGTTGGTAGAGAACCAGTCAGAAATGGAGAAGTAGGCAGCCAGGAGGTCAGTAATAAAGTAGGCAAGAAAGGTAGGGGATGAGGAAACGAAAAGTTGAGTGTCATTAGCATAGAGGTGGAAGGATAGACCGAGATTACGCAGAAGGGAACTAAGACGGAGAAGGTAGATACGAAGTAGAAGAAGACCAAGGACAGACCCTTGTGGCACTCCAAAGCTAATGGGGGTAGAGTCGGATAAAACGTCGTCAATCACAACGGATTGGGTACGAGACGAGAGTTAAGAGCGGAACCAGTCAAGCCCGGTGCCTGATATGCCGAGGAAAGAGTGGAGAAGATCAAGTAGGACGGTATGGTCAATATTATCGAAGGCAGAAGAGAGGTCGAGTAGAACGAGGATGGAGGCACAACCCCTGTCCGCGGCTCTTCGTAAGCAATCAAACAAATTGAGAAGGGCGGTTTCTGTGGAGTGACCTGACTTGAGACCAGATTGATAGGTTTCATCAATGTTACAGGTCACCATGAGACTGTGGATGCCTGAAGCAACCACTCTCTCTAGAACCTTAGAGAGGAAAGGAAGCTTCGAAATCGGGCATCATTTTGAAGGGCCGCCCGATATATGCTAGAATCATTTGGGTTTCAGGGGTAAAATTTGAACACTTGATTCCTGGTGGTTATAAGTGAAGAAGTACGGAAATTTCGGGAATGTAATTTTAATAGCTGAAATAGCTATAATTTCGAATTGCTTTGTTTTTAACGACATCAATTTAAAAAAACTTGAATGTTTCGTTAGGTTTTTTTCTTTAATAGTATAATAGAACAGGTTAAAGCTGCGTTAATTTCAACTTCTATCACATATTTTTTAAAACCACGATGTTGCCCACGTGCATCTTCGTTTTGAAGCTTGGTGCCTTATCACAGCCACCAAATGTCAATGTTTAAACAAGGAGGTTATCGTCCCCCCTGTTCGCCCCCATACGCCGACCTCGCCAGATTGAGTTAGGCTTATGGGTAGATAAGGCATTGTTCACAGGCTCGGCTGTGCATTCCCTCGAAGCTCACAATCCATTGTCCCCCACGCTAAGGGAGTATCCTGGCTATTTATATGGAAACTTTACCACTAAGATCAGATTGGAGATCTAGATTTTCATCGCGAAACATCACCACGACCCTCTCTCCCTTTGTGCGCCAAGGGACCTCGACCTCGAGATTCACCATCACTTGTCCAGAAGGAGGACAATATCCCTTGAGTGCCAAAGGTTCGAGCCTTTCATGACGCCAAGTCCCCAAGGCTTCCCCTTCGTGTTCAGAAGAGAACAACGTAGAACAGCCATTGTTCTTTTGAGCCCTTCGCCAAGAAGCGGTTCTCACCCATCCCCCTCGTGTTCAGAAGAGAACAACGTAGAACAGCCATTGTTCTTTTGAGCCCTTCGCCAAGAAACGGTTCTCAACCTTACCCCTTGTTGTTCAGAGGAGAACAGCATTTGAACAGCCATTGTTCTTGAGCCTGTAGACAAGAGACGGTTATCACCCCCCCCCCTGTTGTTTAGAGGAGAACAACATTAAAACAGCCATTGTTCTTGAGCCCGTAGACAAGAGACGGTTCTCACCTCCCCCCTATTGTTCAGAAGAGAACAACGTAGAACAACCATTGTTCTTCAAGCCGTTCGTCGAGAAACGGTTCTCATTCCCAAGACGCCACGTCAGGATCCTTTTATTCCCCCCCTTCGGCTGGAACTCGCCAGCGGACTGAAAATTCCTTCGCTGCACCACTAGCATAAAGTTACGTAAGCCAAACGTCACCTTTGAGTACTTAACCCTTTTGTCAATTCTATCCTGTGCTTTAAATGGTTTATCGAACCATCCCATCTCTTCAACTCTATATTTGTTTTACCTTTTTAAATCCTTTAAATCCTCGGATTAGCCCGAGCCCCCACGACCATTTCCATTCTCTGTTTATGTAAATATTTTCCGTCTTGTGTTTGTTGATAGTTATTATTAATAAAACTCTATTTTATTAATGATAGCAATATTATTATCCTTGAGCTCAGTTCCACTTCTTAAGCATATCGAAGATACATAATATCGGCCGACAGACATTAACGCACTCCAGAGTTAATTAAAGAAGTTTCCTCAACGAATAGTGAAAATATGGTATATCGTCGGGAGTCCATTCTACGACATATATATATATATATACTATTTAAATTCGGTATCAGGTGTGTGGGGTTTAACGCTATATCTTTGCAATTACTGGTCTCAGTCGAGTAAAGCATAGTGTTATTCGTAATAATAAAAGAATATAGTAGTTCCCTTTTGTTTTAACGATTGCTATCCCCCATTTTTTTGAAACTTAAGAAGATGGAGTAGCTCAAGGAACTGTTATAATAATTTGTTTGTGTTTTTTTTTGTGTGATTTTAGTCAGTGGTTATTTAGAGTAAGAAACCAAGTACGAATAGGTCAGTGCCCATATTTAGGTAGGCTAATTTCTCTAGAAGGCATAATTCTTGTTGCAAGGAATTTTAGTTGGTTGACTAGTGCGCCCCCAAGTGCAAAGATGACTCAGTTCGAAATCTTTAAAGCGCAAGGAGAGTCCTGTGGACTTTCCGGAAAAGAACTAACTGAGTACATTCAAGAGGAGCAAAGAAAAGAGCGCGAAGAAAAAAAAAGAGAAAGAGAAATCCAACGAGAAGAACGAGAAAGAGAAATCCACCGAGAAGAAAAAGAAAGGGAAAAATAAATCCAAAGAGAAGAAAGAGAAAGGGAAAAAGAAATCCAACGAGAAGAAAGAGAAATCCAACGAGAAGAAAGAGAAAGAGAGGAACGGATAAGACAAGCTGAGCTTCACCATCAGATTGAATTAGCTCGTGTTGAAGCAGAGATACAGTCAGCCAGTTCCCGTTCCGAAGCATCCCCAATCTCTCATTAAAGCTCCCCAATTTCAAGGATGGAGAGGATTTCGGAGCATTTTTAGCCCACTTCGAAAAGATCCTCGAAATCAATAACATGGATCTGGAGGCTGAAGGTGTAGCCAGATTACTTCCCCTGTTAAATTGCAAATTGCGCGAAATTTTATATCTTTACCATCTGAGTGTACAATTAACTACAGTACCTTAAAAGCTGAGTTATTGGCCGCTCATAATATGACTCCCGATTTCTACCGCCAAGAATTTCGAGGAGGTCGTATTAAACCCGGACAGACGTTCCGTCAATTCGGATACATTCTTCAGAGGAATTTTAAATTTTGGTTAGAATCCTCAAAGGTTGATCCGAACTAAGAGTCCTTAACAGACTTCCTGTTGCGAGATCAATTTTTGGCGTCTCTCCCGACGGAGATCCGCGCGTTTGTCAAGGATCGTCGGTGCCAGACCTTTAAAGAATGTACCGAAGAAGCGGATGTCTATGCCGCAAGCCATAATTTATACCCAAAGGAGAATCGAACTTCTCACCAATCCCCCCACAAGGAAAGAAGGAAGGATTCGCGCCCCTTCACAGGAAAATCGACGAAGTTTCCGAGCCCCGTAAAACCCCCAAACTTCTTTCCCCAAAACCAACAACGGGACTCCAAACCTCCCGTTAAGATTTCTCCTCCATCTCTCTTCCCACATGAGCTGGAATTGCCTTGAAATTCTAGGCTTAAGAGCGGACCAGCCCACCAAGTTCACCAGATTAATGCAACCCCGGCTCCCCCGGTGGTGCAGACCCAAGCAGAAACTTCTCCCCCTCCGTCAGGCCACCAGGTAAATTTTATTTTTGATAAAAGTTCATCGGGAACTTTGAAATTTGAGGAGGGCAGCGTGAACGGCTGTCGAGTATCGACTCTCGTCAGGGACACAGGATGTACGTGTTTCATCGTGTCTGACGAACTCCTGCCCCCAGTGGACCCTAACCACGAAAAAATTGCGGTGGTACATGACTACCTTGGGCGGGCGAACCAATTCCCCGTCGTTAGATGTTACCTGCAGTGTCAATATTATAATGGCTGGGCTGAAGTCATTTCAGCACCCATACAATTCTGTTCCGTGCTTATAGGACAAAGCTCCCAAGTAAGTTTCGACCCTGTGTCTCAAGCCGCCCTTCCTCGAGGCCGACATAAGAAAGAAGCCCAGTAGCCCGTCCCCATCAGAACCCCGATACCGTCCGATTTCTCGGAAACCCTTAACCAGGACTTGAGGACGGCACAAAAGGAGTGTGAATCACTAACACCCTTAGGTGATAAGGCCCCAGACAAGGACACGGAGACTGTCCGTGGACCCCAAGAAAAAAAGACCCCTCAACGCGCCCATGGAGATACCTTCGTAGAACTGGACGAAACATTGGCGCTTGAAGAAGATTACCCCGCGGAGTCCCTTAATGTAATACAGATAGTGTGCCCTCAACCTGATGCCGATTACCCTCCTCCTTCCCTACCAGGCGAGTCTTTGGAACCCTCTGACCTTGATATTGTCGCGCAGCTGACACCTCATCAAAAGAGTCAGCTACAAGAGCTATTTAAATGGAGTCACCATTTAACCACCCTATTAGCTCTTTTCGAGCGACTGCGCGAAAATGGCCTCACCATTGGCCCCCGCAAATGCCATTTTGCCCACGAAACCATAAAATATTTGGGTTTCAAAATAGGACGAAACAAGTTAGGTCCTCAAGAGAACAAGATTGAGGAAATCGCCGACATGTCCCTCCCGTTTACAAAGAATCAATTAAGATCGTTCCTAAGATCAGCTTCTCACTATCAGCGATTTGTTCCGAATTTCGCTGCAATTTCGGCCCCCCTCAGCCCCCTTCAAAAAAAGAATTTCCCCGATCGTTTACGTTGGAATGCTGTCGCTGTTTCCCATTTTAATCAGCTCAAGAGTAAGTTCATTTTTGCCCCCATTTTAAAGTTGCCCAACCCAGAAAAATCCTTTGGGATTAAGACAGACGCGTCCAACGAGGGCATTGGAGGTGTACTCCTTCAATACGAGGATGACAGCATGAGTCATCAAGTTGCATATGCTAGTCGTGAATTATTACCACGCGAAAAGAGATATGCCACTATAGAAAAGGAAGCTCTATCAATTATCTGGGTCATAGACAAATTCAAGATGTACTTGATAGGTAAAGAATTTCAGATAGGAACCGACCACCGTCCGTTAGCCTATATTAGGAATGTGAGACACTCAAACGGCCGCATCATGCGCTGGAGTTTACTATTGCAAGAGTATCAGTTTAAAATAAATTATATAAAAGGTTCCGATATCCAGGTCGCTGACGCACTCAGTAGGAATGCGTTACCGAATAGCGTGGAGTAAGTGTATTCATAGGATTAGTATCTCCATGTATGTAGGTATATACCGTCTTGTACGACTTAAATTAAGATTCTCTTGTAATATAATTAATTAATTTATATGTCTGAATTTTGTAACGCTCAATGTCTAATTTTTTTTTGTATGTATATATATTTGTACCCATTAATTTACGTATAAATTATTTTGTCCCGTATATACTAATTTTATATCATTTCATTGTTCCATGCCCTTTTTTTTCTTTGATTAAGTTGTATTTAAGGTTACTTTCCCCAGTAATCTAAAGATCAAAATAATCATATGTATTGAGGTAATACTAGTTCGGTGCAGGAAGGTACGGTTGGTACAAGAAAACGAGTTCCCCACAACGAAGCTTTATCGTTGTCCCTGCTCTCTTTTTTTTCGAAGTGACAACTTCCCCCCGGAATGGAGGGGTGTGATAGAACAGGTTGAAGCTGCGTTAATTTCAACTTCTATCACATATTATTTAAAACCACGATGTTGCCCACGTGCATCTTCGTTTCGAAGCTTGGCGCCTTATCACAGCCACCGCATGTCAATGTTTAAACAAGGAGGTTATCGTCCCCCCCGTTCGCCCCCATACGCCGACCTCGCCAGATTGAGTTAGGCTTATGGGCAGATAAGGCATTGTTCACAGGCTCGGCTGTGGATTCCCTCAAAGCTCCCACTCCATTGTGCCCCACGCCAAGGGAGTGTCCTGGCTATTTATATGGAAACTTTACCACTAAGATCAGATTGGAGATCTAGATTTTCGTCGCGGACTATCACCACGACCCTCTCTCCCTTTGTGCGCCAAGGGACCTCGACCTCGAGATTCACCATCACTTGTTCAAAAGGAGGACAATATCCCTTGAGTTCCGAAGATTCGAGCCTTTCGTGACGCCAAGTCCCCAAGGCTTCCCCCTCGTGTTCAGAAGAGAACAACGTAGAACAGCCATTGTTCTTTTGAGCCCTTCACCAAGAAACGGTTCTCACCCTTCCCCCTTGTTGTTCAGAGGAGAACAACATTAAAATAGCCATTGTTCTTGAGCCCGTAGACAAGAGACGGTTCTCCCACCCCCTGTTGTTCAGAGAAGAACAACATTAGAACAGCTATTGTTCTTGAGCCCGTAGATAAGAGACGGTTCTCCCCCCCCCTATTGTTCAGAAGAGAACAACGTAGAACAGCCATTGTTCTTCAAGCCATTCGTCGAGCAACGGTTCTCATTCCCAAGATGCCACGTCAGGATCCTTTTATTCCACCCCTTTGGCTGGAACTCGCTAGTGGACCGAAAATTCCTTCGCTGCACCACTAGCATAAAGTTACGTAAGCCAAACGTCACCTTTGAGTACTTAACTCTTTTGTCAATTTTATCCTGTGCTTTAAATGGTTTATCATACCATCCCATCTCTTCAACTCTATATTTGTTTTACCTTTTTAAATCCTTTAAATCCTCGGATTAGCTCGAGCCCCCACGACCCTTTCCATTCTCTGTTCATGTCAATATTTTCCGTCTTGTGTTTGTTGATAGTTATTATTAATAAAACTCTATTTTATTAATGATAGCAATATTATTATCCTTGAGCTCAGTTCCACTTCTTAAGCATATCGAAGATACATAATATCGGCCGCCAGATATTAACGTACTCTAGAGATAATTAAAGAAGTTCCCTCAACGAATAGTGATATATGGTATATCGTCGGGAGTCCATTCTACGACAAATAGTAAATGGGATATTCGTGAATTTGTTGTTAATCCAAATTTTAATTGAATTTCACTTGACAATTATTGATACAGATTTTGCGGCTGCTTTTTGAAACAGATAGTTGGAATAACCTCAAAGCGCTGGATGAAAACCTTTACCTATTAGTAAAAAATACTGTCTAATTTATAAAGACTAACTGGTAAAGTTTTTGACATATAAGAAGTCAGGATGTACATCGATATGAAAGGAGCACTATGCCTATGAAACATCTTAATGGTTCACAAGGATATGCATTTTATAATAAATATTTTACTAGCAATTGATTTCATTCTCCAAACATATGAATTATTGATCATAGTACGAGACAAGTGAGAAATAGATATCAGATATTCTTTCCTCTTTAGGGCAGTTAAAAAGTGTGTCAAAGATTTTCAAGCTCTCAGTAGCCCATTATCATTTAAAATACACACAGTTTAAAAAATACTCACACATTTAAAACTTCAAGATCCCTTCTGATATCAAAGAGACTCACTATTCTCCAGCCTCATAGTATCAAACTGTTTCAACCACTAGAACGTATAGAAAAAAGGAAATATAGTTTTGACTATAGACACCTCAGTAGGAGACTCAAAAGAGTAGTATAGTGGTGAGATGGCCAAAATGAGGAAGAGCTTTTAAGAACCTCATGCGCAAAAAGGCACAGATGAGAGAAAATTTAAAAAAATGATTTTTGTAAAAAAGGTCTGCTGAAATAATGCTGCGTGTTCTCATATATTTTGATTTGGGACTTTACGACATTCAAAAATTTAAATAATTTTGGGAATTACCTTAGGAGAACCTTGGCCATTATATCAGTCGAAAGAGAATTTAAACAACATAAGGGTTCCAAATTTCATTAGAATCAACAGAATAGTTATGATGTTATTGCCTAAAAAAATAATTCATGCGCTAAAATTTGGAGGACTTTGGCAATTATATCATTCGAAATTAAATGTAAAACAATAAAAGGGTTTCTAATTCCGTTAGAATCGGCCAAATAGTTAGGATGTTATTTCCCCCCCTAAAAATTCCCGGGCTAACTTTGGGAGGACTTTGGCAGTTTGATCATTCGAAAGAGAATATAAAACAACATAAAGTTTCAAATTTCGTTAGAATCAGCCGAATAGTTATGATGTTATTGCCAAGACAAGGTAATTCCTGGGCAAACCTTGGGAGAACTTTGGTAATCATATAATTCGAAAGAGAATGTAAAACAATATAAGGGTTTCAAATCTCGCTAAAATCAACCGATTCGTGAATCAGTTATTACCCAAACAAAATTATTCCTCAGCTAACCTTGTGATACTTTGGCATTTATATCATTGAGACAAAATGTAAAACAATATAAGAGTTTAAAATTTCATTAGAATCGGCCGAATAGTTATAATGTTATTGCTAAAACAAAAATAATTCCCGGTCTAAACTTGGGAGTACGTTGATTATTATATTCTTCGAAAGAAAATTTTAAAAAACAAAAGAGTTTTAAGTTTCGTTAGAATCGGCCCAAAAGGTAGGATGTTATTACCAAAACAAAATAATTCCCTAGCTAATATTTGTAAATCATTGGCAATTATATCATTCAGAAGTGACTGTAAAACCATATAAGGGTTTCAAATTTCGTTAGAAACGGCCGAATAGTTATGATATTATTACCAAAACGAAGTAATTCCTGGGCAAACCTTGCGAGGACTTTTGTAGTCATATCCTTCGAAAGAGAATGTAAAACAACATAAAGGTTTCAAATTTCGCTAAAATCAGCCAAATAGTGAATCAGTTATTGCCAAAACAAAATAATTCCTAGGCTAAACTTGGGAATGAATACTTTGGCAATTATATCATTCAAAACAAAATATAAAACAACATAAAGGATTCAACTTTCGTTAGAATTGTCCGAATATTTATGATGTTATTCCCCAAACAAAATAATTCCCGGGCTAATTTTGTGAGGAATTTAGCAATTATATCCTTCGAAAGAGAATTTCAAACAACATAAGGGTTTTAAATTTCGTTATAATCAGCCTAATAGTTACAATGTCATTTTCAAAACAAAAAAAACATAACGGGAACCGACCGATCGACCGACGTGACTAAAAATACTGATTCATAGTATAACAGTTAAAACTATGATCAAGCAGTTTTTTGAGTTCATCTCGAAGAAGTGCTCAACACGAGGATAGAGAATCTACTACCCGATCAGATTATGTTTCTAAGAGATCTTCAGAAATTTGAAAGGGAATAATTTAGAGAATCACCAATATGGTCATTAAAAGAATTCACTTATGAAAATGTTCATGTAATGGGCATTAAAATAATTGAGAGGGTAAAGATATTCTATTTCCGATAACAATTGTTACGGCAGTATAAGACTTAGTTAAAAATATAAAATTAGTTAAACGAATTAGAACCGAAAAAAAACAAAGAGAACATAGGGATTTAGCCAGAGTACAGACAATGTTTTAGTACGGTGGACAATGATGCCTCTCACCTAAGAAATACTACCTTTGTGAAGGAAACAGTAGGCATATTAGTGAAGAGACAATATGTGGTTACTTTTAAGGATAATCACTTAAGGCGAACCAAATTACTTTCCAAATTTCGCTGAGTAAGCGAAACCAATCTATTCTCAGAGTATTCCCCATTCCCACGAAATTGAAATCAGTAAGCACATATATAAATAGACGCTGGACCGTAATGCTATCAAGCCCTCTTTGAGAGAATATCTCACTATCAAAGAAATATTGTGCCATTCGACGATGTATCCACAGCCTGAAATTAAATTTACAAAACCCACACTTTTATCACTAGTGATGGACTTATCAGTCTAAAGATAAGATGCTGAAAGGTTTGTTAGGTCTATGGGCATTGCTTACTCAATATTTGCGTTATGCTTTACCCAAATTGAAATAACTCTTAGGATTACAGCGAAGTTACACTGTAGAACTACTAAGTAGATCAAAAGATCTATCTAGTAGTTCGACGGTTGATGTTCCGTTTCCGGCCACGTTTACATAACTGTAAAAAATGCACTTTGAAAAAAAACATCTGAAACAAGTGCAATCGGTAGGAAAATTCCTACCATTTTTTTCTCAGGATTTTAACAACAAAATCCCTTATAAAGCCAAATAAAATCCAGATAGACTTTGGCGAAAACCATCGCCAATCACTGTAAAAAAGATTAGAACTACATATATTTGATGAATAAAGGCTCAGAAAAAACTGGGCCAAAACATGTGTTTTATTGCTATCATTACTTCCTAGCAAAAATCAAGTACACTCAGAACTTGATGCACCTTGAAAAATAGTATATTATTGCCCGAGTAGGAAACTAGATGCAATGTTCCTGATCTTCTCAAAGCATTAATTCCCATAAAAATTAATCTTTGTCAAGACCCCTCCCCCCCTCTCCTAGAACATCATAAAAGTCCTGAAAGGAATAGACTTGAAATAGAGAAGTATCATTTTGATAAAATGAGGAAAAAAATATGTACATATGAACCGTTGTCCTGCATGTTCCCGAAAATGGCAAACGAGACAGATAGACATCCTAGACCTTTTATTAAATCATACTACGTTGTCTGTGTTACTATCTGACATGTTATTTAGAGAACAGTGTTAACTGTGCAAAAGAGAATGGCCTTCGTCGCTTACCACGGCAAGTTATAATTTCCCATCACATCAGAATTCCAAGACAGCAACATATTCAATTAGATATGTGGCTTACTTTAATTCCTTAAAAACGCAGAAGTATCAAATAATTTCCATCCAAAATAGTTGGTTGCTTATCAGATAATGAAAGATCTTGAAATGAAGCGATTAGTATCATTACTTTCTGAAATTCACAAAGCGAATGTATCAAACGTGGATAATATAAATCATTTTAAGAAACATTTTTTGGCACCTTCTGAACTAACAAACCATCTCTCATATCCGCCGCTGTAGTCAATCGAACGAAAGAGAGTGGATTCGCTTTCAAAATTTAAAGATATCTCAAGGTCACATAGACTTGCCCCAGATAGCCCTGCTTAAGCTCCTGCACTCTTCAATCTTTATTCACAGTTAGCCAAAAATGAATACTACACATTCCTCTAAAACTTGCCCCTCGTCAAAGTGTTGAATTCCATATGGGTGAATGTCGACTTAGCAGTGTTCCCTGAATTGGAAAGTGTACTATTAAAAAGTCTCCACGCCTAGTCAAAAATATCGTAGGACATGAGGGCTAGAACTAGGCTTAGATAATCTATAGATATCACATTGAATTTTGAGCAAAATTTAGCAACCCTAAAGAGGCTCAAACTTTCAACTGCTTATATTGGAGATGTAAAATAAATTAAAGGATATGCTGAAGCTGACCTAAATATCAAACCGTTGTAAGAAATTGATAAATACATAATTTATTCTAAGGAAGTTCAATTAATAAATTGACCACATAACAGAGATATACATTATTATTATTATTAATATCAAGCTACCAAAGACTTGCCCTAAGGTGGAGATACAACAGAATTGAATCCGCACAAAATATCAGGGGCACTGGATAAAGGCAGAGACAACCAAATGAAACAGGACCCTAGTAAGCCCAAATAGTGAATGAGGAGTTACTGTAATAAATAAACATTTAAGCAAGACTTTAATGTAGAAATGTTAGGAGAAGAGAGAATATTATTGGGTAATTGATTCCAAATTTTACCACTGACGGAACAAAAGCTCAAGTAAAGTGCATAGTGGAAGCATTCATTGGATTCATAGCAAAATCATTAAGACTCAAAATATACCTAGTTACGCATACATGATTGAAAGGTCCAGGCAAGACACTATGTAACGGATGTCGACTTTTATTAAAAACTTTAAATATAACAACCAGACAATCGCTTCGCCACCTCCCCCTACGGCGAGAGCTTGCGAATCGCTACTAATATTAAAATTTAAAATCTAAAAAAAAGCGAGCCATAGTTAAATTTTTATAAATTTTCTGAACTTCGCAAATTATAATAATTTCAAAAAGGAACTCGAAAATAAATTTCCCCCTTTCAAAATATCCCGTTGCTAAAATATAGTTAAAGAAGAAGATATATAAAAATAAATTTTCTCAACTTCACCATTTGTAATTCTTTGGGTTATGAAAAATTCAAAAAATTTCGATACTTATATTTATTTTTGAACTTTCCCATTTTGTTTTTTGATATTATAAAAGAATTATTAGAAATAACTTCGATAAAAAACATAAGTCATGACCAAACTAAGATTAAATTATTATTCTAATCCTCAAAAAAATCCCCTTCTTAAATTATTGAGTTAGTGATGAATAAGTGCGCTAACTTGCCGCCGATGGTACAAATCAAAGGAAAACTCAGGAGAGATGAACTTAATAGAATTCAAAGTTCTATCCAGCATTGTCAAATGTGATTTGGTCGCAGAGATCCAAACAGAAGCACAGTACTTAAAATGTGTCGTGACTGTGGAGTCAAGACACGAAGTTTTAAAGGATTTTCGAAGTAAGCCCGGCTTCTGAGTAATTTAGGAAGATAAGAAAAGGATGTGCTTCTCAAAAGTCAGGTTAGAGTAACAAAATACCTAGTCACGCAAACTAGAAACTTCCTTAACCTGTTCACCGGAAATATGCAAACAGGGATGAGGTGGATCCAATATACGGGATCCAATATACGTTTTGCTAGAATTAAGTTTCATGCCCCAAAGTTGACACCAATAAGTAATCCTAGCAAAATCTCGGTTCAAGGACGCAGCAACTTCAGCTCTGTTACTAGGAGAGTTAACAGAGGAGTAAAGTGTAGTATCATCGGCATAAGGTATCCAGTTAATTTCAAAATGAATGCCTATATCGGAAGTAGAAATAATAAAAAATAAAGGACCAAGTACAATACCCTGTGGAACACAAGAGACAACAGGCAGTGAGGCAGAAGAGATACCATCAACAATTACACACTGAGATCTATTACACCGGGGAACAATTTAAAAAAAAATTCCTGTTGAGTTAGATTTAAAGTAAAATTAGCTCACTGATTCCAAATTTGTAGTCAGCTTTTTTAGCTAGCACGTCTATCTTTTTCTCCACAGCTTACCCCCAGCCCAGAGAAGTAATATTCCACTGCTTAGCTGAAATAATATTTGCCTGCTGATTACAATTGAATTCATCTACAACTACTTGGCAACTTGTTTGTGCAATTCACCATTGAGACAATGCGGTGAGAAGTGTGTGTTGTAAGTTTTATTTCGTTATATACTGTTTTTTTGAGCTTTCAAAGCTAGTAACTTTTCTATCTTAGTGTTTTATTTATATAGGTATATATTTCCTTTGTTTCAGATCATGTCTGCTCCTGCAACTTCTCGTCGTAAATACCTAAACAACCCTGACTCCTTCTGCTACATTTGTGGCAGTTTCACCATTCTAAGTCAGAGGGCAAACATCAGTGCATTTGTTAAACAAGAATATTTAGCATATTTTAAAGTAAAACTCAGTGATCAAGACAAGCCATGGGTCCCCCATAAAGTGTTAAGGCAGTCTGTGGAGAGTTTACGGATGTGGACCAAAGGAAGACGTGAAAGGTTCCATTTGGTAACCCCATAGTTTGGCCAGAGCAAAAGGAGCATTGCACAGACTGTTAAATTTGTATAGTAAAAACATCAGGATTTAACAAGAAAATAAAAGTAAAATAGAATATCCTAATCTAGCGTCAGCTATAAGGCCAATGCCTCATTCAGCTGAAATTCCAGTGGCAGTTTTCGAACAACTACCTCCTCTAGAAGATCTGAGTGATGTTGACGAACGCAGTGACAGCAGTGATGTAGATTTCGAAATCCACGAGGATTCAGTTCATAGGGGATTTGATCAGCACGAGTTGAATGATTTGGCACGTGATTTGGGCCTATCAAAAAAAGCTTCAGAATACCTAGCATCAAGACTGAATGAGAAAAAATTACTTGAACAAGGAGCGAAAGTATCATAATTTCGAACCAGAGAAAGTAGATTTCTACAGTACTTTTGAAGTGACAGCGGCTTTGTGTATTGCCACAACATTCCTAGTTTACTGAAGGAATTAGGGCTTGCAATCTACAATCCAAATGAATGGCGAGTATTCATTGACAGCTCGAAGCAGAGCTTGAAGTGTGTCCTTCTACAAAATGGCAATTTATTTGGTGCAGTCCCTATTTGGCATTCTGTCTGTCTTCGTGAAGAACATGGAGATATAAAGAGAGTCATTGAGTTATTGCAATATGACAAACACAATTGGATCATCTGTGTTGATCTTAAAATAGTGTGCTTCCTTCTTGGTCAGCAGCGTGGATACCCAAAGTATCCTTGCTTCCTCTGTATGTGGGATAGCAGAGCTCGAGGGAAGCATTGGGTTGAGACGAATTGGCCTCCAAGATCTGATCTTGAACCTGGAGATCCCAACATTCTACTTGAGCCACTTGTTGACAGGAAGAATATAATATTCACACCTCTGCACATAAAACTAGCTCTCATGAAGCAGTTTGTAAAGGCATTGCTAACTGATGGCGACTGTTTTAAGTACATCAACTTGACATTTCCTGGTCTGTCAATTGAAAAAATCAAGACCGGTGTGTTTGATGGTCCACAAATTCGACAGCTAATCGAAGATGAACAGTTCACCAAGATTATGTTAAACCTTGAGAAGACTGCTTGATTATCGTTCAAAGACGTCGTCAAAAAAATTCTTGGAAATACACGTGCAAGTAATTACACATAAATTGTTCAGAATCTATTGGAGAGGTACAAGGCGCTTGGTTTCAACATGAGTATTAAACTACATTTTCTGCCTTGCCATCTTGCCAACTTTCTGGATGATCTTGGTGCTGTTAGCGACGAGAAAGGTGAACGATTTCACCAAGATTTGAAGGTTATGGAAGAACGTTATTAGGGTAGATGGGATGTTCATGTGATGGCTGACTATTGTTGGAGCATCTAAAGCGATAGTCCTCAAGTTAAACACTCCAGAAAGAGCTATAAACGTAAATTTTTACCTTAACTACTTGCACACAATTATAATTATATAATTAAAGTAGCCATATCCTTTGTTATAACATAATAGTGTTAAATAAACATTGCAATCACGCCTGTTTCTTTCATATTTCATTGTATGTCAATAATTGAAAAAGTTTAAAAACTTGACGTTATAGAAAAAAAACGGAGATCAGTTTTGGATTCAGCACCGAAAAATTAGTTAAAACAGCTGTCAGACCGAACTCAACAAAAATTGTGTTCCCCAGTGTTATTTAACAAGTCCGTAAGGATTTTAAGAATAGTTCCACAAATACCAAGAAGTTTCAACTTATAGATCAGAGCCTTATAGTTTACCAGGTCAAAAGCAGAACTCAGATCTATAGTAACGACTCGAGATTCAAACCCAGGGTACAGAAAAGATTGCAGATCATGAGACAGAGTCAATAGTGCATCACAAATTCCCAAACCCTTACGGAATCCAAATTCAGTATCAGGTAATAAATTAAAATTTTCATAGTATTTAGATAGCCACTTAGCCAAAACACGCTCAAAGATCTTGGATAGAATAGGTGTAATAGATATGAAGCGGTACTCAGAGGGAGAAGTTGAAGCCGAAACTCCCTTAAGAGGCAAAAGTACCAGACCTCAGAAGCAATCTAAATATTACGGCCAATTTAGGTGCTATAACTGTGGCACACTTTTTAAAGAATAGAGGGATAAACCCCTGTGGTTCTGTTCTACCATATGTGTCAAGATTCCAAAGGAATTTATTCAATTTATTGGATCTAAGAGCAACAGAGACAAGCTTTGGCAATGGAAAACAAGTCAAGGGTAGGGATAATTATTGGTTACACTGTTTTTGAATAAAAATATCGGAGAGCAAATTATCTTTACAAGAATGAAGATCACTGTTTAAATGAGGACTAAACCGAACCCGAATTTGAACTTCATAAAACAACGTAAAATAAGCAGAAGTCATTCAACCTAAATTCGAACCGCCTTAAAATGAGAATGCCTTAGCCTCCATAGTCAAGAAATATTGCTTGAATCTTACCCTTAGCACAATATTCCCTTCGAAGGATATTACCCCGACCTAAATCAGTTATGATAGGCCCATTGTTCGTCTCCTCAAAAAGAAATGGAAGAAATGCAGATAAGAGAAAATGTCTGGAGACAGATCCTAGGAGCATCGAAATATACCCTCAGAAGAGTACTACAAGCAGAAATAAGAGCCTAAACAGTACTTGCAAGGGACAGAAAAACAAAGGTGACTTACGAGGAGTAGTCAATAAGTTTTGCAATTCGGGTATAAGGAAACGAGATATGAGGAAAAGTGTTTTATTATTTTTCAATATAACTACCCTCGACTTCAATGCACTTACGCCACTTGTCCCTGAGGCTTCGAATTCCCGACAACCAGAAATCTCCAGACTGCTGTTCAATCCACTCCTGGACGGCGAGCTGGACATCTTCATTGTCCCCAAACCAGCGTACACGCAGTGCAGCCTTGATTTGGCGGAAGAAAAAGTAGTCGCTAGGAACTAGATCTGGAATGTAGGGGGGTGGTTGAGCTCCTCGAATCCACACTTGCGCAGGGCAGCTTGTGCAACTCTGGCCTTGTGGACAGGGGCATTGTTGTGGAGGAGCAGGACAACACCGAGTGTCAACTTGCCGCGCCGCTTCTGACAGATGCACTTCTTTAACCCAGCCAGTTCCGCAGCGTAATATTGGCCTGTGATGGTCCTTCCACGAGGTGCATAGTCCACCATCAACACTCCCTCAGAATCCCAGAAGATGGTGGCCATGTTCTTCACGGCTAAGGGTTGGGTCCGGAACTTGATTTGGGTCGGAGAGTCCCTGTGCTTCCAAGCCATGCTTTCTAGCTTAGTCTCGGGATTACAGTAATGGAACCAAGTTTCATCACCTGTGACTATGCGTGACTCGAATCCCACTGGGTCTTGGTTGTACAGGAGCAGCAGCTCATCCGATTTTCGACTACGTTGAAGTCGATCATGGGGCGTGAGGTAAATAGGGACCCAACGGGCAAAGACCTTGGTCATGGCCAAGTTGTCGTGGATGATGTTGATAACACTTCCATGTGATGTTCCAAGTTCTCACTCGATTTATTTGCCCTTCACTTGTCCATTTCCGAGGATCATCTTCTCCACTTGGGCCACAATGTCCTCGTTGGTCACATCTGACGGGCGTCCTGGACAGGGATCATCTTCAAGGGACTCACAACCATAGCGGAACTCCCTATTCCAGCGAGAAATGGTTGCATAGGAAGGGAGGTGTTGGTGTACACTGCAACCATGCGTTCATGGATTCCTTTTGCATTCTTGCCTCCCTTGGTAAAAAGAATTGATCACTGCGCAGTGCTCAACCTTCTCCATTGTTGAAAAAATTGTGACTGACGATTTTCGATCATCTACTGCTTCTTAAATAGACGAGGCAGGATCGTGCGGGTGCAGGTCCAGACTTGTCATAACTTGTCCTAACACTCCCACAAACAGCTATCCCTCTTCCTCTGTTTTGCCCTACTGATTCGCAAAACTTATTGACCGCCCCTCATATGTCAAGCACATTGTAGAAGGAGACAATGATCTGCTGAAAGCAGTGTTGCGAGACATGGGAAGACAAAATCTACACCACAAGTGGTTTAACACTATCCAAAAATATAAACAGGAATTCAAATTACAAGAGCTCAGCCAGCTGAAAGATATGAAAATAGAAGAACTAAAGATGAAGGTAAACATTCACAAAACAGATAAATGGAGAATGGAACTCAGCCAAAAATAAACAGCAGAAATATATTATAACAACAAAACAGAAATCACGGAAGAATCAGGACTGTACACAAAGGATCTTATATCAATCCTGGGGGTAAAGTGCCGTTCTAACACTTTGGAGCTGAACGGGAGAAACTCTTTCAATAATGGAGATACCAGTTGCCCTATGTGTGGGGAACCAATAAAGACCATGAAGCACTTTTTAGTGGAATGTGTTGTCCTACATGACAAAAGAAAAGAAGAAAGAGTGGAACACATTGAACTAAGTGACTTATTGCTGTTTAAAGAAAGAAATGAAAATAAAGTGGAACCAATGAAACAATTTATAAATAATATATTCGTCTTTCGGGCAAAGTAAAAAACAGGATTAAAATATATACTGCGAAAACCGGAGGAATCATCGACAACCAAACGCCGTTGCAAAGGGTATGCTGGAACCTTAAACCTTAAATCTTAAACCTTAAAAACCTTAGTTGTGCCCCCGTTTGACCATTCAGCATATAAGCTTTCCAGATTTCACAAGTTTTCTATAACATACGTCAACAAAAGTATCAATAAATGAGCGAATAATCCAATATCCTATTCATACTTATTTGTTTTTTATCCCATGTAATTACAACATTCGATTTTCATTCATACTCAAGTAAATAACTGTAAGCCTACCTCCTCATACGTGGTTTGTCCACCCACAGAGCCTATGTTCTCCGCCTCGGAAATTTCTTGGCGACAAGATTTAAATTTACGAATTTTCAACCGAATTGTTCTTCTCTCCAATTTGATTAAAGCCGCCTATATTAATCAGAACTCGAGCACGTCTCCCTGCCTTATTATACAATCCCACCCTCTTAAAATATTAATATGTCGATAAAATAACTTGTATAAACGCTATAGGCGTAATAAATTTAAAAGGAAGATGTGAGCTTACCTCCAATAAATTTTATATCCAAAATCCACTATCCATGTGCATCAATCATTCTGGCTTACTTCTTATTTCACTCCGTTGAGCCC
This sequence comes from Ceratothoa steindachneri, assembly GCA_963969495.1. NCBI lineage: Eukaryota > Metazoa > Arthropoda > Malacostraca > Isopoda > Cymothoidae > Ceratothoa > Ceratothoa steindachneri. The sequence continues at coordinate 37,090,800 of OZ018329.1, forward strand.
TTAAAATCTTCGAAAAATCTCGTACATTTCAATCGATTTCCAAATAGCCCTTATTAAATGACAAATTAAATAAATTTTCTTGTAGGGAATTATTAATTGTAATAATTCCCTAATTTTAACTAGGTTATTTAAAATTTTTGATTTTGAACAATCAAGTAACTCTCTCTTATTTCAACAACTACGATGTTCCTTGACCTGTAAACACAAAATTGCAAGATCAGCGACTGCAGAAGGTCACAGAAAAAATAAAGATTAGGATGCCATAACTTTTTAAATGTCCGAGTCGTGCTACAACATTGTAAAGGAAGTACATTACAACTAATTAAAGTAATTATTAATAAATATTAAAGTTCAGTCAAACAACCACTATTATTTAGAACTCCTGCATTAAGATAAACTTTGGCATCTCTAAAATATTATTAATTACATAGTATTATTCTAAAATAATTGTGATTTATCCAGTATTTGGATAAAATTATTTAAGAACAGATTCTCTCTCTACATGGCTTACTAACAACAAGTTCTTTCACTATCAGTCTCTAACAGCAAACCATCTGGCTCACCAGATATATGTACGTGCAAGTGAATTATTAATTTTAGTTATTTTCCCATTTTCCAAAAAGATTTGAGAACAACCGGTTCTTGCAATAAATGAAATTCCAAGAACAGGTTTTTACAAAAACGTGCAAACCAGTTGAATCCCATTACTGGATTTTATCGAAGAAAATGAATACAAATTATTTTGAAATTAAGTACACTAAAAATAAGAGATAATAATGATAAGAGTAATATGATTATATTAATGGTGGTAAAATGAAAATGATAATAATGAAAATGATGGTGAAAATCCTAATAATGATGATACTAGTATCTTATTGTAATGATTCTAGCGTGTGTGTGTGCATTTTTCTTCAAACCACCAGAATTTGAGGAGGGAAAATAAAAAAATTTTTTTCGCTCGCACAATTTCGAAATATTTTTTAGCAAAATGAAAAAGCGCCACAGTATTGTGTTATATGGCTTAGATCTTTAGACAAGCACAGCAGTCACTCGCTGGCAACTTACAGATATCGAACTTCTCCGTTAGATAATCCTTACCACTAAACAATAGAAAGTTATGTTCATTCATTCCCAAAGGATAAAATCCCAATTTGGTTTACCTTAAAATTCCAGAGGCAGCTGGAAGGTAAAGAAGAGGTCGCATCTGGTTATTTCGTTCACCTGACCATTAAGCGTCAATTCTATTAAGCTTCGAATTTCGCACCTCAGCAATAGCTTAGTCAAGAGATTTTTATTCTCAACCCAGCACTGCAACCCGGTCAGATTGCCACAGGGGGTACATATCATGTGTAGACTGTTACAACCGGTATGCAAAGGAACTGCTCGTTCTCACGACTGAAGTGCAAATACGGAAGGCCTGACTTACTGGGTTTCATTTGACTCTTTGGCCATATATTGGGAAGCTGATGCATTCCATTTTTCAATTTATGCGCCCACTTTTTCTTTGACCCTCTTCTCTTTTTCCCCTGCCTAACTACCTCATACTGTATCTGAAATAAGCTTAAAAACTCTTATAAACAATACGCCTTTTAATGCCCATAGGTCGCACAGGAATAGGATTTAAGGGGTACATGGAATTTATACGTGACTAATGGGAATAGTGATTTACGCATAAATAACCTCATCTCTGAACCCTCCATCGTTGCCCTTCTTGGGTGAATAAGACTGAACCGTTAAGGTGGGCTCAGCTACTACAGATCCAGAGATTGTGGCCCTCTTGCTAACGATTAGGAAGAGTTAGCAAGGAAATCCAACCTGTCGTCGTGACTCGTTTCCTGCTCATTTAGGAGCTGCGACCTTTGAGTAGTGACCGTTAAGTGGGCGACGTGCTATCGGTGTTCTTCAATGAAAAGTCCAAAAACCCTCTAAGGGACAGGCAGGAGTAGCTGTTGTTGGCAAGGGGAAGGAAAACAACAACCATAACACTATTCTAACCGATAGAGGGTTTAATTTCCAATGATTTGGTTGCGGCAAAGAAAGTTACGCTTTTTCACCTTTGCAGCCGCCATCATACAGCTCCACTTCTTAGATGTAAGATCCGTTGCCTGTTCTAGGTCCGCGGTTTATGTAGAAAACTCTTGGGAGAGATGGGGCTTACCCCTCTCATTCCATTGAGTCGTCTCCGGACTACTCTCTTCGATAGGCAAGTTCACCTTTTGATTTCTTAGATTCGCATGGCGTCTGCTTTCTTGGTGATTGGCCCAGTTTGAGGCTTTCTTTAGAGAGAAACAGCATGAGTATATGCGTTACAAACGCCACCCGAACGACTCCACAGTCGATGAATTTAGCCGGCTAGGTTTCGGTTTCTGTTTAAAGACGTATGCTGTTTTTCTTGGCGAGCATACCTATATTCACTTAGGGGGAAAACTATCCTTGCATAAGTTTGAAGAAAAGTCAAAATGATTCGTAAATAAGTTCTCTTAGGACAATCCTTCCAGTTCTTCATGAGTAGGAAAATGCAATCTCAGGAGACTATGTGTAGCCTGATTACACTTGGAGCCTGTTGGCCCTACTCGCCTTCCCACCATGATTACAACATAGGGAAGGCCTTTAACTTTATTTAATGGAACTCTATTGGCCGTAGTTGGTAAATTCCTTTGGACATGGAGAGCATCACTTCTACTCGAGCTACCGACACAGCTGGTGCATGCCCATGAACCTCTTACGCGTCCTTTCCACTACTACATTTCCATTCCCTTTCATGGGCTATTCCTTCTATTGCCAGTCCTCAAATACAACTTTAGTTCATCTTACATGGATGGTGAATGTGGTGACCGAGGCCTGTCACCAAGCCTGTATACACCACTTAAATCTGCCGATCACTCCATCGGTAAGTTTTGGTCTCGAGTTTCATGAAGTGGTAAAGATGACTATACTGTTCGTCCCAGTCCATCGACCGAGAAATACATGAGGCCATATAGAGCCAATTCCTTGTTAAGGATAAAACTAGGGTCGCTGCAGTGAATTTTATATAAAAACCATGAGTGGAAATGTCCCCCCTCAATTTCAGATTAATCTAGGTAAAGAGGCTCTCCTCTGACAAATCACGATTGTTAAAGTGTGTAGCCCCAAATATTAGGGAGTTGCCCTCTAAAGTGATTTGTCAGGGCCCACTCTTATTTGTTTTTCCAGCGCAGAGGCTGTTTGTCCCTCTTCCTTAAAGTCAGGCTGAGGGGTTTCTCCCTTACTTCCTTATAGAGAATTTCTTTTGGGTGAGAGTAGTTCATTGGTGGAACCGAGTATACTTTCTTACAATAACTACAAGATTCTTCTAGTTGAGAGGGCGCTTACCTCTCTCCAAATGCTATGGATTTCTAGGGGTTCCATCTTATTACCTTTTATAGAGCTGCTTCCAGGATTTTCTCCACTTTTGGCTGGTGCATCTTGCTTTATGAGGTATCCACACAGAGCACATTAAGGGCAGGTGAACCCCTCAAGGTTCTTTAAAACAGTAAGGGGCGGTGCTCCACTAAGCCTGCCAGAGACACCTAATCAATCTGACGTTTCCTCTTTAAAGGGAGCAGACATCGCTATTACTCCATGCTACCCAATGAAGTTCGGTAGGTGCCCCTATGACTACCCGGGTTAGATATCCAACACTTGATGGCTACTTGTAGACCAGGCCAACCTAGCTTCGGTGCCAGGAGAGATATGATTCTCCATCTCGTGCCCACTTGCCACCCAAGATCTTCTCCATTTAGGATAAGGATCTGGCTTAGGCTGGCCTGTCCATCCTAGGATGGCCTTTTGTTGCTAGAGAGAAGTGGGTTCACTACCCAATCAAGAAGCGGTCAAGATTGTGCTTGTGATGAGAAACCAAGGGAAGTGTGGCTCGGGACCAACTCCTTAAACTTGCTTTATTTCGTTTTTGACAGATTCCTTGCATCTGTGCGTACGGGATTGTATCGATAAAGTGTCAAGTCATTCGTGCCACTCCCCCACAGATGATACTACTGCAATTGCCTATCACTCGTGTAGATGGGAAAATCAATTTACCTGAAGCCTGTGTAAATTGCTCCAATATCGTACTCAATATGTCTTTATCGCTTAAGACAAAGTGTGTGAATTGTTAAGAGTAGCACCATGCTTCATCAATGCAACGTTTTACGTATCTCTATAAGAAGGAAAGGCCCACGACAAAGGTTAGGACTTGATCATGGCACACCCAGCGTGACTTGGGACGTCCGATTCCTCAATAGCTAAAAAGGTCCCTTCTGTTCCTGGCATTACATTGACTACGACCAACGTTGCATCCGCGCTCATTTGGACATTATGCAAGTTCTACATAGTTGCTAAACTCATAGGAGCCAAAATCAACCTAAGGTTATCGTGAGACCGTCTTCGGGGACTCCTAAAGCTGAACTCCCAAAGACAGAAAACAACAAAGGGAACTCTGGCTTTCACGATCTCAACCAAGGACTTTCTTTTGATCGTTATGACTTTTATAGTAAATACATATTTATGAAGCCTTAGGGGTCTTCTGTGAGAGTATTCTTCTTAAGGGGCAGACCCACATCACCTTTAAGCCAGGCTTGGTGGGCATATTCCTTCAATGGAATTACCGGGGAATCAGAGCCATTTGGACGAACAGCGGGATCTCATGTTCTCCAATTAACTGTTACCTGTCTGCTTACAGGGGACCATGTTTGGCGCGAGTCCCCTGCTCACCTTCTTGGGCTATAAGGATTTTGTGACCCCACCAGCGCATGATGGGGATCGTAGAGGAAGATGCATAATTCTCAGGTGGCATAATTTCTTAGTTTTTTCTATTCCCTATAAATACCTTCTTTCTGCCAATGTCATTGCAGCTACATCTCGATAGAAGGTATTCTTTTGTTTCTGCGCACATTCCACCGTCAAGCTTCTCCAACGAGAAGGATTTCTGCTTCTTCGTAGTGCGGGTACTGAATCCCTTTCTCCTCATTGGGGACTTGAAAGATAGGCACCCCCTGTGTGTGGGCTACACGGACAATCCTAAGGGGTAGGGCCTTTCCGACATGATCGACGAGCTAGTCATAGGTTTCTAAATTGTTGCTAGATGTACACATCTCTGACCAAAAGCCCAATATTTTGCCTGCCTTGATCTGTCCATGTACTCTTTAGATGCATTGCCTGAGTTTAGGTAGGAATTAATCGATGACCTTCGTGATTGTTATCACTATTCTATTAATCTGCCTTTAAGAAAATGACTGATTTCTTTGTTCGAATCGAGAAATCTAGATCGAGTGATGAGGTAGTTGAGTTATTTCACGGCAACCTCATTATTTTTAACGCCATTAGCGTTCTTGTTTATTAGCTAAGTGTGAGATGGCCCTCGGAGAGAAGCTATCCGCTTAAATGTGCTATAAGGGCTGCAAGCGCGATTTTAGATTAAGTTAATTTTGTGGAACTAGGGCTAGGTTATATTATGTGTAGAAGAATGCTTGCTGTTATTTTGTGTTGGCGCATACGTGTCTCCTCTTAACGAGAAAGCCCCTTTTTCAGAAGTGTGGAAGAAAAACAAAAGGATTTGGAGGCAAGTTCTTGCAGTATCCCCCTTCCACTTTCTAAGAGAACGGGACCATAATCTCAGAACTCACATCCATTGCGCATCCCCAATTCTCAGTATCCGTGAAGCCACTGCTGGATTGTGGCATTGAGCGTGCTGATGAGGAATCCAAAATTTCACGAGGACTATGTGACGAGTTTAAAGGTTGGTTCTTCTCCACACCGACTACATGACAGAAATCAAGACAGCGCTCTTCTCTTTCTGGCAAAGTAGCTGGCAGACAGCAGAGGAGCATCTTATCTTCTAGTCTATTGTGCCGCGACTGTTTCCGTGTTCACATCGCTTTCTATTGTCTTCGAATTGGGCACACTTGCTGGACTCCCTGTCATTTGAGGGAGCACTCCTTTACATCTCATTGCAACGCCTGAGTTGTCCTTTGAGCTGTTCTGCACATTCTTCTTGACTGTTCCAGTCTCTGTGCTCATCGCGTAGGTTAATTGTTCCAGTACCTAGTACAGGAGTTCGTAACAATCACTTCCTGCGATTAAAGAAAATCACTTTAGTGTTGTCTATTAAAGCTGCACCTAGCGCAGATGTGGAAGAATGGCGACTAGTAGTCAACGTGTAATCTTTTAGTGTGTACTGGTATGCGTCCATTTCTGGTCTTGAAAGCGAGAATTCCAGCTCGAACCAAGGCTCATATTTCCAAAGGCGGGTTCGATATGTCACTACTAAACAAAACGGGTATAACATATGATTTCATAACATCACTTAAATTGGCCAAGAAATTAAAGGATAAAAACATTAATTTAATATGAACCAGAACAAGTTAAGAATAATAGTACCTCAAATCATTGAAAACACCTGATGAAAAGCTATTCAGCTAAATTGTTCTCAAATATAGTGATAAAAATCTACTAGCAAATCAAGGTAGAAGAAATAAAAATCTTCTTCTGTTGAGTAGTTTGCTTTATTCTATAAATGTAGATTGGGTTAAATGTAGACTGGCTCAAATTGCAAGGCAATACTCAGTCATAGCATGTCCATGACGGTGGCTGGTTTACATTTTCCGCAAATTTCTTGATCTGTCACCCATCAATACAGTAATTATTAATAAAGCTTTAATAGGCCAGCTGATTTGAAGGAAGTGGTTTGTACAAGGCTTGGGGAAGAACTAAAATATGAAATTATCAACAGTTAAAATTCAGGCTTCATGCCATAATGATAAACCTGAACATAAATTACCCCCAAATGGCACAATTTTCAAATTTGCAAGTAATGCGAGAAAAATGGGACAACATTAATTCGCATGAAATGCATTGGCAAAATTACAGAAAAACTATACCATTTGCAGCCATTGAGATCAATATTAATTTTTTTAAAGTAGTAAGGAGAGGAGATGAAAACATATCTCATCTGCCTATTCTTCCTTAAAATTGGTAGTCACATTCTAATTATATGCCCAAACCTGAATTTTTTTTATAAAGTCATATTTATATCTTCATTATTACCAATGAGTTTAAGTTGTTTTTGCTAGATTATAGAAAGTGTTTTGTGAATATGTTATGTGTATCTCCCCCACCCTTCCTTTCATGTCCTATGATACAATTGTCTCGGGATTGGAGTATGCATCATCTACACCATAAGTGATGCGTATCCTTTCTCTCTACATCTATATCTCACTTTAAGTGTTAGCAGAGCATCCCCACTAATATCAAAGGCATTCTATGAATTTGTGCAAGTATCACCGTAAGATAGATGAGATCCTTTCCCTGCCCCGTAGATTTTGACGGTCTGTGTCATGACCCAGTTCCGAGAGGAACAGGTAAAAAACGGGTAACCGATTTTCAATAATATAGCACACTTCATGCCAGCAGATTTGTACTAGAATCGTTTTATACTACAAGAATTTCGATGGCAAGGCCTGCAAGGTATACAACAGCAATGTCAACGAGCTAAAGTCCTCCCTCAACCACGTGTGGGCCAACAGGAAGAAGTACTACTTGGTCGGCAACGTGTGCGCGACATTCGGGTCTGAACTGGAGCACATGCCCGCCACCAAGGGTTGCTATATTGAGAAATATTACAATATGAACACATATTTATATGTTAAAACAATAAAGAACTTTTCTATCTATATCAAAACTATCATTGTATCCCTTGTTAAGAGCATGCAACGAGTGTAACCGGACCTTTGCAATACCCGGTATCACTACGTTGTTTTTTTGTTGTGCTGCAGTACACGAAAGGCAACATCGTCCTTCACATCGAAGTAAATAACTCTTTTTTGTGCTGAAGATCACTCGCCTCTCTTATTGAACGGCTTCTGTCTTCCCTCAACAAGAGGACGACTTGAAAAGGTTTAGAGGTGCATCAAAACGATTCGTGTATGTTCACATCTCCCAGTACAGAATTAACGGATAGGAATATAACAAAGACAAAATATGAAAAAGAAAGAAATTTCCTCTATTTTCAGCTTTGATGGCCATTAATCAAAAAGAGTATGATCCCGAAAGTTTCTTAAAGAAATCAATGATAGCGTGCTATTTTTCGGTGCAATAATGATAAGAATTATAATCGCAGGAATATAATAAAGTGATTTTCATTCAATCTTCATGATATTCAAGTGATTTTCTTGGTTTATCGTTCATTTAGTTTGCGCTATACAGTGGAGATGCAAGTATTTCCTGACACCCTGTAGAGGTTGGCAATTAATGGCCAGAGCTGGATTCACATGGTAACGACGTTCTTTAGGAGATGAGTTTTAGCTTCGCATATGGCTGTAGTTTAGGTGCATTTTATTCTAAGTATTCCTTTATAATTTAAGGAGGCGCGTTAGGTGGGTGATATTTACTTTGTTATACAAGCGATATATCGTTATTTCGATTTGTAGTATAATGGGACATTTTAAGATTGTTCAGTCTAAAGAGCCTAAGAGATATTTTGGCAATATGAGTGAAAAAATCGACTTAACTGAGAAGTACTTAAACGTTTTAATGTAAATATCACATGTTTCTTTTAATCCTCTAACTCTTCTTCTTTTGATATATATATATATATATATATATATATATATATATATATATATATATATATATATATATATATTTAGATTTAATACCAACGCCAACTTAAGTTTAGCCAGTAATTATTTGGAAAAGTTTAGGAAATCCACTAAGATTATAAATTTCATAGTGATAAAATTCTATTACGTGTTAATTCCATTTTGTCACAATTAGAGCAAGAACCATCGTTTTTCCAATATTTTTCTTTAATGGATCACAAATAAATTTGTTTTCTGTTATCCTTCCGCTGGCAATGGGAAGAAAATAAACTGCAACAAGTAACTCATAAGAACGTTGAACTTCTTTTAAGAGACAAACCATTAGTAGCTACTCGTAGGAATAACATTGATGATAATTTTCTTCTGCAAAATGATTTGATTTTTATTAAAATAATGATACTTAGAGGTTGTTAACATTCTGTTATAATGGGTTAGATCACTGCCATCTGAATCATTTGATCTCAGTCACCTTTGTGCATAAAAATGTTAGGTTTTGTAATGCATTAAAAAAAACAGAATTTAGAAAACGAAATTTTCTAAATTTTGTTTTTTTAATACATTTATGTTAAAGTTATGTTTTGTCTAATATCACTTTGCCTAAGGTATTTTTTTAGCTATTTCGAAACATGAAAATTATTAAAATAAAATATCCTTAAATTCAAATTTAAAATTTGAGTGCAATCATGAATTTGATTAAATAAAAATCCAAAATGATGGGCAATACCATCAAAGTAATTAATCAAAAAAACGCCCTTTTCTCTCTCACTCGGTGTCTTACGTTGAGGAGGAAAAACAATCTTATAAACGATGTTCTTGCATTTTTGTTGAGCATCAAGAACATATGTACATACAAAAGGTACATTTTTATGTAATCTGAATAAAATCCAAACTATCTATAAAATGATTCAACCGAGCTGCATTCAGATGGAGAAAATAAATCTTTGTTCTCATGTACGTTTTATTTAAATATGAAAACAAGGTTAAATTATTCATGAATTGCAAAATCTTATAAAATTTGGTAAGAAATCTCTCAAAAGTCTCTTACGCATACATAGGCTTATAAATAATATGAGAAACGTTGGCAAAGATGAAGGTGCTTCAAAAAATCAAAACTATATCATGATTATCCTGTTCACTATTATGAATTAGCCAAGTCTCTTCTCATCAAGTTATGCTTGAATCTATCTTAAACACTTTCAGAGTTAATGCAGGTTGGATTTTAGTAAGTTGAATATTTCGAGTCTTTAAACTGATGGTTGCAATAATATATCGGAGATATGAATGCCCGAATGGGTGACAGAGGAAAATAGGGAAAACAATGGGATTTGGTACCTGAAAATAATGATAATGCACAGAGGGTGGTAAAGTTCTGCGCTGAGCAGTGGCGGCTCGTGTATAGACACTGCCGAACTGCAGCACCCGTTATTTCCACTCGAATTATCGAAAACATCCAATATAATGAGTCCTTTTTTCTTTAATTATTTTTACCTTATATAATCATCAAGCTTAATGTCAGTAGCATTCATTTTTCAATACCACAGCGTAGATATGTTTAAAAGATTACACTCTTTGACTAAGTATCAGTTAGGCTTTTCAAAAGGCAGCTGGGACAGGAATAATCTTCCAAACTACAATAATTCTTGATTTTCAGTTGAATTATTCTTCTTATAGTAATACTATTGTAGCAAATTTTATCTTATTCCACTCTTTTATAACAAAACCTGTCATTTTCTATTATGAATTTATTTTATGGAGCAAAAGCTTAGCACTCACATCTTAAAAAAACAAACAAGAAATGCTAAAAGGAGGAAGGTGATCTTTGATTTTCCAACATAAAAATGTTAGGTTTTGTAATTTGCCATTTAATTATCTCTGTATATTTAAATATTTTTTTATCTGTGTTGAAATACTGATCTTTGAAACTTTTTGTTGAAAAATTCTGTATGGTCTAAAGTAATTTTTAGCTAAAATGTCTTTAGAAGAAAGTTTTTAAAAATATTATCTTGGATGAAATCACTTGGAACGAAAGTACTTTAGACGAAAGTTGTTTTTACAAAAGGGCCTCTCTCTATCTCTTGCAAACACTATAATACAATTGTTGTTACTCTTTACAATTAAAAGAGCATATTGGTTTTCATTTTAATGAATAATAATAATGTATGACAGATTTTTCACTTCATAATTTTTATTTCTTTATTATCTTAAAACAATAGGATAAACTTTTATTTTGCGTTCTATGGAACAGGAGATAAACGTATATCAAGTTCATGAAACGTTTACTACCTACGGGCGCCAAGAAGTTTTAATGGTCCCTAATGGCAAAGTTTGGATGAAATAGATTTTAAAATAAGAAAATTCCAACTTCAATAAGTAAAGATCATTTACCTCTTTTGAAATTGTAAAGCCTGAAGTTTACTTCTGCTTCATGTATAAATGCAGATTACCACCAAGAAAACTATAAAACCAAGTCATAAATTTTTATGAGCTTCTTTCCTCTTTTTCGAGACTTGTGCCCTATGAAAAGGAGCATGCAAAAGTAAAAAAAATAAATATATGCTCACTCAGTACCGCAGAGTATTTGGTATGGGCAGTATGCGGCATAAATTTTAGAAACGTAGTGACTGTTAAATGGGTCGCGCACACTTTTTGTGCATCTCTTTTAAATTAAAAGTTCCAAGCATTATTACGGAGGAAGATTGCTTCGACTATGTATTTGAAAGGAGCCAAAGCACCGAGGCCTAGAGAAAGCGAAGCTAATGTGTTTGGAGATTCCTTTGAATAATGAACTGAAAAGTAAATGTCATGAATGAGGTTGTGAATGAGGGCATTTGCGAGGGTAAGTGCTTTGAGAGAATAATGGATGAAAATAATGTGGAAGTAATATACGAGAGTGAGCATCCGTCTGTGAGAATTGTTAAAGACTGCTTTAAAGTTAGGTTTATTATGTGAATGAGTATTTGAGAAGAAGAAGGAGGAAGTATATAGTATTTTGCAGGATGAGTATGGTTTGTGAGGGTGGATAGGATTTATGCGCGTAGTGGTATAAGATTATGGGAAAGAGTTTAGCACCTCACATACCCTCATTGTCTTCTACTGCAACTTGGGCGTGGAAGAAATGAAGAGTGGCTTTGTATTGATTGCTAATGAAAATAATCGGCGTGGGTGTTTAAGTGGTGGTGATGCTCTTTTCAAAAAGGTTTTAGGAAATCGTTTGCTGATTACGGTGGCAAATAGTATGGTTTTAAACACACTGTTCTCAACAGCCTCAACTCAGTGTAAATGAAGCAGTATTACAACTAAAATCCTGGTTAAAAAGAAGATTGAAAATCAGAAAAATTATAAATATTATCTTTCAGTACTTAACTACATTGTCACGTTAGGGGTTCTTCATGTATACATTTTTCCAGTTAAGAATTTCTTATGTACGTCTTGTTTCTTTAATTTTCGCAATGCTTGCTGCACATTTCCAGTTCAGAACATACTCTTATTTAGCCTACCATGGTGGCAATTGAGCCACCTTTTAGGAGTATTTTTCCTTAGCGAAAGCGGTGGACTTTCATGCTACACTCGTCTCACTTTAGAGTTTTATTATCAAAGCAGTTTTAAGTTGTGTGTGGGTCCGTTTGTAGCACACAAATCACATTGTATGTTATGGGGTTTTTCCTGTTCAATGCTTTTACCATAAATTTGTCTAGTGTAGAACGTGATTTTGAGAACCTGGGTATAGGTTTTGGATTTTATTCTTGCACACGTTTGTTATCTTTCATTTTCGGTCTTCATTCCGTTTCTAGAAAACTCAACTCTCCATCATGTGGCAGGTGGCAATTTGATTGGCCGCTAAATGAATGTTTTATTGTTTTTGTTTCTTTTGGCTTCCAGTCTGATCTGCTCCAATATTTAGACTTTATCTTTAGATAGGATCTTGCTTACATCCGAGGATTCCCATCATAGTGAGACATACCTTTATCAGTTTTACCAGTTCTTTTCACGAATCGGTCACAAGAATTTTGCATAGTAGGTTCTTATGGAGGGATTATGGCGGAAATGGTCTTCAGCAGGACCCTCTAGATGAGGATCTTATAGGTTATTAGAATCTGTGCTCAAGGATGTAAGGCTAAAAAAGAACCATAGCTGTCTCAGGTGAACATGAAGAAGCGATTATCTTAGGCAAAAGAGCATGAAGATTGGACTGATGATGATTGGGTAAAAGTTGTTTGGTCTGATGAAAGCAGCTTGAGGCAGGTTCTCCACATTAGTTTCAACCATTTTATGTACTCTATACACATTTTTAGTGGATACCCAAATTTTGATTGGATACCAAAAATGTTCGGTAAAATTTGTATTTCTTCTCAGAACTTTGGAAAACCATGGAGCTGTTTATATTCATCAAAGAGTTGGGGAAGCTTATAATTTGCGATGTGTTGTCCCAACAGTCAATTTTGGAGGTAGCAGTGTAATGGTTTGGGTCTGCATGTCGTCTTAAGGTCTAGGATTGTTGTTCACTTGTGAGGGCAGAATGAATTCCAACACTTGCACAAGCATGTTAGACCAGATTTATCAACCTTCCTTAGGTAAAACTTTCAATGATGACCCACCAGATGGTGTAATTTTCCAACAAGACAATGCTCTATGCAACACATCTAGAGTCTCAAAGGGTTGATTTGATAAAAAAGGGGTGACGTTGATGGAATGGCCGCCTCAATCTTCAGACTTTAACCCCATTAAACATTTGTGGTCACACTTTGGCACAAGAGTGAGGGTGTACAAATGTTCCTCAAAGAGTGAATTAACAGTCAAAGTTGATGAAGAATGGTATAAAATTGAGCCAACCACCAGTGTCAACTTAGTTTCAAGTATGCAAAAACGCATAAATGCGCTTTTAAAAGCAAAAGGAGGACACGTCAAATATTTATTATTAATAAAATATACTCAAAAATGTTCATTTGTATTATGTAAATTATAAAATGCATGGGTTTTAATCATATTCTTCATTCTTTCATACCTGCCTTATAATCCAGACTACGAGCTGGAATCGAACATTAAAGTTGTGTTAAAATTCCGCTTACACAAGAGTAGCCCGTTCCCTCGGCACAAGAATGGTGGAGCAATTCTGACTGCACTATTATTCACCGATAAAGGAGTAAAGACTCCTCTGAAGATGATCGCATAGCTTGAAAGCTCATCAATTAAATTCTAGTTTTGTCTTTACCAAACATATTTTAATTAAAAAAAAATGAAAGTAGGAGAAGTTGTTTACCACCTACATGATGAACTAACAAAGATAAGAAGAAACGTGGAAAGTCTCCAAAGAAAATTAATAAAGGTGAGATATACTATGGTATTCAACAAAATCTGCATACAAGAAGGTATGCTACTAATTTACACTATAATATATATATATATATATATATATATATATATATATATATATATATATATATATATATATATATATATATCCAAGTAGTCAAGGAGTACAGTAATGTACACGTAAATGCTAGAAAGGAATAATAGTATTTTGGACCAATTTATTGTGAAACCAGCTCCCGATTTCGAAAGAAACATCTGCCATCCTTAGTCGCTGGCAAACTAATGAGTACAGAAAGATACTTTAACTAAGAACACACAAATTTACAAGCTAAAATTAAATTAATGGTCTGGTGCTGGACAACATTTTCATCAGAGTTCGAATGATTGTTCTTACAAGTGGAACATATCTTTACATCTGACCAAAAAAAGCCTTCCCACATTAGCCCCCTCAATACATTTCTAGCATGTAAATCTATGTGTTCATTTTTTAACTATTCTTCTGTACTCACTACTTTGTATTCCTTTTGTCACATAGAAATCTAATTTGTAATTCTTTCATTATCAACCAATGCAACGGTTATCCTCCTTCTCCTACATTTCTCTCAACCCTTCCTTATCATACTCTCTAACCTCCATTTCACTCAGCCCTGAAAATGACTCATGATAGAAGTGAAAGACGTCATGGCTAATAAAAGAATGTTACTTTTCACTTTGTTCTCTCGTTTTAACACAGCTAAAACGAGTATGGTAAACACAGAAAAACAGCGAATTAGGTTTAATAAGGCTGCCGTCGCTGTGTACTTTAACCACTTTGAATTTCTCACAGACTCCTTCCACTGAATTTAGATATTTGTTCACCCAATAAAGGTACGACCGAGCTATAATGGTTTATTGGACGAGCTTTCAAATTCGAACTATAATTCTTCCTCAGATAGCAATTTAAATACAGATTGTGACTTTGGCTATAAATACGATGGAGCGAACCCATATGAACCGGAAGGTGGGAGGGAGAAAGAGATCCTGGGCGTTTTATTACCTTTTATTAATGGCAGGGAATACAAAAACAGAAATTATTCAATTGACAATTATTTAAAATAACAATGATTTAACAAATAGGAGATAAATGAGAATGGTAGTCCTATAAATCAGTAATCACGTCATAATATGATAATATAATATTATTATTATTAATAATAATTTAATTAATGTAATTATTATTAGTTGATAGCATTTTAAAATCAGATAATTTGATATATCTATTGATGGAAACGTTGCCAAATTGTCACGCTTCCCAAAACTCTTCTTATTGTCGTTGCCAAGAGGTGTGTGAGGTATAAGACCCGAGTTACCCATCAACAAGCACAGAATCTAGCGAAGGAAATGGAGACACTGATGCTCCGATGCCTCATAAAAGACACTTGTGTAACGATCAGACGTTATCTCTTTATATATAAGGCACTCATTGAAATACTTGGAGATTCTAAATTTTATGACTTTTTTTGCATTTATGTAATAACCAGATCTTCACTGATTGGCTGGGAGAAATCCACTCGGTTCTATAACCTCACAGAGACACTAGGACAGCTATTTTTGATGTTTTCAGAGGTTAGCAAATATGGTTTCTTGACCAATAAAGGGTTATAACGTCCCTATCGATGAAACGCGGACAAAGACTGCGGCGAAGGTAGATGTGTACTATGCACATATTGAAGCTGCGATCAAAATAATGGTTTAAAAGGCTATAAAATAAATTAGATGTTCTCTAGCTCGTAAGCTTCGTAACTTGGAATCGGAGAAAACTTCGCAGACATGTTGTGTTGTGAATGTCTCACGGAGATCCCTTAACGAATATGAAAATTCTTTTGCTTGAAATAGGCATAAATTTTATACAAAGAGTGCAGGTCTCCCTGAATTCTTGCTACCTTTGAATTTGCCTTCCACAGAAACAAAATGGAACCACTAAAAATAAGAAAAGAGTGATACCTTGTTCACAATCTGGGCCTACAAGGGCAGAAAATCAGTGGTTCTAGACAAGGAGAATGTCGAGGTATGGCCAAGTGTACGTGAATATGCGCACACAGGCTCTAAGGTAGGCCAAGCAAGGCGACAACTGTTCTTGTTCTAAGAGTGCGATTTGAATAGTGTGCAGCAGCTGCGTGAGCAAGGAATATAACAAACACAACGACAAAAATAGATTTTAATACACACTAAATAAAAGGACGATTGAGACCCGGACAAAGAGCTTATGCACTCTCTGGGCCTTTTGAAGGGGGGGTGGGTGCTACACGCCCTTTGGAGGTGACCTTAAAGAACTTGCAGACGTCGATAATGTCTTTGGCCGCTCCTGGCCAAAAAATATAAAAAACTCGCTGTGCTGTTTTGTTATGGCTGAAATGTTCGGCCATTATGCTATCTTGACCCAACTTTTAACGGGTTAGATATTCGTTCTCGGCACACACAACGCGTTGGTAGGATGGCTCTCCGGCTTAACAGAAGAACGGTATACTAACGCGTCCTTCACGGTGTATTCGATCTTCCGATCGCCTCGCACCGTTTCATTTTCCTTCTTCCTTTCTTTTTCCCACAGGGATTGTAATGGGGGCGATCCATCTGCGACTCAGCACATTGAATATTGGTGGCTAGGTCGATGTCTAGGGACGATAAGAGTACCAGAAGCGGTATAAACTTCTCGGCCTGTGCCCTGGTAACGCCCGGCTAAGAAATTGGGTTTTGGGAGAGATGTGCGCTTTGTCCAATGAGGACGGAGCAGAATTTCATCGGGGCCGCGAATACGTCAGCCCATTCGGTGAAGTACTGGCACTCAATATGGCACCGTACCACTGGGAACCTGGTAGCATGACCTAAGAAGTCGTGCACTAACGCGAACCTGTTATGCTGGGGACTTACGGTGGGTAGTAGTTTGTCGGAAACTATTATACAGGTGGAACAAGTATCTCTAACGACGGTTGACACTCAGCAACCATTTACTGAGCCCTTTTCAAACTAGAGCATCCCGGAAGAACTCTCGTTGAACAGGAAATTTACCTGTTGGTCAGGGGGAGAGGGAGCAAGGGCCGCTGGCGATGTGGCTGGCGGATTAGGTGAGGGGGCAGCAGAGATTTGGTGGACCTGGTGACTCGACGAGGCCCTCAGTTCAGAATTTTGGGGGCAATTGTTACTTAAGTGCCCAGGAGTGACGCACGTAAAGCGTAAAATTGGTCTACGTAGGTAGTTGTTAGTTGTGGACGGGATAACAGGGGCTTCACGTCCTTTTTCTCTCGCGGCGAGTAAGGCCTTTACATGCTCGGCGCCCTAACTTTTACGAAGCCGTTGTTGCCTTTGGATGGGCTTCGGTTAAACCCAAACTTGTGTTTGAGGGAGGGGGGGATGATTCTTCTTGATCTCCTTGGGGTAAAGGTCATAACTGGAAGTGTGAAGGTCGGCTTTTTTCGCACAATCCTTGAAAGTGGACGCTCTTCTGTCCGCTATGAAGGCTCATAGTTCGTGGGGGAGGGTTGACATCAGTTAATCCCTTAGAATGAAGTCAATTAGAGACTCATAATCATTTGATACTTGGGCGAAATCCAGCCAGAATTGAAAATTAAGCCGGAGCATGAATCCAAATTGCCTATAGGTTTGGCTTGGCTGTATTCGCACGGAGCGGAACCTGACCCTATAAAATTTTGGATTCATGTTAATGGCAGAAAGAAGTTCTGCCTTTAGGGTTGAATAATCAAGGGTGAGCTCGGAAGGGAGCGAAATGAATAGGTCGCGAAGACGAGAATTTAATAGTGGAAGTAACCGGGTGACGCCATCTGATTCTAAGTCCCAATTGTTGACTTCGAAGATCTTCTCGAAGTGCGTTAAATAAGGGAAAAAAATCTTCTCCATGCGGGTAGTTTTAATGAAGGCACTTGAGCCCGTTCATTTCGAGATCCAATGGAGCTTATCTTGACTTGGTATCGACTTATCTCTCTTTTATGTTGCCTAATTCTTTCTTTCTCTTCTGCTTCTGCTTCTCTTTGTGCTTTTCTTTTTTCGGCTTCTGCTTTTCTTTCTTCGATTTCTCTCTGTGCTTTTCTTGCTTCTTTCTCTCTCTGTGCTTTTCTTGCATCTTCCTCTCTCTATTCTTATCTTGCTTCTTCTTCTCTATTTGCTTTTCTTGTGTCGCGATACTGGAGTTAGCTTCTTTAACGTTTGGGATACATTCCAAGACCAACCTACACTTTATCAAACGGACGGAATCCATTTAAGCGATGTGGGCAACAGTCGGCTGGGTAGGATTTTAGACCAGTCAGTACGTAGCATGTTAAGTAGGAGAGTTGCGGGGCCACGTGATGCCCATGCACCGGACCGATCCTCGCTTGAAGGGGCAATAAGTATTGGGGAGCAGGGAAACGGAACCGATCCGCGTATGATAGAGGAGTCCACCTAAAGCGCAAATTGAAGTGTATATATTCAAATGTTCGTAGCTTAAAAAATAAACTTGCCGAAATAAAAGCCGTAATTCTAGAGGATGACTACGATCTCGTATTCTTAAGTGAGACTTGGATAGATACACATTCCGGGATCAGTGTTTGCGAATTTGATATACCAGGTTATAAAATTCATTATACAAATAGACAAACTGGTAGAGGAGGGGGCGTATTAGTGTATATAAAAGATGACTTAAACGCTATAACGATCGACTTGTCTACGGCAGATATGACAAGTGAGGCCTTATTAATCCAATTATGTTGTAATGCAAAAAATAAAATTAATTTAGCCGTCATATATCGTCCTCCATCGCAAATAGAAAGAGAAGATGCTGCACTCTTTGATATGCTTTCATCTTGGGTTAGAAAAGGGACCACATTAGTCTGCGGCTATTTTAACTATCCAAACGTTAATTATAGTAACCTAACGTCAGATAAAGCTGGGGAGAGACTACTAAACTTTATTCTGGAGAATTTTCTCGTTCAAAAAGTGGAGGAACCTACTCGTGATAATAATATCCTCGATTTAATCATGGCGAACTGACGAGTCATTGGTAGAAAATGTTTGTGTAGGAGAGCATTTAGCCTCGAGTGACCATAATTCGATTAGATTCGTAGTAAACACGTGTGTAGATGTAAAAATTAGTACACAGCTCATGCCACGTTTTGGTAGCTGTAATTTTGATACTTTTCGCGAAAGGATTAAGGATGTAGACTGGGGAATGCGCTTCGGGAATAGGTCAGTAGGAGAAATGTACACTGAGCTTCGGCGTACACTCCTTAGTGTAAATTTCGACTTAGTAAAGTATGTGCGCCGTAAGAGCGGCAAGTCGATGAGAGCGCCGTGGGTTAGCCCACTAATATTAAGCTTAATTAAGGACCGAAATAGAAAATTTCAAATACATAACAACAATGAGTCATTTATAAGTCGGCAAAATAACATAGATTCTCGAAGAGAAGTTAAACGGGCGGTTAGAGATGCGAAGTGGAAATATGAAATAAAACTGGCGAAGGATTCAAAGAAGGAACCGAAACGGTTTTACGGCTATGTAAACAGTAGGAAACCCTTAAAAGGTTCAATAGGGCCGATTAAAGTCAAAGATGGTCGTTTGACGGAATTTCCGGCGGAAATGTCTGAAATTTTGAATGAACATTTCACAAGCGTCTTTACTGTTGAAGATTCGTCCCAATTAGGATGGTTAGTTGAAGAAGTAGATAATAGTGATATTTGCATATCCGATATAACAGTTAATGAAGTGGAAATTCTTAAATATATTAACCTGATGAAAAAGTCAAAATCACCCGGGCCCGATGGCGTTTACCCCACTCATTTAAAGGAACTTAAGAATGAGCTTGCGAAGCCGTTGCGTTCAATTTCCAATCGCTCATTAGAAGATGGTGTAGTCCCTTTAGACTTCAAGCGTGCAAACGTTACACCAATATTTAAGAATGGGAATAGATACGAAGCAACGAATTTTGGTCCTATTAGTCTAACTTCGGTAGTTGGAAAGCTTTTAGAATCGGTAATTAGAGATAGAATAGTGAGCCACCTCGAGCTAAATAATCTAATTAAAGATTCCCAACATGGGTTTAGGCGGGCGAGATCGTGCTTGACAAATTTGCTGGAGTTCTTCCATAAAATGATTTGCGTTTACGACGAAAGCAAAGCTGTAGATGTAATCTATCTAGACTTTAAAAAGGCGTTTGACACCGTTCCGCACGAGAGATTATTAATGAAAGTTAAAGCAATCGGTGTGAAGGGTAAGATATTAAATTGGATTATATATTGGCTGAAGGATCGTTCGCAGCGAGTAGTTATAAATGGTGAATGTTCTGATTGGGTCAACGTCAGTAGTGGAGTGCCACAAGGCTCCGTTCTTGTCCCATTATTGTTTCTAATATATATAAACGATTTGGATAATGGCGTATTTAGTACGATTTCTAAATTTGCTGACGACACGAAGCTGGGCAACTGTGCCTATGTAAGATCGGATGTAGAAAAATTACAAAAGGACCTAAACTTGATTGTCAGATGGGCGGATAAGTGGCAAATGCAGTTTAATTTAAGTAAATGTAAGGTGATGCATTTGGGTTGCCATAATTTGAGGGTAGAGTATACCATGAAAGGCCAGGTCCTCGACGTAGTTAAATTGGAAAAAGACCTGGGAGTTTTAGTCTCGGATGACTTCAAAGTTACGAAACAATGCGCGGATGCATGTAAAAAAGCAAATCGTGTGCTGGGTTATATCGCGCGTAATTTCACGTTCAAATCCAAAGAGATAATTTTACCATTGTATAAATCACTTGTGCGTCCACTGCTCGAATATGCGGTTCAATTTTGGGCTCCATACTTAAACAAAGATATTGCGCAATTAGAAAGAGTGCAGCGTTGGGCTACAAAATTAATTCCCGAGCTGAGAAACAGGCCCTACGAGGAAAGACTCAGGGCATTAGATTTTCCATCTCTCGAAGGCAGAAGATTACGTGGAGAAGTATTTAAAATATTGAAAGGATTTTCAAACGTTGATTATAGGAATTTGTTCGAGTTGGATCACAGGGGAAACACTCGGCAACACGGATTAAAATTAGTAAACAAGCGATTTAACACTAGTATAGCCCAAAACTATTTTACGTTTAAAATTACTCAAATTTGGAATAGGCTACTCACCCACGTAGTGGATAGTAGGTCGGTAAATATGTTTAAAAACCGTCTCGACGCGCACTTAAATAGTATAAATATAACGTAGTCTGAGCACAGTAAATAAAAACGTCTTTGCAAAAGAAGTTTGAAGCGGAGGAACAACGAGAGTAAAAATGATGACTAAAAATGATGCCAGCGATTTTTCTTGCATGTGTAGTTTAGATACCCATTTTCTTTTCCGCCTATCCTATAAAAAGTCTTACTATCCTAAAACTAGATTTTCACCACTAGCAGTCGAGGGCTGCGGAAGTTGAGAAGAAAAACTTTCTATCACCCCCCCCTAGGTTGAAGTAGTTAATATGCATGACATTGTACACATGTAAATTAGTGTGTACAGTAGATTATATATTTAAAAAAAATAAAAATAAAAAAAAGAAAGAAATATATAGCATGTTAGAGATTCACTTGTAGATAAGTGTGTATCGTAGTTTCGGATGTAGTGTAGCGGACTAGCCTCGAGCGGACCTTAGGGTCTTTGCTGGTCCTATATTCTGTAGTTCTTCTGCTTCTGCTTCTTTTTGTGCTTTTCTTCCCGCACGTTTGTTACGTTCCTCTTCCTGGACGTAAGCGATTAAATCTTTATCACATAAGCTTAGGCTCTGCCCTTGCTTATAAAAGCGATCGAACGAAGACATCCCGGATATGCTACTTCCGGCCTTTGCACACGAAAAAGCTGCCAGAGCTATTGAAGCTTTTCCCCAAAACAAATATAAATTCTACTAACGACAAAAATTATTAAAATTCCTAGTAAAAGTTGGGCAAACTCACACAAAAAAATACATAAATAACTAACGGGGAAATATGACTCATGACACACAAAAAGACGGTTAGTATTACCGCTTAGCTAGTTTCGTCTTTCAAGGAACTAGAAAAACTGTGGACACACCACACATAAATGGGCTTAAAAATTGGTTCTTACCCGTTAATCAAAAGAAAATTGTCCTAATATATTGTTGTTCAGATATTCTTGGTAATGAAACTGCTATCAATTGAACTTAGTCTTTAGAAATCAGATGGGAAAGACCCAAAGTGTGACGCCAAATATATTTATCTCAAGGTATGGCCAAGTGTACGTAAATATGCGCACACAGGCTCTAAGGTAGGCCAAGCAAGGCGACAACTGTTATTGTTCTAAGAGTGCGATTTGAATAGATAGCAGCAGCTGCGTGAGCAACGAATATAAAAAACACAACGACAAAAATAGATTTTAATATACACACTAAATAAAAGGCACAACAATAAATATATATTTATATATACATATATATATATATATATATATATATATATATATATATATATATATATATATATATATATATATATATGGGTACATAAATAAGACACACTTTAACTCCGAATAATAGTTTGATAATTGGGTTATTAAATAGTTATAACGGGAGATTTAGGGTAGTGAGTGATTTAATTCCTTTGAACCTCGAGAATAAGGTGGGGCAAACTTAGGGGAGGTCTTGGTGACCTTGATTAGTCACGGGGAAAGCCACAAACCCGCAGCGGGTGGGGCCACTTTCTCGAACGTGTGTTTGCGTGCCTCTTGTATTCAGGAGGTCACCGAACGAACTTGGACTGGGAGGGGGGGGGCGATGACTTCTCCACACTCGGCTTGAGTGAGCTAGCGGGCCTCTTGTTCTTAAGAGGTCACCAGAAGAACTTCGGAGGACGCCTTCTCCAATCTTTGATCCGAAGGCGGATAAAAAAGGCTGACTTTGCCTCACGAGACTCTTCTTCCTGAGCCTAAGATACGGGTGTGATGTCCAGCTCATCCGTGGCTTGTGACCGTCACTCACACTTCTTGGAAGAGAGCTCGTTGATTTGCACTCCTTTCGGGGAAGCCTCGTCCAACCAAATCTGTCTGTAATCCTAGAGCGGGTGCATATATACTCGGAGTTCTCGTTCTCCAAAACAGGGAGAAAGAATGAGACCTTTTGTAACCTACGTTATCGGCCGTGACAACCCGAGCGTCTCCTTGTGATGAAGTGTCAGAGGCAGGGATCAGCGGGCCAGACTGGCGACCAGCGGCGGGAGCCATAAAAGCGGTTCACGGTGAATCCTACAAAGTAATCTCTCGATCCGAAGGGGGCGGGGGGGGGGGGGTGAGACGGCCGGGAGGTGGCCCCAATTTCAGCGTCATGCCTCGGTGGGAATTTCACGGAGACTTGGCGGCGAGTCCAAAAAGGGTGAGGTCCAGAGGAGGGGGGGAGGTAACGGCTTGATTTCTCTCCCGAAGTAATATCTTAGGAAGCGGGGAAATAATATTATTCTAATGAGATACCTCCACACAGAATATATTTATAAAGTACTCACCTTGTTTGAAGAGAACCGAACATGCGAACAAACAAATTCGGATTCAACAACACAAATTTAGATCAAAATGACTCGCTGTTTTAATAAACTACGTAGTAACAAAATTATCACAGAGTTCCAATTTATCAATCAGAAACTACATATAGAGCTTATTATATAGCATTCCAAAGAAACACAAGGAAAACATCAATCTGAGCACTATTGAATCTTTCATCGGAGCACCAACGTATACCCTTTCAAAATGGCAATGGAGTATCAATAGGAAATTCTGGAAAACGAACTTCTTGTATATTTCGATCTAACATCCCTATTTACTTCCATTCCTCTACATTTTGCATGTGAAACAAGAACTCTATGCAAGCCGACAGATCCTTGAAAACACTTTATTAACGGAAAAAATGCCTCCAATTACTGAAGGACACCTCTGAGATCTGCATATGTAGTCCTGTATAATTCAATATCATGGACTGGGGTGGTTACACAAACCTTACAAACACCACACACAACAATTTGACCAGGTTGAAGACAGGGCGGAACGCCTTATCCGTTCAGGCTTTGTCTATTAGGTCAAATGTGGCGGTTGCAATGGTAACTACCTGTGCCACGGTTGAAAATAATACTTCGCTGCTTTTTTTGTAACCAAGACAGCATGGCGGATCCAGTCGTATTACTCAAAGCCTCGAGGTTGGATCCTTATCACTAAGCACTCTTACTTCATACCTCGAGAGGAGCATACCTGAGTGGGGATCATTAGAATGGGGGGCCTTTCGTGCGTTGCACACAGCAACAAGTAAGAGCATGGTTCCAACTAAACTTAAAAAGGGATCCCAATTGAAGGCCACCCAATGGGGCCCACCCGCTCGAGAAACCGTGCTTAAGTGAAAAATGTTGAAATCTTTCAGTAGCTTTAATCCACCTCATTGAGACTCAAAATTTATATGCAACACGGCCATGATATCGAGGACGCAGAGAAGCTTATGACTGAAAAATTTAAGGCAAAGTTAAATATATTTTACTCTCACTCACTTCACAAATATCTTTCCCTCACTTGCCTTCAGTTATTTTGAATTTACCTCTCTGTAATCTTCTTCTACTATATTATTCTTGTAATAGACAAAGTTATATTTCCATCGTACTCTGGATTTGAAGACATAACCAATAAGCGATTCTAACTTTGTTCGGTTTTTATCCTGTGTATTATGTATTCTGAGCTTCAATTATTCCGTGATAGATATCTATATATTAAATCTTTTCTACTTAACCGCAGCAGATAATCTATCTTTTTATATTTATAAATCAACACTTATAGTATTTTTTTAATTAAATGCGTAAGGACGATAACGGTTTTCATTCTTGGCTTAATTAACACAGTTATTTCACATAATTATTCTTAAGCAAGTTTACCGCAGACTAGAGCAATCTCTCGCCGTATTCTGTATTATGATAATGGCTTCTCACTGTGATTGGTTGATTGAATTGCTGGCACTCTAGATAGCAGGTACAAATTGTACTAGTTATTTCAATGTTTTTATTCCCAATTTCATCAAATTTCATTTTCTCGCAGTAAATTAAGATTTTGTTTAAACAATATATATATATATATATATATATATATATATATATATATATATATATATTTGTAAGTAAAAGGTCCTATGTAAAAGCCTTCTAATGAGTAAAATAAGAAAGAAGAATAACGTGAAACCTTTTTAATTTACATTGTGAGAGAAAAGAAATAACTATGATCACATAATTTTTAATGGAAGGGAATAGAGAGGAATTCAGTCTTGATTTTAAAGAACAAAATTGGGTCTCCGAATCTATTAATGAAGGGAAACTATTTAGCCCAATTTCACTGAGCTAATCAGTTTCACTTTATGGTAATGATTTTTGAGGAAAGTTTTTAGATAGCCCTAGTAACTACGAAGGTCATTAGTATTATGAAATTCTTCATTCTTTTCAGTAGGAACAACGAATAACACCAGAATGATATTAAATTTCGATTTTTTTTATGAAAGCAATGAGATATGTAAAAGGATTTCTCCGAATTTTCCAAACTTTAAACACTAGATTAGGTCACCACAAATTCAACCCTTGTTCCATTTGAGAGCTTTTTCAAGGTGATTTATGGTGAAATTCTCTCTAGTAGTTCGTTCTATTTTTACTCTTTAGAACAGCAACATAGATACAGATTTTGGTAACAAGATAGCAAACTTACATTTTGAGGTAAAAGCATAAATTTAACGATAAACAACTCACTGTTAAAAAATCTAAAGAAATTTAGGAAAAAAATAATTAGCTAAATAAACATTTGCAAAAACACAAAGAAATCCTCTTCTTTTCATTATAAAGAGACAATTCAGCAGTGGGAGGTCTTCGTGACTTCCTCTAACCAATTATTAAGCTCGCATATCTCAAGTCAGCTTTAAATCCTTGCTAAATATACATTTATAGACAGTAAATATATATATATATATATATATATATATATATATATATATATATATATATATATATATATATATATTTGGTTGTACAACGTAGGGAAAAAGAAATATTGATTGGAGCTAGTACTTTCGTTATCTTAATAACGTTTTCAAACTCACAAAGGTTTATAAAATAGAGAGACACTATATATACAAAGCAATGTTCTTGCCCTCCTTTCCCCAAATCAAATGGTTAGATTTTTTTTAGGACCTCTGATAAGTTTGAGTTGAGGAAGAAAGATGGGACTGGATCTAATGAAAACAAACCGGGACTATCAACTAACTTGTTTATGTAATTATGAAAGGTAAATTTAGTTTCAATGGAAAGTTCTACGAACAAGTGTTTGGCATGGTTATGGGTAGTCCCTTATCTCCCTTATTGTCAAATATATATATATGAATTATTTTTAACTGAGGCTGATTCCAACGGTTTGGTCCACTCAAATTGTTTGGTACTGCAATGTAGACTATTTTGACCTCGATGGTTTTCATTTATTTATTAATTCATTAGTTCCGTCAATTAAATTTACTTAAGAAAGAGAAGAAAATAATAGCCTTCCTTTCCTATATGTTTTAATAATTAGACAACCAGACAGGTTTAAGTTTTCTATTTTCAGGAAACCGACAAATAATTTATCCTATGTCCATTTTTATTCAGGTCATTCTAAAAAAATAAACATCATTATTTTCTTCCATGTATCTTAGGGCAGGCACTCAGAATATGTAGTCCTGACTATATAGACCAAGAATTTACAAAAAAATGAAGAGATTACCTTCAATCTGTGTTACCTGAAATATTTTGGGGAAAACTGCATGTATAAAGCTAAAAAAATATTCTATAACCGCAAGTTGAGGAAAACTTAGCATTTACACAATAAATTATTTTTAACATACCATGTTAATTTCTTGTATGTAGTACAATTATACAATTATACATTAAAAATATGTTAATAGAACACAGCCCAAGGAACGATATTAATGTAATATATAGTATACCTTGTTTGGATTGTAATTTATTTTATGTAAGTCAAACTTATAAAAATATCTCTGCAAGAATTAACCAATACCAAAACGCAGTATCCAAGGCAGTGGTCGGGGAACAGGGATCAATTACCCCAAATGGGGTAATTTAGAAAAATTGGGGGCTAATGGATGTGCTATGGATGTGAATGTGCCAAGTGAGGGAAACGAATATGAAAGTTGGAGAAAAAGAATGCATCGAGGAGCCTTTCTTCTATTTTTCGGTAAAATCTGGCAACATTTCTCCTAATTAAGTGTCATTTTGCCATGTTTTGAACGTGACTCTTTCAGAGTAGCTGATGAATTAGTAGAGCTGATCAAGTGATATAATAATTATTTACATAAGGTGAGTTATGATATAATCTATAATATTTAAGTTTTTGTATAGACTTTTGTGATTAAAATTCAACAAAAGTTAAATATATAAATATAAGATTAGTTTAGACTTTAGGATATTTTAGTTTATTTGTAAGGGGACTAATTGTCTCATCAACTATTTAGTTAACAGTTTCTCACTTTTTTAGGGGTGATTATTATATTTTTCATCTATTTATTTATTTTTATTCAAATGAATTATTTTATATTAAAAGTAACTTTTTTAACGAGTTTAACTCTACTTAAGAAGATTTTATGTAGTTTGATTTTATGTTATGTTATTTAAAGTTTTAATTTAAACTCTTAAATTCGTCACTAAATATTTTTTTTTTCAAAAATAGAAGTCAAAAGACCTTAAAAAAGTGATAGATTTGTCTTTCATTTTCAGATGGCATCAGCAAGGAAAAGGACATATCAGGCAGAGTTCCTTAATTATGGTTTCACAGAAATAGATTACAAAGGACAAATGAAACCTCAATGTGTCGTCTGTATGAAAGTACTAACTGCCGAGTCTTTCAAAAAGAATCAACTGAAGAAACACTTGGACAAGGTTCATTCACGTCTGTCTTGCAAACCACGGAAATACTTTGAGAATCTGGAAAAAAACAGTCATAAGAAAATAACAAGAGTGCAACGTTTGACTAAAGTTCAGCAGCAATAACTAGTTTTGAAGTGGCATGGTTGGTTGCTTGGAACAACAAACCACATACTATTGGTGGAGACTTAATCAAACCGGCGGCTGTAATAATGGTAGAAATGATGTGTGGGCAGAAAGTAGCTGAACAATTGAATACAGTGCCTTTGTTTGCAAGAGTTATTAAAGAAAGAATTTCCATCTTGGTAGAAAATGTGAGAGAACAAGTGATTTCTTCAGTAAAAAAGAGTAAAGAGTTCGCCATTTAACTTGATGAGACTACAGAGGGCAGTAGCAATTCGCAGCTGATGGTATACGTTCGATACAGGAGTTCTGGTGAAATTAAAGAAGAAATGTTGCTATGTTCTCTTCTTGAGTGTTGAACTCGGGGTATTGATGTGTTTAATAAGGTTGATGCATACTTCAAAAAACAAAGTGTTGATTTAAAGTGGGAAGATTGTATTGCAGTATCAGTTGATGGAGCTCCTGCCATGCTTGGTCAGGTCACTGGTTTTGTAACTTTAACCAAACAACAGAATCCAAATATTCAGGTCATCCATGGTATGATACATCGCCAGGCATTAGTTGTGAAGGATTTGGAACCAGAAGTGGAAGATGTGTTGAATGATGTAATTAAGATTGTCAATGTTGTAAAAGGGCATGAACTAAACACGATGATGTTTCGTGACTCATGTGAGGATGGAGAGGCTGAATATTCAACCCTTCTTTTCCATACGGAAGTGAGGTGGCTTTCACGTGGAAATGTCCTGAATAGAGTGTGGGCTCTTAAAACCGAACTTGAAATATTTCTGACTGATCAAAAACACACACTTGCAGAGAAGTTCAGAAAATCAACCTGGCTAGCTCTTCTTGCAAACTTAGCTGACATTTTTGGGGCATGTAAATGCACTAAACAAGGAATTGCAAGGAAAGAAAATCAATCTCATCTTAGCAAGGAAACAAATTTCAGCATTTGTATCAAAGCTTCAGTATTGGAACCAAAAAGTAAATGCCAATAATATTGCTGTCTTTACAAACTTTGCAGAGTTTTTAGAAGAATGTGAAGACTGCAGTCTTAGTTACATGAAGGAATCAGTCACAAGGCACCTGACCAAACTTAGGAATAGGTTCTGTGATTACTTTCCAGAGCTTGATTAACATACTGTCAGCTGGGTTATGAATCCCTTCAAATTTGAACTGGCTGATTTGCCTGAAGAGCCTGAAGGATTAGCAGAAGAGCTTATTGAACTGC
Organism: Ceratothoa steindachneri; assembly: GCA_963969495.1. Lineage (NCBI taxonomy): Eukaryota > Metazoa > Arthropoda > Malacostraca > Isopoda > Cymothoidae > Ceratothoa > Ceratothoa steindachneri. The sequence goes on from OZ018329.1 coordinate 37,119,990, forward strand.
GTTCCAACAGTGAAACAAGCATGGAATTTGTGACCAAGGATGACCTCTCAAGTTTTTGGATGTTAAAAGCTGCAAAGGCTTATAAAACTGCACATTTGGAAGCAACTAAAATGCTGCTACCTTTTGCAACAACCAAACTTAGGAATAGGTTCTGTGATTACTTTCCAGAGCTTGATTAACATACTGTCAGCTGGGTTATAAATCCCTTCAAATGTGAACTGGCTGATTTGCCTGAAGACCTTGAAGGATTAGCAGAAGAGCTTATTGAACTGCGTTCCAACAGTGAAACAAGCATGGAATTTGTGACCAAGGATGACCTCTCAAGTTTTTGGATGTTAAAAGCTGCAAAGGCTTATAAAACTGCACATTTGGAAGCAACTAAAATGCTGCTACCTTTTGCAACAACCTACCTTTGCGAACAAGGATTTTCTACCATTGTAAATCTAAAAACAAAATACAGAAACCGGTTGGATCCTGAAGACAGCATCAAAGTAGCAGTGACATCAAAAATCCCTGATATTAAAATTGTTGTATCAAAGATGAAACAGTATCAATTTTTCCAAGCCTGAGGAAGCTAATATATTCAAGTTTTCAATCATTTTATCACTAGTTTTATTTGTGTACCATTTTCATGTCAGAAAGGGTAAACATTTTTTCCCCATAATAGTGGATTCAATAACATTTTGCTATTTTGTTTTTGTACGAATTTTAAATACATGATAGTGACATAGTCAATAATTTTGCTTGTGTGCTATGTAATGCTAAAAAGCGACTGTTTTATTTGTTTATAAATATATAATTTCCTACAGTTTTTTCTTGTGTGCTATTTCCATGCCAAAAAGACGGACTTTTATTTCCTAATGAAGGATGAAATAAAAAATTAAACATTATCTCAATATAAATTTTTACGTGTCTTTATTATCCAGGATTTTTATACTTAAATTGGTTTGCCCCCCATAATACTTCAAAGTCAGGGGTAAATTCATTTTACTAAAAATTCTTTTGGGGTAACACCCAAAAAAGTTACCCGACCCCTGATCTAAGGGATATACAAATAATGCTTTGGCTGTCCACAGGCTTAAGATGGGTCACCAGATTAACTGGTCAAAAGCAGATACCATAATGCATATAAATAATTTTATGAGCATAAATATCTGGAAATCGTTCTTAATCTCCAGCACAGAGGAGAGAAATGTAAATATTAGCCCCGGTTTGTTTTCATTAGATCCAGTCCGATCTTTCTTCCGCAAATAAAACTTATCAGAGGTCTTAAAAAATCTGACAATCTGACTTTATAGGGAAACCATCGCATTGTATAAATACAGTCTCTCTATTTCATAAACCATTGTGAGTTTGAAAATGTTATTAAGATAACGAAAGTGCTAGCTCCAATCAATCTTTCTTTTTCCCTACGTGGTACAAACAAATATTTATACTTATTCCCGTGTTATCTCTTGTGATTTTTACCTATATAAATAAATATATATATATATTTAATATATATATATATATATATATATATATATATATATATATATATATATATATATATATATATATATATATATACACTAGCAGATAGCAGAGATACCCGTTCTTGCCAGGGTAAAATGTGCGTTCGGAAATAAAGTAAGACGGATTTTTATCCCGGGCGCGCTGGCCAGGATAAAAAGTCATCTCGCAAATAAATATAAAGAGATAGAAGTGAAAGAACTCAATAGCAAGTTATGGTATATGATAGTGAAACCAATTTATAGAAACATATAATTTATTTTCTAAACTAGTTTCCTTATGTTTACCATAGCCTCTTCACTCTTATACTGAAATTCTTATATTGTGGAACAAAACTACCTTTACTTGCTGTTTATTATTAACCTTTTTGGGGTGGAAGTGAGATTCCGGAGAGGTGCACACTCTCCCTATTATATTATATACTTAAAAGAAGCAAACATTTTACCCCGTACACTCGGCAGTTTACACTCTCGAATAACGTTGTGGCCACAATAAAGGATCAAGCGTCTTATCTGTAACTATATTTTAAGAACAGGATGTTTTTTATTTTTTTATTTTGGTTTGGATATCCTTGTAGAGGGGGGGAGTGGGGAAGAGAGAGGAGAGGGAGTAGGAGAGACTGGGGAAGAGAAGGAAAGAGTAGGGGGAGAGGGGAGATGGGAGAAGAAAAGTGGAATTTTTTTCTCTTGATTTGAATGTCCTTTTGAAGGGGGGAGAAGGGGGAGAGAGCGAGGGAGAGTAGGAGAAATGTGGTGAGGTGAAGGGTAAGCTGAGAACGAGGAGGAGATATGGGGGAGTAAGGGGGAGAGAGGGAGGATATACTGGGGAAGATGGGCATAGGCTGAGGGAAGGGAGAAGAGTCATGGGTAGAGAGAGGGGAGATAGGAGGAGAAGTCCACAAGGCCAGAGTTACGCAAGCTGCTCCTCGCGAGTACGGATTCGAGGAGCTCAACCATCCCTCCTACAGTCCAGATCTGGCCATTAGCGACTATTTTTTACTTCGCAAGCTCAAGGCTGCACTGCGTGGAAGCCAGTTTGGGGACAATGAAGAGGTCCAGCTCGCCGTCCAGGAGTGGATTGAACAGCAGTTCGGAGATTTCTGGTTGTCAGGAATTCGAAGCCTCAGGGACAAGCGGTGCAAATGCATTGGAGTCGAGGGTAGTTATATTGGAAAATAATAAAACACTTTTCCTCACATCTCGTTTCCCTATATCCGAATTGCAAAACTTATTGACCGCCCCTCATATGTCCTGAATATATACATGTTTAAGCATCAACTGAAACTAACGGAACGTGAAAAGGCCAATATTACAGAGTGGTGCTCTCTTTTTATTGCTTTGGTCTACTCGCGTTTTGGGAATAAAGCCCATTTTGGAATTAATGCTCCTTTAAATGAAACTTTGCTTCTTAAAACTTTGCAAAAATACCCAAATCAGACAATATCTAAAGAAGCAACCACAGCCCTTCACAACCACCTTTGGTATCTTGTAGAACATCTTGTTGTCTTGCATTTTTCGATCATAGAATTACTGCTTAGACCAAACAGAAGATGATCTGCAATCTCCAACGTAATGAAAACACCAAAATTGTTCGCCAATTTGGACTTGCATGAACTGGTCACTCAAAAAACTAAGCTAATCTTCAGTCTCCTAATTAAAGATGGATACAAGTTTGCCGAGGATACATTCCTGAAGACTAACCCAAGTTGTTGGGAAGAGAATACGTGCTTACAAGTATTTCAACGTCGAACGATTAACCTAATGGTTGTTAACGATCCAGCAGGAAGAGGTATTGCACTTATCAAATCATATAATGCATCTGAAAAAAAAAATGAAGTACAGAAACAGTTTCTTCTCAGACTTGTGGCAAAACCACAAAAATTTTCCCTGATGCTCAAATGAATCAATGTTTAATCAGCAATTTTAGTTATAATTTGTGTCAAAAAGAAATCATTTACCATTTAACTATTTTCTTTTTACTTTAATATAAATATTAAAAATAAAATTGTCTTTCAAGACCAAGATCTGTTTCAAATAAACTAGTATTTGCAAAGACTGTTCATTTCTATCCCAAAAATTAATTTACTAGCAGACTAATAAGTTAAGATCCATCTAGCGACCAGTAAATATTGTTCGATTTTGATGAAATTGAGTATGTGGCCTACTGTTCAATCTCGTAATACAATCAGGCATGTGGAGATAAATAACTATTTTTTGGGGGGGGACCACCCTAATATATATATATATATATATATATATATATATATATATATATATATATATATATATATATTGTAGACTATATAACCCTAAAGTACAACAAGAAGAGAAATTTGCCGCGAATAAGCAATGAGACAAGAAACAGGAGTTTTTTTAGAGTTAAAAGAAAGGGACATTGGAAGAGCACGAAAATGAAAGAAAGCAGAGGGCGGCACAATGAAGGCAATCCTTTACCGAGAAGACAGAAATAACGCCAGGGAAGAAAAGTTTGAAATTCCTATTCGGAACTCGAACCCTGGTCTCCTGAATGCCGGTCAGATGCTCTACCGTTAAGCAACCAGGCACAGTGACTCTATTTCGCCCAAAGCGTTACCCCATCAAACCCAGTATTTCTCTAAGCTAGGAACCTCCAAGGAACTTTCATACCACATCTTCTTACCTAATTCGAGGTAGAGTCACTGGGGCTGATTTTCAAACCACTGTATTGGAGCCAAATGTTTAATTTACTAGTCTCGTAAATTAAACTTTTGGCTCCTATACATTGGTTTCACTATTATATATATATATATATATATATATATATATATATATATATATATATATATATATATATATATATATATTTATGTATACCACGTGTAAGGAAAAATTAAAGACTGGTTGGAGTTAGTACTTTCGTAGTCTTGACATTTGTAAGGAGGTCAGATATTTTATGATCTCTGATAAGTCAGATTTAAGAAAGAAAGATAAAACTGGATCTAAGAAAAACAAACCGGGGCTTATATTTACATTTTTCGCCTTTGTGTTGCAGATTATACCAAGAACAATTCAAGGATATTTCTGTGTATAAAATCATTGATATGCATCATGGTATCTGCTTTTGACCAGTTAATCTGGTGACCTATCTTAAGCCTGTAAACGGCCAAATCATAATTAGAATATACTTTAGAGACTGTGTTTTGTTGATGCTTGGTTCTTACAGAAATATATTTTGAGGTTTGACCTACATAGAATAAATTACAATCCAAACAAGATATACTATATATTACATCATTATGGGTCCTTGGACTGTGTTTTATTAACATATTTTTTAATGTATATTTGTATTTAAAAACTACACTTATATTAATTAAGTTGTTTTAACATTAGCAGTTAATTAAAAAAAATCTCATGGTAAGGTAAAGGTATTATGTTGTAATAAAGTTCTATTTTCTTTAGCTTGCGATTATATAATGGCTTTTTGGCTTTATTCATGCAGTTTTCCCCAAAATATTTCGGGTAGCATAAACTAGAGGCAATCTCTATATAGTCAGGAGTACATATTCTGAGCTCCTTAAGATACATGGTAGAAAATACTAATGATTTAATTTTGGGGAATGACCTGAATAAAAATGGACATATGATAAGTTATTTGTGTTTTCCTGAAATAAAAAATTTAAAAATACTCGTATATGGTTGTCTAATTATAATTAGAACATCTAGAAAATGAAGGCTATTATTTTCTTCTTCTCTAAAGTAAATTTAATTGACGGAACTAATGAATTAAAAAAGGTAATCATTCGAGGCTAAAATCTTCCTTTAAAATTCCCAGGCAACGGCGACATAGCGGTACCAAACAATTTGACTGGACTAAACCGGTGAGATCAACCTAGTTTCAAAATATTCCATATATGTATATATTTGACAATAAGGAAAATAAGGGATTATCCATAGCCTTGCCAAACACTTGTTCGTAGAACTTGCCATTGAAAATAAATTTACATTTTTTAATGCATAAACAAATAAGCTCAATGATCGAGTTAGATGGTGAAGGAAAATCATAAGAGTTTAGAATACCCGCCTGAAAATCTAATATGGTATTAACAGGCACTTTAGTGAATAATGAGGTAACATCAAAACTGACTAATCTCAGGTCTGATGTTACATTCATATCGTCTAACTTATTGCAAAGACCAAGTGATTTTTTATATGTGAGGGTGATATGGATCCTAAGATCGGAGAGAGTAAATTTAAGAAATATTTTGAGAGTTTATATTAGATTGACCCAGTTGCACTAATAATTCGTCATATTGGATTGCCTGGTTTATGGATTAAGATGAGCCACAAGAAGAAACTGAATCAATAATATAATTGATTTGTATTTTTTAAAATATTTTTTAAGCTTCTATTAAAATTCTTAATTTCGTCATCTAAGATATCGCTTGTATTTCGTGGTATGACCAGGTGTACGCTGTTATACGCACACTGGCCAACTGGCTGACCGAAATTAAGGCTCTAAAGGTGCTTTAAATACACAGTTGCTATTCCAAGGAATATTCAAACACGGCTACAAAAATATACTTTAATAGGACTAAAGATTATATACACATATAAGGCAAGTTAAATGGCAATGCAATTAAATATTAACGTTTCACGGCTAAGATGATTGACACTATCAGTTAAGTTTGAACTGAGGGATAATTTATTAAGAAATGATCTTAAAATTATGCAAGTTCTAAAGCAAAGGGGATCATTGAGTTTCGAACGGTAAGACGTACGTTTTCACGCGCTCAAGGATGACAGTCACGTTTGCCAGGAATCCGTCGTTCATGTATTTCTAATCCTTGTGTAGGCAATAATATTATAGCGACACATTTAACGAACGAGGAAGAGGCATAAATATATACACGCTTCGCTGCCTCTATAGCTCTATTACATGCTTTATTATGTGTTTGTTCATTGTCGTAATTATAATTATGTAGAAATCTAAACAAGGATAGGACAAAATTGTGGATAAATTTTATATAAATGTATTAGAATTTATTATTAATTTACTATACGGCGGAATATGGCATAAAAAGGCCGTTTTAGTGCAGGCATGCACTTATGTAAGTGTCGATTCCTTGTGCGTATGTGTAAATGCTGTCAGATATCAAGTTTGCCAAAAATAGTATTTCGTATGCATCTACCTATTTAATGTTACACTATTATCTCACCTACTCCATTACTGGCAACAGAGTAATGTAGTAATCGGATTATATAATAGGTAGGCTACTGGCACCAAATTGCAGGATTCAATAGGCCCTGCAAAAAACTCCACAAAATGGAGACGCGGTGGTCTTATTAAATACCAGCATACTCCACTCAAATAAAATAAATGTGTAAAATTGGAATAAGGAATTGAGAATGTATAGATTAATTTGCTGTTTCACTGTCTAATATGAGTACATACGAAATTGAGTCAGACCGGCAAATCTCGGCCCTGTACTCTGGCAGGTAGGCAGCAAAGGAAAGGCAATGGCCTCCCAAAGTAAGACTGCAACTGAATTACAGGTTGGTTATTCAAAAGGGGAGATCGTTTGCCAGATTCACCTCAGGAATTATTTAAGGAAACACCTCTAAAAAAATAAGCTTAATACAAGATAAATAATTAAATATGATCAAAAGAATAATAATGGAAATTAGCAAAAAGGTTAGCTTGACAATGAAATTTATACGGGCAGGAATGAATGGAAGCTAGGCCCGGGAATTATTAATTAGGTCGATGGTTTAAATAAGAGGAGTAAGATTACTATATCTTTTCGTTATGCGATTATTGGGTCTTCTTAGTACTTGAGAGATTGAGGTGACTTAGGACGGTAGGATTCTGGATTATCTCGGATGATTGATGGTTGAGGGAGCGACCACAGTAGAGACTTATTAACGGAACGGCGTAGAATCTCCTCGAAGACGGATGAGAAGAGACGAAGCCCAGGACATTCTTCCGGGAGGTAATAAAGTAGTGGTTATCTTCCTCTGAAAAGAGCAGATTACGAAAAGGATCTGCTCAAGAAATCACGACGACGAAGGTCAGTTGGACTGAGGTACAGATGCACTTAATCTGGGTGACAATACTTTCTAACTCACACTCTCTGATGAGAATTATGTACTTCGTCTTAAATAGGAGAGTTTGTCTGGAGGCAAGGGTGGGACGCGTGATGAGTGAAGTCCCAAGTGATAGCATGGTGTCAGGCAATACAAACAAGAGAGTTTGATAAACACCGCTTTGACGAAGCGACCGGGTGGTAGGGAGAGAATTCTTTCTATCCCACAGGGAGGGAGGGGGGGAGACACCAGTGGCCAAACGAGCGGTCAACGCTATCAGAGTGGGGGATGGTGGTCATAAATGAAAACAAACATAGCTGGCGCCAGTCTAGGCCTGAGTAATTAAGCTACAAGGCGCGTTCGAATTCATACTTCCTCAATAGAATGCAATGCAAGCCACCGTTGGCAGTGAGCGCGTAAAGTGAAATTGTATCACAAACTTGTGACAAGAGTATCCAGTGTTATTGATAGAACTTGGTATATGCAAGTAATTCGAATTACACAGCTTTCATTAGCTCCACATTTGAGGGTGGATAACGATTATTCTATGCCACGCCCTCTAGGAAATTATCATATATATATATATAGTCGGAGCAGTTTAGGTAGTATGATTATTGTATTATTAAGATTACTTGATTAGAGTCGTTAAGATGATTACTAGTTTACGCCCCCCCTTTTAAGTTCACAAGTTTTGTCGCTGCAGAAATTAATACTTCGCGCTGAATATATATAGACTGCTAGTCGCCTACAAAGTAATTTAGTGATGTTCTTACCTTCGGTAAGTCCAACCAAAATAATAACACAGGGAAGAATTCATCTTTGGACTCAGATACTTAATTCACCTTCATATAAGTTGGTTACCAATAAATTGGTAATTCTCCTCTGGTACACCCCTATAAATTGGTGATTATTATAATTGGTAATCTCATAACTAAGGGACATTTATAGAACATTATCACCCATAAATGGTATTGCAACCTATAGAATAACATTATATGATTAGGGTTTGTTTTCTGTTTTTACGGTTCGTCTGAACTTTTGCCACTCGTTTTTCTACCTCAAACATTTTTATTGTTAAAATTATACAAAATTACTTAAAGAAAGTTCATGAAATTTTTGTATAATGATATCATAGGCAAAACTGAAAAATAAATTGGGGGACCTTAGAATGCATAGTTAAGTATTTATTTAACTTTAAATCTTACTTCGTTTATTTATTCCACCCGATAGATTTTATTGGAACACGACCGAATTTTGGAAAAAATGAGTAATTGAATCAATTTCGGATTTCAAAGCTTTTTAAATCACATATTCAAGAAATTCAATTTGAGGGAGAATCGTATTTCAAAAGTAAGAGTTAATTGAATAACCTAAAATATTATTTCAAAATATTCTTAAACTGACTTTTTTAGATGTTTTCATCTCTGCAGAAAATATTACCTTAGTCAGAAGTTTCTTTCTGTGTGTCGATCCTGATTGGAGAAGAAAAACCGCAATTAATAGTCCTTGTTCAAAATAAGTGTTTGTTATTTATTGTCCGCAAGCAACGAGGTGTATGGTGTAACAGACGTAATGGCCCTGCCCGAAACACGAATGAATGATATCCATGCGGCTACAATGTGTTGTACCCTGCAAGAACTTGTCACTTGCGGACGAAATCTTGAGTATTACTATCTTTGCAAGGATCCAAGGGCGCAAGCAAACGTTCTGCAGTAATATATCTTCCCCATATTTTCACTTTTCCTATCTTTACCATTTTCTTTCCAGATCATTCCTCACAATCATTCGATGTTCTTTGGATTATGTTAAAAAAAATGCCTGGAAGAGATTCCATAAAATTTTTCATGTAAGAAAATATCTTTCAAAATTTCGCAATCTGGGTTCTTCATTTGTATATTATTTGCTCATTAATTCCGGTATTGGAAAGAATTTTTTACCTAGATGATGATGGAATAAAAGATTGGAGAGCGCTAATAAATTGTTGCTGAGGTGAAGGGTATCTCCGATCAATGATAACAAATCTCATAAGATGATTTGGTCATAAAGTTAATAGTCTCCTGAGACGTGGTTTCTTACATAATAGAAATGCAAGCATATATCATAAAATTAATCAAATACAGCAATTTTTTTATATCCATTATTTTTCGCACAAAAAGAGTTCTCGCAAACGAGAAGTAACTGAGTTTATCCTATGAAGATTATCCATATCCCAACACTTACCTACATAATATTTTAAAAATATTCAAAATATCATCTAAGCTTTAAAAAATTTTACTCTCTAAGGTAATAATGTTTTAAACGAATCTTTATTCCTTTTGTTAATGAAATGTTAAAATTGTGATTATATTCTTTATGAAGGAACCTCGTGTTTGCTTTTTCTTGTAATAATTCGAATAAGCATCGTCATTTCCGCATTAGAGCATAATGCAGGAATACTTTTTAGTATTTGTGATACCAAACATATTGTCACAAAGAAAAGCTGCCATTAAATTCCGTAAAACAACTATTAACATTTTTTGTCGGATTCAGAATTTCTTCTTGGGATGAGCATGAGCCGTTACTTTCATCGTTTTGATAATTGAAGTGATTCTCACCACATACAAGATTGTAGATAAGCATAATATAGGAATACCTTTCAGTGTTTGTAAGACTGAAACTTATATACTCAATGAGACAGTGGAAAATGAATAAGAGAGCAATTGTGAGATAAAGGATAAAAGTTAATACATGAAAAAATAAATGCAATGGGTTTGGATAAGAAATACAACAATATCAAAACTTTTTGTCAGTAAATAGCACAAACACTCAAAGAATTTTGATAGCATGCAGCCTGACTTACTGCAAATCTAATATTATTAGGATTGATAGGGAGGGGGGAGCATGTTTTTAGGCGCTGTTATTAGCAAGAATGTTCATAAGATTTCAAGCAGTGCGGGCGTAGAGAGAATGAGTCTGGCAAGCAATTGAGCGTTGATGTCGTTTTTCCACGCTAAGCAGGACCATGGAAAAAACTAAAAGAAGACTATTCTATATTTTCTGAGAATTCTCTTTAGCGTATTAGATACGGTGTTGTTATTCCAGCGTCAAGATACGGTTTCATTACCAGCAAGCGTGCACACAATACTTGCAGCAGCGTTGCGCCATTGCCTAAATGCAGATAATCACACCGGAAGGCATAAGTGGATCAACAGACATAACCACAACAGCGCTATCTATTCCCCTTTCATTCTTCACAGCACAATATATTTTTATCTTCAATTTTGTCACACTCGTTAACGCAAGCCAAGGGTTTCTTCTTTGGGTCCTGACTGGAGTTTTAAGCAGTGCCCACAAATTCCTGTCATAATTAGGCCCTTTAAAATACCAACATTGATCGCCACAGATAACACAAGTATTTGAACACTTAAATTTTAAATATATCTGAAATATTTTGTGTTTTCGTTTGATTATAAAACTAACAAGAAACTAAGTAAACACATATTTAACAGGATAATTATACATAAGATTTTCTTTGTACATAACAACAACTGTTAATAAACAAAATTTAGCAGGCGATAAAAGTATATCACCGATAATGATTTGTCATTAAATATCTCATGGCATAACCTTTCTCATACGATTATATTAACTTTTTACAATCATTTGTTGATATTTTCTTTGACTCTTTTTCGTAAGTTTCCCCTCAAAGAGGGAAGATTCTGTGGGTTTCTTTTTCGGATTGCAGCCATCAGTATTCACCACTAATGTTTAATAAGATTGAGGACTGGTGGTTACTTGTCATAGAAAGTTTTGATTTCTTTTTAAGCTATTATAGAGTTACTTTGCTTGTGCACTTAGGATCGTTGTCCTGCAGAGAAAATCCATTAGCACTTAGGAACATTTTTTTCATTCAGTATCATTCAACAGGTGGTGGCATCTATTTTACAATCAACGATGTAAGGATGCTCCTGTGACATGTACAGTAAAGCAGTCCTAACCCATGTGATACCTCCTCAGTATTTAACGGTTGGAATGATGGACTTAGGATCATAGGCAGTTCTTTTTGCCATCCTAAACGTAACGAGCATCATTTCGGCCGAAAAGTTATATTTTTGACTCATTTTCAAGATGCTCTGTGAGAAACTTTTAACGATTCGTTATATTCTATTGGCTGAGAAGTGGAGTTTTGCGGGAAAAGAAAGAATACAGATCATTAAGATGGAGCTCTCTTCTATAGTTCATTTACTAACTTTAGTCCCTACCAATTACAGATCGCTTTGTTGATGTTTCATAGTAATCATTGTATTAGTTTTAGCTTTAGAAACATGTAACGTAGAAACCGATCGTTAAAGATGCGAGGATCATCGGCTTTCGAATTGTAAAACCAATAGTTGCATAAGTCATTTCAATTTGCTCGGAAATAGTCCTATAGAATAATTAATCTGAAAAAAGTTTAATTATTTTTTATCGAAAAGCTTAAGGAACTTCTTTGACATTAAGCGTTGTCCAGCACAAAACGCCCTTCTTCAATGGAAACTTATCAATGAATGACAGAGTTAATATTCAGCAATTTACATCAGTTTCTAAAAGTTTCACGAATCCTCAATCTTACTCATTTCATCGAATTTATATAACTTATTTTGTTAAATAACAATATTTTTGTATGTTATTGAATTAGTTGAATACTTTTTTAACTAGCTAAATTTTGTTCTTTAGCAATTCTTCTTCTAAATATAAGTTTACTGAGATTTCTATTAGTTTGAAAGCAGACGAAAACACGAAATATTTTAGAAAGATTTAGAAGGAAAACAGCACATAAACAATAATGAACTTGACAATGAAATTAAACTGCATTAATACAGTTTAAGGCCATGGCTAACTTATCATGCTTTTTTCATTCGTCTGTCCAACTTTAATCGAAAATTGACTGGAGCAACGCAAAATCCATTAATTTTCTTGCCAAATGTTATTGAAAAGTTTAGTTGAGTGAGGCATCTTAAATTCATGCAAATAACTTATTTTAATTTAAGCAAAGTTTACTTAAATCAGATAAATTAATATAATTTGCTCTCAGTAATATTATAATTACATCGGAATAAGTATAAATTACTTTTCTGATTATTTAAGTTTAGATTTTTTCTGACAATTTGTTTGTTGATCAGTTTGTTTGATTAGAGTTATAATTATTCCCAAAAGTTTGTTTTTCTTTCTCTTGTTTTATGCTCTTTGCTCTTGAAGATGCGAATACGAAAGCGCTAAGACTTTTGTTTCTGTTATTTTTATGTAGAAATATATAAAGCATATAAATAACTCTGGTCAACACACTTTTTGCTGACTTATGTTTTGTTATTGTTTTCAACTAATTATGACGTGCTGATTTCAAATATGGCATCTATCCTTTTGTAACACATCAGGTTGTCATTCTACAGCATATTCCTATTTTACGACGTTCTGCATGTATTTATTCGGGAAGATAGTTTCCTAAGTGTTATAGCTTTAAACCAAAACTTAAAATGTCAACAGAACTTGAAAGAATAAATGCCTTGTAAGATAACATCACCTATTACTAAATATATATGGGTTATTTTTCAATATAATGGAGAAAACCCAAACAATCATACACATACCTATACATTCATAGAAGAAATTTTCTCTTGCGAGAGTGTCTGGAGTGTTTGATGTCTCCACAGTCTCTTTGAATACTCTAACAGTAGTCTGTCATCATGTTTGTGTTCCATTGGACTTAATATCTCTCCTCCATAATCTTGAAATCTTGATGAAAACGCTCTCCGTGTTCATCACTCACGTTGCAAAGATTAGCAAGAAATGAATCTTTATAGTTAGCAACCTTTGTTTCCAAGAAATCCTTTCACAATAGCCACAAATGAATCCCATGCTCCCTTTTCTTTGCCAGTCTTCGCACTCGAGAACTTTGGGTTTTCCATTAACTTTCTGATTTGTGGCCCATCAGAAACTCCAGCCTCTATTTTATCATAACTTAAGCGTGGAAATATTGTACATATGAATTTGAAACAGTCACCCTCTACATTAAAAGATTTCACAAATTGTTTCATCAGCCCTTGTTTAATATGAAAGGTTAAGATGATTTTCTCTCGCTCAACATGTAGTTAGTGTATAACACTGGACTGCGTTGTTTTAAAGGTCAAATATATAATACCTGATTTTGGTTCATTTTTTTGCACTAAATCTGAAAATCATGCTCAATTTACCCAATCCGGTCAGGCTTTTGAAATATGAGCACATACCAAAAACTCCTATATTTCCAAATATTTGTTGTGAATGAAACACGTAATAGCAAATATTGGACCGATTTACTACCAGAAGGTGTATAGAATATTTTTAATAGATAACATGAATAGTAAAAGGCACAAAATAAGCTACTCATGGATGAATGGTCCCTTCAGTGACCTCCGATTGTGCCGAGCAGACAACACATCCCTCTTAAGGTACCAACAGTAGTGAGCCAGAAAATTCACATCCCATTGCCCTTAAGAGCGTTCCTCCATGACACGTATGCCTTGGTGAAAGCGCTCACCCTGTTCTTCACTGAAGTCTTTGCAATTTTCTGGAAAATAGTCCAGATGGGACCAAAGAAAGTGCATTTTTAGTGTCATACGCGCACCAAGTTTGCGGAAATTCTCCATTAAGTCATCAATCATCTTCTGGTACTGAGGACTTCTGTGGTTACTAAGGAAGTTTGTAATGACTAACTTAAGGGACAGCCAGACCGAGAATTTGCTAGGATTTAATGAATCATCAAAAATAGAGTTTTTTATCAGTTCTCTTATCTGAGGACCATCAAATATACCTGCCTTCAGCTTCTCCATGCTTATTCGTTTGAACTTGTGGTGGAGGAAGGCAAATCCTCCACCTTCCCTGTCTAGTGCTTTTACAAAGTTCTTCGTTAGGCCGAGTTTGATGTGTAGGGTTGGAAGTAACACTTTGCTCGGTTCAACCAGAGGGTACGACAGAACATTGTGTGACCCGAGTTCCAATCTTTGTCTTGATGGCCACTCTTATCTGATATAAGGCTAGTCGTCTGACAGACTATCCCACAAACACAAAAAGCATGGATACTTTGTGTACTCACCTTGAAGTCATAGGATAAGTCCAACAACTTTAAGATAGCTACAAATAAACAATTTATGCTCCAGGTAATTGAGAGCAGACAACAGACGTTCCATGCGGTTGTGGGATTCTTTTATTTCAGCCGAGTGTCCAACAAGGATTGATGAAACCTTATTTCCGTTATTCAGAAGAACTACCTTTAGACTTCTGTTAGACGAGTCAATAAAAACTCTCCATTCCATGGCAACATACTTCATACCAATTAATTTTATCAGTTAAGCAATATTGTTACAGTAGATCAGTGAAGACGCTGCATTGAACATAAAGAATTTTCTCAATTCGCCCTCGCGTTCCCAATACAAATAGAATGTTGTTTCTGGGGCAAGCAGATGTTTCTCTCAAAGACGAGAACCCAGCAGCTGGGCAGACTCCTTAGATAGGTTAAGGTTTCCTGTAAATTTGTTGAGTTCGGCTTGGGTCAATGGCACCGATCAGTTGTCCTCTTCTGGCTCGTATGCACCACACTCACCTGGTTTAGTCATATCAGTAGATTCGGAATCAGAACTTGATTCCATGATGACATCCGGCTCAGGAGCAGGAAAATTTGGGCCTTCGGGGATTGGCTTTATGGCAGAAGGAACATCAGGATATTGAACATAGTGTTTGTTCTTGCGATTGATGCCTTTTAAATTTGTCATGCATAAGTAGCAGTTGGTAACGTCATCTTTTTCTTCCCTCCACACCATTGTAACACCAAATGGAGAGCAAATGCTTTATTCTGGCGCTTAATTTGACTTCAAAATAAGCGTAATAAGCTTTCTTCACAAAATCCGTGATTTTTGCTTGACGGTCTGGAAGTACCACGTGTCTGCAGATGAAAAAAAAATTTTAGCATGGTTTTTACACTTCTTATCCATCGTACTGCACAACTAGAACTCAAATAGGATCGTAAATCAGTTGAAAAACCCTTGACCTTTAAAAAAAGTTTTAAAACGCAGGCCAGTGTAATATTTTTCTCCACAACAGTCAAACTTTCTCTAATTCGCCAGATTTTCTGTTCAGAATGTTTGTCATTGGCTCGGCTGTCTCAAAAATACAGGAGATACGAATATTTTGTATAGCCTCCTTGTTGGCCAGGTAAAAGATTTACAATTTTTAGATCCTCACATATATATGATCCATTTGTGTTCATTATATTTGAGTAGATCTAATACAGATCTTATGTGCTCATGTTTCTCTTTTAAATGCACAGTGTGACCAATATGAATCGCAACGAACAAGTTTCCATTATGGAGTAACACACATTTTAGACTCTTCTTTGGACTATCTATAAAAAGTCTCCATTCACTCGGATCATTCTCTGAAATACCCATTACGTTTAACAGTCCAGCCACGTCAGAACAGTAAACAAAACCCTCAGTTTCAAAGAATGCCAAGAGATCTCTCTCCCTGTTCCGATAAAAAGTTACATTTGTTTATTCCTGCAACAAATTATTCTCTTTAAGTGTAGAAGCTAACACTTCTGCTAACTCTTTTGACAGGCTTAGGTCTCTAAATAAATATTTCATTTCTAATTGGCTGAAGTTTCCACGTTCTTAGGTCGATGTATGAACAAAGTCTGGATCACTGTCAAGTTCATTGCTCACATTAGATTCACGTATATCACCTACATCGTCCAGTGAAGGAAGTTCCTTGAATACAAACAAGTACTGGCATTTCATCTGAATGAAGCACGGGCAGAATTGCTTAATCAAGATTTAGGTAACTTATTTTATTTCGCGTTTTCTTACTATAACCAGAAGTCTTTGTGAGATAAAAGTAGCAATCGTTTACATGGTTTTATGGCTCCCGCCACACCATAGGAATGCCAAATCCTAGTTGTTTCTTTGTTCCTTTGTCCATTGGCGTAGATTTTCGACACAAGGTTTACAAACAGTTTACAAATGGTTAATTCGTATCACCTAATTTAATCTTAGGGTAAGCCAAGTATGCTCTTTTCACAAAGATACTAATGTTCATTTTTTGAGTTGGTGCAGTAAAACAATTACATATATAGCAAAACGAGTCAGAGGAATTCAAACATCTCTTCCGTAATGAAGCCATACTACTGAATGTTATTTCATATAAAAAATCTAAAAAAACACAAAATTTTATTTTACACAATTGCTTTATATATCTAGATGTGCATAAAGAGAAGTCTGAATACATAGATAAAATAAAATAAGAAGAATGCCAAACGTAAGATATCCTGGTCGTAAGATAGCCTGCTACTATGAGTGGGACCAATATGGACCAGTAAATAAATAAGAAACTTGACGTGATATAAGAAAACTATTGCCATTTTTAAACTCAGTGACCCAGAATTTCCCAAGAACAGGTCTCAAACTTAAGTCAGCAGAAAAAACAAAATTTGTGACCAGTGTAATCAATAAATGAGATCGACGAAAACCATTTCAAATTAATAATAAATGAGCCAGAAATGAAGGGAATGTCTTGAGTTTTATTTTATCTATATATTTCGAGATAAAAATTCTCACCTTCTGTAGAAATTCTCTAAAGCAGATAAATTGTAAATTAGTTTGGTTTTTCAATTAAAATATAAATTTTAACCTCATCAATAGCGCCTCAGGTTCACCTACAGAACCTGCTTCATTCTTCCAAGCAAGTTCTCCTATTCAGTAGACCATTGTAAAGTCCTAAAAATAAGTGAATGAATTAGCCATTTCCACATTCATTGTAGACATGGTTGAAGAGATCCCCACAACCGCACCTTCTTCTATTCGGTTTGAGTTTGTTAGGTTAAAACAAGTGAGATTAGTTCAAACCAATATAGTAATATACGATCCATCCTAAGTAAGCATAAAAAAATGAACATCGGTAATACTTGAGTTTATGGGCACACGCTAGAGGGAGATATTTCTGGGCTACAATTAATGCGATCGCCTCTGCACGTCTATCGAATTAATAAACACGATAGCGCCGCCTACTTTAAGCTATTTCCTCCAAAAGATAACATTTTTTAGTTACTGTCAAAAATTATTAAACTAAAGGGAATTAATTACACATGTTGGAATATTTACATGATCGTTGAAAATTTAATTTTCAGCAAACTCACCTACGCCAAAGGAAACACTTGGTTGAGTATAGTGTATTTTCCATTAATATACTTTTTGAAAAGTTGAAGAAACACCTGAGGATGACAAGTGTTTTCACAAAATATTTTGGAAGTTGACTAAATAATAAATCAATTATGAAGAAGTTCGAGCTACAAATTATCCCTAAAGTTCAATGAGGTGAAAGTGGTGTTTACTTTAAATAAAAAGAAATAACTTTGAGACATACAACAAAACGTTGGCTTGCATTAAATTGATCTGAAGAGTGAGCCAAATCTATGCTCCCGAATAACCTTTTGAGTTCTAAGAATTTTGTTTCGTTAATTGTTATAAAGTCTACGATGTATTTTCCAAATTTATATGGTTTGTGTTATTTCAATGAAATTCATTTGGTGTCAGTGGTAGAAATCTTTTCAGCAGAAACTTTAAAAAAAGAAAATTCATTAATTCATGTCTTTGGTATGATAGTGACTCTAGATTATATGGCCAACTACGAGTTTATATCTTTCGAATTTAATCAACTTTGACCTTCGTGAGAACTTTTATTGATTAATATGAACGGGAAAACACTTGTGCAGCAGAAAAGTACAAAAATTCAGGTATCCATAACAAAATTTAGAAAATAATCCTGATAAAGTGATAATAAATTATTCTCCTTGGTTAAAGTTTCAATGCTATTTTCTTCTCGACTTTAATTTAACTATTATGTTAGGTTTTACTGCTAATACTTCTTATTAAAGATTGTTAATATATTAATGCTATAAACATTTTTACCTTACTTTGACATGGTCCTTAAGTAGTAGCTTAAAATCCATTGTCTAAAGATATTTGTATAAATTTAACCTCCGAAGTATTATTAGATTAATCATTTTTTGTCGTAGGTCAGATCTAAATAAGTGTAAATTTGATAGAGGAAATCGTTGTTTTATTTTAACAAAATCTTAGTTATTTCCGTCTTTTGCTGTGTAATTAAATCCAGTAATCTGCTAAAAGTGAAGAAATAAATCGTTGGTTTTACCAAATTTTAGGAATAAAAAAGTTCAAATTTGAAGGCTATCAAACGCCCAGAGATATTGTAATACAGAACTCGCCTTATTTCTTGATATGATGAAATATTCAACCAATCCCAGTTAAATATGAAGTATTGAAAGCATAATTTGTGTTTGTAGTACAAAAGGCAGTAAACGACAATAGAAATTCAAAATTCACTCAGGACGGTCATTCACGCGGTGATTAGTATTTCTCCTCTGCTCGGTTCTCCCATATGCACAGAAAACATGGATATCTTGTGCATCTACCTTACGTTCTCAATATAATCGACATATATAAAAAAATAAAAGTACAGATAACAACGGGGAACAATTTGAAAAAACAATTCTGTTGAGTTAGATTTTTGTGCTGATTTAGAGTAAAATTAGCATGCTGATTCCAAATTTCTAGTCAGCTTTTTTTCTAGCATGCCTATTTTTTTTATCCACAGCTTACACTCCAGAGAAGTAAAATTCCACTGCTTTTCTGTGATTTAATTTGCCTTCTGATTACGATTGAATTCATCTACAGCTACGTGGCAACTTGTTTGTGCAGTCACCATTGATACAGTAGGGTGAGAGGTGTGTGTTGTACGTTCTATTACGTTATATGCTGTTTTTTCAGCTTTCAAACTGGTAACTATTCCATTTTAGTGTTTTATTTACATATGTATATATTTACTTTGTTTCAGATCCTGTTTGCTCCTGCAACTTCCCGTTGTAAATGCCTAAACAACCCTGACTCCTTCTGCTACATTTGTGGCAGCTTCACCTTTCCAAGTCAGAGGGCAAACATCAGTAAATTTGTTAAAAAAGCATATTTAGCATATTTTAAAGTAAAACTCAGTGATTAAGACAAGCCGTGGGCCCTCTTTGAAGTGCGCAGGCAGAGTGTCAAGAGTTTACGGATGCGGACCAAAGGAACACGTGAAAGGTCGCCATTTGGTAACCCCATAGTTTGGCGAGAGCAAAAGGAGCATTGTACAGACTGTTATGTTTGTTTAGCGAAAACATCAGGATTTAACAAGAAAAATAAAAGTAAAATAGAATATCTTAATCTAGCGTCAGCTATAAGGCCAATGCCTCATTCAGCTGAAATTCTAGTTCCAGTTTTCGAACAACTACCTCCTCTAGAAGATCTGAGTGATGTTGACGAACGCAGTGACAGCAATGATGCAGATTTCTAAATTTACGAGGATTCGATTCGCAGGAGATTTGATCAGCACGAGTTAAATTATCTGGCACATGATTTGGGCCTATCAAAAAAGCTTCAGAAATCATAGAATCAAGATTGAATAAGAAAAACTTACTTGAACAAGGAGCGAAAGTATCCTAATCTGAACCAGAGAAAGTACATTTCTGCAGTACTTTAGAAGTGACAGTGACTTTGTGTATTGCCATAACATTCCTAGTTTACTGAAGTAATTAAGTATTTTAATCCACAATCCAAATGAATGGCCAATGTTTATTGACAGCTCAAAGCGGAGCTTGAAGTGTGTCCTTCTACACAATGGCAATTTATTTGGTGCAGTCTCTATTGGGCATTCTGTCTGTCTTCGTGAAGAACATGGAAATATAAAGGGGGTCATTAAGTTATTGCAATATGACAAACACAATTGGACCATCTGTGTTGACCTTAAAATGGTGTGCTTCCTTCTTGGTCAGCAACGTGGGTACCCAAAGTATCCCTGCTTTCTCTGTATGTGGGATAGCAGAGCTCGAGGGACGCATTGGGTTGAGACGAATTGGCCTCCAAGATCTGATCTTAAACCTGGAGATCCCAAAATTCTACATGAGCCACTTGTTGACAGAAAGAATATAATATTCACACTTCTGCACATAAAAATAAGTCTCATGAAGCAGTTTGTAAAGGCATTGCCAACTGATGGCGACTGTTTTAAATACATCATCTTGACATTTCCTGGTCTGTCAATTTAAAAAATCTAGGCCGGTGTGTTTGATGGTCCACAAATTCGACCGCTCATTAAAGATGAACAGTTTACTGGGACTAGGTAAACCTTGAGAAGAATGCTTGATAATCATTCAGACGTCGTCAAGAACTTTCTTGGGAATACACGTGTAAGTAATTACACATAAATTGTTCAGAATCTATTGCAGAGCTACAAGGCGCTTGGTTGCAACATGAGTATTAAACTACATTTTCTGCATTGCCATCTTGCCTCCTTTCCGGATAATCTTGGTGCTGTTAGCGCTGTGCAAGGTAAACGATTTCACCAAGATTTGAAGGTTATTGAAGAACATTATCAGGGTAGATGGGATGTACATATGATGGCTGACTATTGTTGGAGTATCAAACGCAATAGTCCTCAAGTTGAACACTCTAGAAAGAGCTATAAACGTAAATTTTTACCTTAACTATTTGCCACAATTATAATTATTTAATTACAGTAGCCATATCCTTTGTTAAAACACAATAGTGTTAAATAAGCATTGCAATCATGCCCGTTTCACTCATATTTTATTGTATGTCAATATTTGAAAAAGTTAAAAAACTTGACATGATAAAGAAAATCGGAGATCAGTTTTGGATTCAGCACCGAAAAATTAGTCAAAACAGCTGTCAGACCTAACTCAACAAAAATTATGTTTTTCAGTGTAATTTGTTATATCAGATAAAACAAGCTGTGCATTGTGCTGTACAACATCTGTGAAAAAGTTAAGTGTTCTTATGCTCTCTGAACAAACTTTATGAAAACAACATAGTCAATTTAAATAACTATTGTTACAATAATAGCTCAAAAATAGTATAAAATCAAGTATCGTTTACTTATCATATTTGTTTACTCGACCTCTCCTGTAATCGTTGTGATAAAAAATAGTTTACCGCTTAACAGTTTCTTCATTTGTGTTGGCCATAGTAGAGAGCCTCCTTTAAATTTTTATATAATCATAACTATGTTAAGTAGCACTAAGTGTGCTACATAAACTGATGCAACCTTACTTCCAGTGTTAAGAAGTTCTGTTTTAAAGCTTAGGATTAACGAATTAATAAATAGCTTCCATTCTGATGCATTATATGGCAGGGTCAAGGATTAGTTTGGCCCCCTCAACATTGCAGTAGTATACTAAGGTAGAGTTAATTTAGTGTGCTGTAAAAACGCGGAATGGTTGATCTATTCATTCCTGAACCCAGCAACTTGTCCTCTCGAAGTCGCGAGTTCAAGATCTCAACAGTTAATTTCGAACTTTTAAATCACTGTTGAGTTCCTTAAGTTTTGCATGTAAGAGAGGCCTCGTTTTCATTTGATATAGTATTTGAAGATTTGTACTACCGAAAGTATTTATTGGCATTGGTCATTAATATATTGACAGAATGATCGAGGTACAAAAATTGAACTGAATCGGGTAATCAAATTTCAGTGTCAATGCGAAAGAGTCTCGTCACAGAGGGAGGATCAGATAATAAACAATATAAATATTCTTCTTATTAACTCTTGTAAATAGAAAACAGGATTTAAAACTTGCATATGAAATATGCCCCTTTAAGGGGAAATATAAATAAAAGAAATAAAATATTCTCTCCATCGACCTCTTGGAAAATATCTTTTGGACCGCAGCCTTCTCTTACTAACCACTACTGCTTTCAAATCAATTATACCATTCATAGTGAAATATGTCATCAAAGAAAGTTTTGAATCTTTTATCATAATAAATGCGTAATAATCTATAATTTTATCCGAAATAGTTATTTAAAATAATTTGGCGAATATTATGTCAAGTTTCACAATAAAATGCACGAATATTTATGAAAAATAAATTAATGAGGATACCTTTGAAGTTTGTCACGTAATTTTTTCTTCCCTCCAAATCATTGGGATTCCGAAAGGCAACGATATTGTTTTATGTACTTTCGCTCCAATTTTTTTAAATTTGTGATGCACATCTCGCAGCAAATATAAAGGGCTAAATTTTTCTCCTGCCCAGAGTTTAATTTCAATTTATGCTCTAAACATTTTCTACATTCATTTTGTGTTTTTGGACTTGATATTTGGTCCGTAGATATAACAAAATCGATTAGCTTAATTTTTATATGTTCTATTCAATAAGAAACAATTTATCAATATTCCTGAAAAATGAAACAAATTTTTATAGTAGAAGTGAATACAGTTTAGGGATGCCAGGTATTTGTAACAAACATATTTACTTATGAGACCAAAACCGGATATCTTGAGCTGATTGGGAAACGTAAATGGCTAATTGCTGATTCGAAAGCATCAGGAAAAACACTATAAGAATTACTTACAAACCCTTTACTGAACAATTGACGCAAACCAGTTTAATGATCTTTCTATAGTATAAAGACATAACTTACCTCTAAATCTCATATATGTCATTCTAGACATTAAGTTACAGTTCTTTTACCAATTTTTCTAAATAAGTATATTATCAAAATCACTCTAATTTATTTCTTAAATTAATTTAGTCCCCTTCCCTCTTGATCTAGGGTAATAAATTGAGGCATTCTCACAGCAGGACGGCGCATGTGTTATCTTCGTCTTTTATATTCAAGTGCCATATCCTCGAAGTATAAGGTAAACCTGCCAGGAGGAAATAAAATAACCAAATAGGAAATTTGTTCGTCCTTTCTCCCCAAATAGCGAGTGTGTTATAGTTTATATTCTTCCATAATGAATGGCTTAAAAATAATGTGATATGGTTTAAAATATAAATAGTCTAAGGAAAAACACTATGGCAGGGTAGAATGTTTTTTCTTCATCTCTTAGGCAGAAATTGCATTGCCCTCTGGAAAAGTTTGCGCGCAACTTTTCCAGCCATTTGAATGCCAAATTTCAACACGCCTGAACTTGCATGTTGTGAAGGACCATTTTTTTCACCGTTTACCTGAGAGTTAGAAGGAGCGATACTTTATTTTCCCTTTTTTTATTTCATTGGCTGCTTATTCATGCAGCTAAGGTAATATTTTAGACAAAAAATCTATTGGAATTCTCCATACAATAACTTTTGTAATAATTTTAGATTTATGAGTCTTTTGTCGTTTTTTACAAAAAAATCTTTTGCAGGTGACTTTAATATTTCAACGAATTAAGTGAATTTTCCTGCTAAATTCGAAACTAACTTTGCTTTTTCTCTATCGGGTCTAGTTTTCTGTTAGATGGTTATATTAGATGATAAAAATATTTACAACAATGTGTATGGTTGATATTAGTGATTTTTAGTGGAATCGAACAGGACTGTTTCCTCAACAAAGTATTTTATTCACACAAGAGGGAAATAATATCAAGCACGAAAAAGAGCATAACAAATAAAGCAAAAATATAAATTAAAAATTAAAAATGTACGTTAACAAAGATTTTTGGCAAATAATTCAAGGAAGAAAATTTACGCTTATTTGTGCACTGTTGATGTTGAGCAAAAGAGTATCTTGTTTTAGACATAAGTCACATTATACACTTTTCCTCAATTATTTAAATTCTAAACACGCAAATATGAAAATTTTTCTGTGAGCTCGAAAAAAAATAATAACATATCGTTTCTTGACGTGAAGATTACCCGAATGGACAATCAATTTATGTCGAATGTTTAACGAAAACCCACTTTTTCAAACCTTTGTTTAATTTTTTGTGATTTTAAACTCAAAATTAATGTCATTCTTACTCTCCTCCATAGAACATATAACTTGTCTTTAATCTTTGCAGCCCTACATTTAGAATTCAAATTCTTAACAAAATTCTTTACCTCCAATGGCTACCCCGAATCACTATTTCTTAGACAAATTAGTCTGTTTCTCAATAAAAAATACTCGACTCTGTCTCCACTACAAACTGTCAATAAATTAAAGATCTTTTCCTTACTATATTTTGGTTACCAATCCTAAAAACTTACAAAAGAGTTGTTAAAACTGTTAAATTGAACCTATCCTCAATTATTACCATCTATTGTTCTCATCAATGACTTCAGAATGGGATCATTACGAGTATTTAAAATTATACACGTTTCGTTTTCATTGTACATGCAGTAGCACTGTATCATATGTGGGGGCAACAAGGCGTACGCTTTACTCCCGCTTCATGCAGCATATGGGTAGATCTGAAAGAACTGGACTACACCTTTGAAAAACCTGATTCAAAACCATCTGTCACAATGTGGCTCTTGGGCTACACTCGAGAACTTCACAATACTTAATGTGGTAAGAAACATCTCGGACCTTTACCTGCTAGAGTCAATTTATATTACAAAACTTCAACCCAGTCTAAATAATAACTCATTATCTGCCCCCTTAAATATAGTGACTCATTAAAAACATGTAAATATATTAAATTTCACATTGGTTTTATTTTAGGGGGGAGAGGTTACAAGAATAAAATCCACTGTCAATTATTTTCCTTCCTATTTTTTAGAAATTCTCTCCTTGGTTTTGTTTGTTTTTTTTCCTCCGTATTTCTAATGTAATCACTTCGTCTCAAATTTAATATTTATTTTTCACAATTTTATTGATTGTGTTAAGTTTTTATGTATATATTTTCTATATTTTGTATTCATTGTTTAACACTGATGATGTGGTTAGTTATAATCATGAAACGTTTGAAATGAATGTTACGAGGCACTACGGCTCTAAACTGGTCATCTTGTTTATGTATATATATATATATATATATATATATATATATATATATATATATATATATATATAAATAACACCCACAAGAAAAATGGAAAAACGATTCTGAGCGCTTTCGTCTATATTCTAAAAAGACCTCTTCATTCCGAAGAGGCCTTTTAGAATAACGACGAAAGCACTCGGAATCGTTTTTCCATTTTCCTTGCGAGTATTATTTATCATAATTTTGACTCACGTGCAATTTGAGACTTTCTTTTTATATATATATATATATATATATATGTAAACCCTCGATATAACGAACTATATGGGTCGGGGGTCGTTCGTTAAACCCGATGGTCGTTTAAAGCGATTGAAATAACAAACCAAGTTCGTTCGTTAATCTGTATATAAAGAGAGCAAGAGAACGCCAGTACAACCTATCGCACGTGATGTTCACAGCCGACTGAGCTGTGAGCCAGTGAGTGGATGTGTCGCGGCGCGGCGTGTAACGCTTGCCTGACTGAAGGAAATTTGGTTCGTTATATCCGAAATTCGTTATAATGAGGTTCGTTATATCGAGGGTTTGCTGTATGTATATATATAAATATATACTATATATATATATAAAATATATACATATATATATATATATATATATATAAATATATATATATATATATATATATATATATATATATATATATATATATATATATTTATATATATATATATATATATATATATATATACAAGGTGTCCCAGAAAAAAGTTAACCGTACTTTAAATTAGTATAACTCAAAATCTTTTAGAGATTTTTGAGTCCTGCAAAACAAAACAAATTTAAAAACTATTTATCTGTCGCCTCTGAAGATTTCATTAAATTCTCTTTTACGATATTGATATAAAATGGATTTAGTGGAGGGTATCAAAATTATGTTTGCGCAAGGAAGTAAAATAATCAAACTTCAAAGTTTAAAATCAACAAATATATTTAAATCCATTTTTAACAAAAACACCTCTCCATATGGGTAATACAAAGTCATTTTTTAATTTTCTAAACACCGTTTCCTCCCGCATGCCCTCCATTTCTTTCTAAGAACAGTTGCGCTTTTAAGAACATAAGAACATAAGTTTATTGACTTCACGTATGATACTATCTCTTAACTGGTTGATGCTTTGTGGTGGAGTAGAATACACTTTATTCTTTAGATATCCCCATAAGAAATAATCGCACGGTGTTAAGTCAGGGGATATTGGCGGCCATTCAATTGCATGATTTAGCGCGACAATTCAGTTTTCAAACGTTTCTCTTAATTTTGTTCTTACAGCCAGCTGTCTATGAGTTGGTGCGCCGTCTTGAATCCACCAAATTCTATTGAATTAATTGCGTTAAACCTGGTGGAGTTCCAGAAAGATCCTTTCATTGATCATGCTCAGATAGGCAGCACCATTCAAGTTATTCTCGTAAAACAATGGGCCGACAAGATAGCCATTCCCGCATATTCCGATCCGCAGAGACACTTTCTGCTGACAAATACGTGTGTCAAAGTTGGATGCTGGGGGGTGGTTCAGCGGTGCATATTGCCGAATGTTATGGCTATTTATCTTTCCATTCATGAAAAAGGCTGCCTCGCCACCAATCACAATGTTTTACAAGAAACGAGCAGGTTTATGGAGAAGCCATTTGACAAATTGTCTACGACGAGGAAAATCAGTTTCAAGAAACTGGTATCTTGCATGCATCTTATAGGGATGCCATTTTAAGTCATGTTTAATAATGCGGTTAAATGATGACTTTGACTTATATATGTAGATTTTGAAGAAGTGTCATCTACACATTTTCGATATTTTCTGTTGTCCTTATGGTTCTCATACGACCCGAACGCCCTTTATTTAGGTTTAAGCATGTTCCTTCATGTTGGTATTTGCGAACATTTTTTTCAAATTGTAGGCTTGCTTGGTGGGTGCCTACCTAGAAAACGTTGTTCAAATGAATCTTGTACGTGTTTAATACTGCCAGTCTTAATAAAGTTTGTGACTACAAATATGCACTGATATTTTGTTTACTGCATGATTAAAACGGTTCGATGGAAGTAAACTTTAACATAGAAACCCTTTGATTTGCTTAGTAACCAATAATGACGAGACCATACCACAGCGTGGCTGAAAAACCACTGTAAAATGGCTTAGGCTTTGTTTGAAAAATGGCACAGTGACCTAGCGTACCTAGGCTCCTTACACTTCTCTTGAAAGTGCTCGGTGGCCTAGCCTTCCTAAGCTTCGTTTCATTATTTTCTTTTCTTGCGCAAACATATTTTTGATAGCCTCCACTAAATCCATTAGTGTACCAATATCGTGAAAGAGAATTTAATTAAATTTCTAGAATCGACAGATAAATAGTTGTTAAATAAAACACTCTTTACAGAACGCAAACATCTCTAATAGTTTTTGAGTTATACTAATTTAAAAGTACGGTTAACTTTTTTTCTAGGACACTCAGTATAACCATTTTAAGAAAGTTTTAGCTGAATTGAACGAGTTTTAGTAATGCCACAAAGCTTACAAAGTTTGAGGTTGTATAGCTTTTCCATATCACCCATGAGGTAACTGTAATAAGCGCTGTTTTTAATGTTGTATCCCCAGGAGGACTATTCCACAGTGTTTTGCAATGAACTCATCTTGTTTTGTTAATTGCTCATGTTTCTATTTGTTGTTTTCAGAAAATTTTCTGTGTTACATTCGATCACCTGTAGAATATACTAAAGCTGATCTTCATGTTTGTTAAGATGATTATTGTTGTAGCTCTTAATCAATGCTACAGCTCTCTCTGCATTTTCATTAATGACATTTATACTCGTATTATGAGTATATTGTTTTACTTTTTTATAGTCATTTCTTTCACTCCATTCTGAAGGGTCTACTGTAAAGAAGAGGAATTTAATGTCAATTTTGTGAAGAAAATTCCACCTGATTCAGTCACGAAGTCA
This sequence comes from Ceratothoa steindachneri, assembly GCA_963969495.1. NCBI lineage: Eukaryota > Metazoa > Arthropoda > Malacostraca > Isopoda > Cymothoidae > Ceratothoa > Ceratothoa steindachneri. The sequence continues at coordinate 37,148,343 of OZ018329.1, forward strand.
GCGAGAGTTTTCTCTGGGATACTCTCTTTTTCTCCCAGTGTATATCGTTTCTCTAGAAGCTGTGAGTCAGGCTTCTGCAATGCTGCAGCCATTTTTCTCTTCGAACCTAGATTGACACCATCATCCATGAAGGCAAGGGACACAAGTTCTTTGCTTAGATACAAATGGTGACGACCAAGTGCTTTGCTGTCTAGAGAAGCAAATTCCGTATCTTCAGATACTTGGAGACTTTGCAAGTACTAAAAGTCCTTTCGTGGAGCAGTGGATGCAGTTGAAGATGTAAACCAGTTGGGAAGATAATGCTGTACAACAAACTATGCAAATCGCTGGTCTGATAGCTGCTCTTTCCTGGTCATTTTAAATTGTGACTTGAAGAGTAAACTTTTAATTGAACTAATAACCTTTGCCATTCAAACGTGCTCGATGCATTGCTCTAGGCTGTTTGAAGGAAAAGCTTTCTGTGTCCCTCCCCACTAAATTTGCAACTGATAGTTGCAAAAGTTATTTGTGATCTGCTTGAGGCTGATGGCATTTCACTGATTTTGACAAAAACTAAGAACAGCTTCTTTTCTAGAAAGACATGTATTGTGTGCTTCATACGATGAAGTATTAATAGTCTTCCAGGAATCACGGAAACCATTGAATAATTGAATTTCTGGTCTGGTTGAACTTTTGAACAATTTGAAAACACGTCAGATACAATTATTTCATCAACATGATGCCTGCAAACAAAGGCTAGAAGACCTATATTTAGTTTTGTTTCTATTGTCCCACATGCACTTTCCTGAGGACCAGTGTTACTATCAGTGATGTCAAAACAAATGGCTTTAACACTATGCTCGATATTCCAATCTTGAAGACATTCCACAACTGCTTTTGCTGTTTCAGTACCAGTACCTGATGTTAGTTTCGGTATTCCTAAAAGCTAAGAGTTACCACCGCCAGACACTAACACAGGCAGTCTATCTATATTTTCAGTGCCAATTACATCATGCATTAATTTGCCATCCCAATGGACTTTAAGAGTGAATGTTTGCTTCAAACTATCTGCTATATTTTTACATAGTTCTTTTCTTTTTCTTTGCAGGGTACTTTACTTATGGTTATATCATCAATATCTCTTCCAAGGGATAATGCTGTTGCTGAGATCACCATCATCCCATGGCGATCACTCACTTTTCTAATGTAGCCACTACGTCAGTTGAAATAATTTTCTCGCCTTTAAATATTCTCTTTCTTGGAGTATTAGATGGACTTGTCTCTGCAGCATCACTGCTGTTTTTTCACTACTTGAGGTACTTGTTAGCTGAACAACTGACAAATTTAATTTTTTACGCAATTCTCGTTCAATTGGCTGCGATTCTCCTTCACTTCTTTTGCGTTCTTTCTCTTCATTCTTTGCTATTTTTTTGTCAACACTACCTATATAGACTCGTCTACCTTCCTCTCGCTGAGCCTGTAGAAATGAACGATCTTCTTCATTGGTTATCATTTCTAGTGCGTTAGCAGGAGCTATATCAAACAAATCATTTAAAGATTCCTGTAATGAAGTTCCCTTTGATATTTGAGTTTGATATCGCCTTGATTTTGTTCTTTGAAGGCCTTTAAACTACTCATATTTCTTCTGAATCTTTGTAGCCACATGCTGTTTGTCTCTAGTTTGTATTTTTGCTTTCTCCCATATTTCATATATTTCTGAATATAAAATGTTACAAGCCTATTTTACTTTCTTTTTTTTGGCATTGTGTTAGGAGAAAAGCCGTATTAATATATTACAAATTGATGGGAGTTTTGTGGTTTGAATTGCATCAAATGTTTCTCCAATAAGCCATACTTCTGTTTTACTTGTTGTTTTAATTGAACTTGACATGTCAATTATATTTCAGAAAGACTTTGTTAATTACACACAGGAACTTAAACAATGCTCACTCTTCACGGGTTTGCAGAACACTGAGTAGGTTTTTGTTAATTCGCCAACTGGTAAGGGATGTGCTGCTGAGACAATGAAACGAGACACCAGAGCGCCGACAAGACTACACGTTAAGCTTATTTGTCCTGTACCCTATAACACCACAGGTTATAGGATGATAATGAAACTTAGAATGCACTAAATATAGATGTTAACATAATAACACTATTAACATATATTTAGGTAATACTTACTCTGAAAAGTATAAATATTCTCTAATATTTAACTATTTTTCATATTTTGCACATATTATCAATATGTCTGAAACTAACATTCGTTGTGGCACTACTAAATACTATTATATTTTACTGCCAATTTATTTGCCCAGCGCATTTTTTCAAGACTCACTATATCCAGGGGTCAGACCAAGGATTCTTTCTTTTTTTACTTTTGAGCCAGTGTAAAATATATATATATATATATATATATATATATATATATATATATATATATATATATATATATATATATATATATATATATATATATATATGGTGCGTTGAGCAAATTTTAACAGTTGGCAACTCTGAATTCCGCACAATCATGTTGTATGGAGTCGGTTCTCCATTCTTCCTATCATAGTCGACTAAGTTCTGCATCGTATATAAGCAAGAAAAACAATAGATGAATTCAATCCCACAAAAAAAATGGAAAAAACGACTTATGCTGCTTGTAATTCACGCCGGAACTGCTAATGTGAAAAGTTCCGATTGCTTTTGTATCGATCTGAGGACGGCGCACACGATCACAAATGAGTTGGATGAGTCAGAATGTGATTAACCAAGTGCAGTGGCTCAAAATCATCACTCTATGTGTTTTGATACAAAAGAACTCGGAAATTTACCGCGCTAATCCCGGCCATCATTGAAAACGATGCCAGCAATTCAATGAAGTGCATAGAAAATGACAATGGGGCGTTAGATTCTCTCATCAGGTAGTTAGTGTATGAGGACATCCGTTACTATTCATATAAGATGAAAAGGGGCTTGTAACCAAACATCCCTTCCAGCCTTTGACACTTTGATTCTTCTTAGAATTTCTGCTATGACCAAGTGGTGAACTCGCAAAACAAATGATAGCTTTCTGGGCCCCCCAATATCTACCGGAGTCATGGGGGAGGCAAGAGGGGGAAGAAGATCAGTGGTCGATACCTACCAGTCCCTCACCGCCCTCCTCCCCCAAGTTTAATCATGCCTTGTGAGCCGAAAGGAGAAGAAGCCGCTGGGGGTTAAAGAGGGAGGATAAGAGAACGAGATGAAAGAGAATGAAAAGGAAAATATATTAGTAGAGAAGAAGTTTATATCAGATGACCCTCTTCCTTGAGGAGGGGATAGAAGAATAAAATTTAATAGATCCATTATCCTTTATTATTTCCTTCTTTACTTATTGCTCTACTGGTATGTAATCACAACTTGTGTAAACTTTTCAGATGACCCGACCAATCTATGTAATCACTTTTTCTTTCTTTTGCTCGTGCTTTTTGAGCATTCATGCCGTTATGTGCATGTATTCTTTTGTTACTACACCCTTGTGCATGTATTTAAGGTTTCTTAATCCTTTTAGTAGAACACTTTTTTTGTTTCAGTTCACTTCATTATACTTGATCACTTTTGTCTTATTTCGCTAAGTTGATTTTTTTGCTAAACTTCAATTTTTCATACACTTCACTATTTTGATTTATTGTGTTAGTCCCTTTTGGGGTTATTTATTTTGCGAGGTTTGTTAGGTGATGTTTTTTCATGTATAGTTAGGAGTTATAACCAGCTCCGAGGAGCTGGTTATTGTCTTTGATTTGTTGTACCTTTTTTGTGTACAATGGGGTCTCCACTATCGCCTGTTGAATTCTTGAACTATGGAAACTGTAGTTGAAACGAGCGTTTACTCTGGTAATGGTTTTACTGCAAACGTATAAAGAAAGTTGTCGATTTTCTTCCAGAGTTTTCCTGCTCGGTTTCTGAGGACGATGTTAAGCTGTTTAATCTTAGCCCCTCTATGTAGGGCTCTTTGGTTCGTTCAATAATTTCTTATGGTGTTGGCGATTAGATACAGGGCTTTGTTTAAATTCTCTGGAGATCCCCTTTTTTCTTTAAATAGGGTGTTTAAAGGGATGGGAGGCTATATGAGCGCCTTTCTTCATAGAACAGGATTTTTTTTGTTCCTGGTGTTTAATCCTCTTATTGAATATAGAATTCTTAGCACAACGGATGTGTGTTTTATTCTTTTCGGCTAAGACTCATTTAGCATCTTGGGGGTATCTTTATCCCAACAATTTTGTGTTCCGGATGATATTAGAAGAGCTATCCATATAGTTCGATATCTGCTACCTTTCGTCTTGAGATAAGTACTACATTGAATTGGTTGATGTTTTCAGATTATATAGCTGTTGTCCGTGCCTAACCTTTCCTTTTCCTATATTGGCCGAATATTAGTTGACTGTTGTCGTCAGCTAACTGGAATTTGAGGCATTTTGGCCTTATAGGTGTTGGCACGTTGGTTGTATATATCAAATACAGCGTAGGGCTTAGACAGCTATCATGGCTAAATCCAGCTTCCAATTTAACTCGGATACTTTGTAGTCATTGTCTAAAGGTATGCTCTTCTATTTATCAGATAGTCGCAGATAATTATCTCCAGATTACTATTCATCTGAGGTTCAAGATCTTGTATTGATACCTCTGATCCAGACTATGTCAAAGACCTTTATATATTTCTTAGTATCAACTGGATGTATTTTTCTCTGCTTCGGCCAATTTTATTGTGATGTAGATAAGATCCATTGTGGTGTCTCTGCTTTTACAAAATCTGAACTGGTATTCGTTGTAGAGTTTGTTTTCCATAACATATGATATCTATAAGACTTGTGTCGATGATTTTCTCGATAACTTTTCCAAAGAAGTTCAGAAGTGATATGATTCTGTAGCTGGCGTTGAGATCCAGTGTTTCGAATGGCTTGGGAGTGCTGATTCACTGATGTTGTTTGGTGCCTTCGTAGGTGAGAATCTAGTAATTCCTGAGGAACCCTGCGCTTTCAGTTGGAATTAATATATATATACCACTCCTTATTTCTTCTTTGGTAGCTGTTGCCCCTGTTCACAGACTCTCTTACCTTTCTTCATTACCTCCGGCACTGAGGAGAATTTTTCTTGGTTCTTATGCAGATTTTCGTGAACCATTTCTTTAATTGCTCGATTAAAATATGTATTTTTATCTGATGTCATTGAAAACACTGATATACAATAACGTCTGAATTTTGCTGGATGATTCTGTCCTATTTTTTTTCATTTGTAGCGCTATTTTGCTTCTTGGGGATCTTATAGTAATTCTATTAATTAACTTTCAGTTTTATTCAGGTGTCTTGTCAATGTAGATTTCTTAGGTGATGCTTTCCAATAATATTCTTGTTGAAATGGCTAATTCATCCATATCTTCTTTTTCTTAGTGCCATTTGCCATTCTCTGGTTGATCCCAATATGTTCATAGATACTGCTTAGTTGTATGTTTTTCACACTCATTTTTTATATGTATTTGGTTCTGAGAATATGCGTTGTCTCGTTTTGGGTATATTTTATTTTCAACCTTAATGAGAGCTGATTTCGTATGGTCAAAATTTTCATCTATTTCATCCAGTTAAGATTCAATAAGATCTGCTAGGACGAAATTTCTAAGATCATCATTGTATTCCTTCCCATTTCACTACCGATATCGAATTCTGATAGATTTCAAGTATTGTTCCCACGTGATGATTACATGATAAGTTAATCGGCCGTATGTTGATGCTGTATGGCACTTAGTGGCTGATTAATGATAAATCGGATTTTGTGGCACCTTTGCTACTGGGGTAGGTAGAAAAATCTGGATCTATTATTTGTAATATCTTCTTTTCGAGCAACATTTCGAAGTTCTCCCAAGTCCATTTTTATTTCTGTAGCCATTCGTTCTTCACCTTACATTCAGTTCTCCCTTGAATATTGTTGGGAGTACTGCGCTGAAGATGGTCCTTAAATTTTCAATAGAAATGAAGTTACGTCTTATCGGTCGTTATCCTGTGTGTATTATTCTTGGCGATACCTCTGTTTAAATTCTTCCAGGTGAATAGTGTCCATATAATCCAAGGAATTTTTTGTGGTCTGCTCTTTCTCTGATCGCAATGGCCACCCCCGTTTAAAACCTCACCTGTTGGATTAGCAATTATGACGGTAAGATTGAAGATTTTCATAGCTTTTCCATTTATGTTTAGTCCATTTTTAGATACTAGTATACTAGTAGATTGATTTCCCTGAAGAGGGTGCCTAGGGACGGTATTTTCACTATCCATCCATTTGTGTTAATTTTCAGAGTATTGAGTTTGCTTGAATTTGTTTTGCTTGTCCTTGCATTTAATTCTCAAAGAAATATTATGATTATATCTTGCAGATGCTTTCTTTTAGTTCTTTTAATATGTCGGCTGGATTCTTTTCTATAAGAAATGGAAAGTCATCGCTTAGATATAATTTGTGATTGAGTTAAGCTGCATTAATCCTTTTGTTATTGTTTTCATGTTTCCTAATTTGAGTGTTCCTCTGTTAAATTGAAGCTTGCTTCTTTAATAGTTGTAATGCTTTGGGAGGTGGTTTGTTCTGATAGGTTATGCTCAACAGTTTTTGCCATACTCAGGTTTAATATTTTCAAGGCTGGAGATTTTTCAAAGAGCCACATGTTTTTCCTAAACTTTTTCTCGGGTATTTCGTTTAGTATCAATTTAAAGGTTGCGGATTTACGGATAATCATTACGTGAGCGTATAAGATCCACGGGATTACCTCCATTGATGCGTCATTGGGCCCCTATTAAAGGCAAATTAGCCTCGCACATTTCATTGTTGGTGGCTTTCGAGACTGCACCTCTTCTTTTCCCGAAGTTCTTTTTCTTCTTTTGCCCATCATTCAATGATTTATTTGGGTTTAGGGCACGCCATTGCTATAAATGTGAGTGGTCCTCCAAAGTAGGGACATGTTTTCTTGATTTCGTTGCACTCTTTCCTATAGTGTCCAATCTTTTCTCATTCGGCACATATTTTGTTCATATTTTTCTGGCACTGATTTTTTGTGACGTTTAGTAACAATTGAAACATATCTGAATGTTTATGTGCTTCTCATGTTCCATATGTTCTGGAGTGATTTCATATTGAATAATAAGATTACGTTTTGCACTATTTTGTTGCACACTTTCGTCGTTGCACACACTATCTTGGAGATATGGGACTTCCATATCTAAGATCTTCTGCAATTTTCATTCAAGTATGTTTTTTCTTTATTTCAGCTTTTATCTCATGTTTTGTCAGAGAACTTGGATACATAAACGTCGGGAAGTCCGGCCTAATCCTCTTATCTGCACCTCTGCGTAGGAGTAAGTCGAGGTTCCTACCTCGACCGTCTGCTCGAGCGTAGCCAGCTATACTTGATCCGGTGTTAAGGTCGCCAGCAAGGATAACGGGGTGGGCATACCCGAAAAGGGTGAACATATAGTGGATCGGAAGGTACCCTCTTGGCTTTTTGGATTTTAATAAGCTCCGTACTCAGCTTTGAAAGTGAAGTCGTATGATTTATCAACAATATGTTCTTTTAAATTACAGAGTCTCTGTATACACTCTCTATCGTTTTTGTCAGCTATTACTTTTGCTGTAGCTGTGCTTTCTTTGATTCTCAATATAGTAGGCATTATCTTAAAAACAGTTTCGCTTGATATAAATATTTGAGTCGATTTTATTGTCGATACTTCAACCATTTGAGCTCCTACAATCTATCCTCCTTTAAAAGTCGGAATGTCTTACATATTTCATATATGGTATCATTAAATGCTGAAAAGATTACACCTGCTTATCCAATATATTAATGTATAATAATATGTAACATATTCAAAATAATTTTAGACATTTGATTTTTCCGTAATATTAATGTCGTTCAACAAACAACTAAACTTAAGAGGTGCTTTCATTGTTTTTTCCACCTTCTCTATAGTGTGAATCTATGTAAACTAACAAATATTTTAATCCTCGCATTTGAGAAAACACTAAATTAAATCCGAGAATTCTCTTAGGGGACAAAGCAAACCAACCAAATACTTTGTCATCATCTGATTTTATTATTATGCTACAAGGAATTACCTTTCCTTTATTCTTGTCAATGAGGGATTAATTAAGGTTAACATTGTGCTATAACTGAGGGAGAATTTGAATTCTAAAAATCCTATCGAATAGGAAATTGAATGCAAAATTTTGCCTCAGTAAAATAAAAGAGGAGACGGGGAATGGAAGTAAGAATATCACTTTAAAATCTGAACGAAACTAGGTCGATAACTTCACGAAAACCCAGAATGATTGTACGAATCGCATGGCTCCAATGAATTTGAGGTCACCTAAGGATTTCAGAGCAAGATAATCAGCGGTATGACGGAAGGTTTACTACGAATAGTTTAATCTGTAGTGAAAAGGGTATATTTTTGAGACAAAAATGGACATGCATGTAATAAAATATGTATTTTCTGACAGGTTATTATTCCTCAAAATACACATTAAAAAATTTCTAACCCCATTTTACTTGCAAGCGAACAAACACATAAACATTTATTTTTGCTGTATAGATAATTAATAATTATAACAATAATGATAAGAGTAGATGTATATGTAGATATTGATGAATTGCACTAACCATGCACTACCATGAGTTACACTAACTCACCACAGGCAGGATAGTAGTGGCTATCGCATACAGTTTTATGACACCTTGCTCACCTGAGACATGTCTTCCTCTCAAGTCGCATTGGGCAAACTGAGCAGCGCACTAGAAGATTAATATTATTTACAGTCATCGGGCCTCTGGGGTCTTAAATTCTGCATTGTAAAGGGAGGTTACAGACGGTGCTAATTAAATCAATAATCATCTTGAAATGTTGGGAGAGATTAGCTTCTTAAACCTCCATGTTTTGATAAAAATTTGTACTAGGTGTAGCATGTATATATATATCGACGTCTAAGGAGTTACCTCCCCCCCTATTCTACTCATATATTCATTATAAATCATTCAGGAGTCGATGACAACAGCATTTAGCATTCCCAAAAATACAAACACTAACTATGATCTGGTCTTTCGGTTACATAAGTACGTAGCGCAAATTTGCTTAAATCTATTCACCCAGCTTTAGAAGCATTGTAATAGACTTTTATTTCTGGCTTGCCATTTTCCTCCAGGTTTGGCTCTGCATGCATGCAAAGAAATTAACAGCACAAACCTTTGTTAAACGTGGAAGGATTGTATAACACCAAGGTCATCTTATTTTTATAGAGGAATGCACTTGAACCCAGCTTACGATTCTGTGTTTTTCATCTCCGTTGGTACTTTTCTCTTATTTGCCCTCAAATTTCCAAGAAGAGTGATGGAAAATTTGGTAAGAAGTCAGACAATAGTGAAAAAGACGTGGTAAAATTTGTTTTAGGATGGTAGTATGGCTTCTTCAAGAAATTAAACTGGTCACTAAGAACCAATCCGTCTTCGAGCTTCTTATCATCTTTCCTCAAGCAAGGTATTGCACCTAATAGGTAAACTGACTTGCTGTCATTGCTTAGAATAAGCTCTATGCCACATTTTAAATGATTCCTGGTGTGAACACCCTAAAGGGGCGTCTTTCACCAAAACCCCAGCAACGGTTTCCCGACATTCATGTGTTCATTCAATGTGTACATAGGTGCAAGCCTGTCTGTCATAATCATTATATCTACTTTTCATGGTTATTAATCTTCAAACAATTCACTAAGTAGTCAAAAAGTGCATGGAACATAACAATACAATACAATGGAGCTCTAATGTCAACAGCCCACATGTCTTTTAGTGAAAGATGATTATCCATCTGGCATTGAGGAAATATCCACACCTTCAGTAATATCAGTAATTTCGCTTGGTCGATATCTCTGAGCGTTAGTGATTTCTTAGGCATACTTGCTTGCCTCAATTGGACTATTTATGCTCTAGCCACATATATTATTAACATATATTATTCTCGGAAGGTTTCCATTCAGTGCTACCTGCTTCGGCCCTGGAGTAGCAGCAATAATATTGCGTGCTGATACTCGTTTTCCCATTAATTGTGCAAGTCAACTCCATTTAAAATAATGCGAAATTGCTAGTGTCCTGGAACGAAAGGGTAAAGTAACTGGAACATCATCAACCCATATAGTACAACACTTAACACCAACAACAGGGATAGCAGGGGCAGCAAAAGTGGTAGAAGGGTGAATAGCAGATGTAGCAGTAGTAGAAAAGGCAGTAGTAGAGGTAGCAATACTGGTAAAAGAGGCAGTAGCAAGGGTATCACCAGAGGGTGCAGGGGTATATACGGAATTAACAAATACTGCAGATTTTGAGGCTACGACGGGCGGTGAATAAGTTTTGCAATTTGGATATAAGGAAACGAGATATGAGGAAAAGTGTTTTATTATATTTCAATATAACTACCCTCGACTTCAATGCACTTACGCCACTTGTCCCTGAGGCTTCGAATTCCCTACAACCCGAAATCTCCCGACTGCTGTTCAATCCACTCCTGGACGGCGAGTTGGACATCTTCATCGTCCCCAAACCGGCGTCCACGCAGTGCAGCCTTGAGCTGTCGAAATAAACAGTAGTCGATAGGGGGCAGTTCTGGACTGTAGGGGAGATGGTTGAACTCCTGTAATCCACACTCGCGCAAGGCAGCTTGTGCAACTCTGGCCTTGTGGACTTTGACGACGTTCAAGTCGATCATGGGGCATGAGGTTTCTAGGGACACAATGGGCAAAGACCTTGGTCATGGCCAAATTGTCATGGATGATGTTGATAACACTTCCATGTGATATTCCAAATTCTCGCTCGATTTCTTCGACCTTTACCAGTCGATTTTCGAAGATCATCCTCTCCACACGGGCCACATTTTCCTCGCTGGTCACGTCTGACGGGCGTCCTGGATGGGGGTCATCTTCAAGGGACTCACAACCATGGCAAAACTCCCTATTCCAGCGAGCAATGGTTGCATAAAAAGGGGCGGTGTCGGTGTACAGTACAACCATGCTTTCATTGATCTCTTTTGCATTCTTGCCTTCCTTGGTCAAAAATTTGATCAACCTTCTCCAATGTTGAAAAATTTGTGACTGACGATCTGCGATCAGCTACTGCTTCTTAAATAGACGAGGCAGGAGTGTACGGCTGCAGGTCCTGACTTGTCATGACTTGTACTAACATCCCCACAAACAGCCATCCCCCTTCCTCTGTTTGGCCATACCGATTCGCAAAACTTATTGACCACCCGTCGTACCACACAAATCGCAGATGCTCGTTTCATTTGGGGAGATGTGATAAACTTGTTCACTTTCATAGTTCTATTCATAAAATAATGAGAAATATTAACAAAATGCGCTTTTACCTATGGGATGACCTAATAACATTGTATTTAGGACTGGGACACGATTGAGCCGAAATATTAAAATTATAGGGATGAATTATGGTTTGTAAGAACTGCATGACATAGGAATGGAGGAGAAATTATTTTAATTTTTAAATAGTCGAAGGAAATTTTGAAAATACTCTCATTAATACTTATAGTATCTCTACTGTTCATAACACGCTCTCATTCGATTACATTAAAGAACTAACTAAATTATTCTGAAATATTGATGACCTGAACATATTGTTCTCTATTTTGACTCTGAGACTGCTTTTTTATTTATGTTTGTTCTATTTTTTTCTTTTTACGAGTCACAATCTATTATGTATAATTTAAGAAAGGATTGAAGAAGTTATTCTCATGGGAGTATTTATCGGTTCGAATCCCAGTGGAGGCTGAATTTTTTACTACTTGATCTATGCAAGTACATTCATGGCCAAATACATATTTTTCTCAATCATTTTAAAAGTTCCATAATAGGAATTATTATTTTATTATTTAAATTGTTTTAGGTTTATTAAAAAGTTACCACTTCCAAAATAATAATAAAAAACAGCACACTCTTTTGCTGAATCCATCATCGCGCTCAGATCCTTTTCCTGTAGGAGTTAACTTTCAGTCCCTGGAGCTTTGCTATTGATGACAAAGATGGGGTACAAAATCTGTCAATTCCCAAAATAGTTCTTTCCGAAGAAAAACTTGCAACCATTGTTGCTCTGAACCAAAGGGTTTGGAAAGGCGAGAAGATAATTGCAAGGGCATTGCATCAAAGAGGACCATCTGTTGGATCATTAAGGACTTTATAAAGACTTATTTCATTCCCGAGAAGAAATCTTCTGGACGCCCAAGAGCTTTAAATAACCGCCAAGTTTCTCTCTTGGTCAATTTCCAGCTCAAAGAAAGGATTTTCCCTAGTTTCAAGTTTGCTCCTGATTGGAAAGAAGCAGTTATGAACACTTCACCGCTAGCAGTAAGGCGGAGACATTTCGAAGAAGCCTCATTACACCAAGAAGAAACGTACGGATAGGATCCATTTTGTAAGAAATATAAAGAATTGGCTGTTGAAAACTGGAGCAAAGTGATATTTTCTGATGACGGAACCCTCCCACTTGTGTGGAACTTCTGGAGGATTACTTATTATGAGGAGAATTGTGAAGCGCTTTCACAAGTCCTCTCTCGTGCCCACAATGAAGCATTTAGTTACTCTCCATTCCTGGGGCTGCGTCTCATCTAAGAGAAACTGGAGCACTCACAAATTTGCCCAAGAACACTGCCATGAACTCGAAATGGTAACAAAACGTCCTTGGTTACGACCTGTGTCCCAACATTCTAGGACCAATTTGGTTATCATAACTATATTTTTCTGTATGATTGTTCACCTTGTCACAAAGCAAAAGCAATAACGAAGTTATAGGTTTAAAATAACATCGAATATTTGTGTTCTTAGCCTGGGAATTCGCCGTTTTGAGCCAACTAGATATTATGTGAAAGATAATCAAACTGGCGGTGAATATACATAAGCCTTCTGATTTTGACCAGTGTCGAGCTTATATTGAACAAATATTAAGCAACATCAGTCAAGATATCATCACAAATGAGGTTTCCAGCATGCGAATTGAAGCAGTCCTGAAGAACAATGGATATCATGGTAAATATTGACTCCGTGCTGCGATTGACTGGTTTTATTAATAAAATGGGTTTGGGTTCAAAGATTTTGTATATTCCACCTTCAAATTATGATACAAACATACAAAACAAAATCTAATGTTTGATTAGTTAATTAATCCTCTTATATGATAGAAATAATAGTCTTGAAACTTTTGGCCCTGATTGTATATATATCTTTATTCACACCATTCGGAACTCTTTATCTCCTTCTTCTTCGGTTCAGATCAACCTTTTATACTCTATTGTTTAGATGGACCATTAACGGCGTGAGTAGAGTTTATTAATTAGCTCTATAATGTTGGGATTTATAAAGAAAGAAATGTAAATTTGATTGGTTTTGTTGGTTATAATTTAGTCTAATGGATACACTTACACTTGGCGTGGGTGAAGAGCGTCCCCCAGGCGTACCCGATGCAGTGTGGAGGTAGCAACTACTCATTGTTATGTTAACTGCCTTTCCAGTAAATTATTTGAAAAGCATTCCATTACCATTAACATTATTTCCTACCTTAGAAAGACGGATGCGATACATGATATCTGCTAAGAGATCTACAATTCCCACATATAATCTATTTCATGCACCGGCATAATGCTGCTGCTCCACGTCTTCGTTTGATAATTTGTCCATCGATTTGCATGGGATAAATTTATTATATAAAGCTGCGTTAAACTTCATCGTCAAATGAAAAACATCGAATTGAGTAACTAAAATTCCAAACTTTCGTGAATGAATACCTTGGAAACATGAACGGACTGATGTCCTTAAAATAGGTAATTACTATACAAGCGTCCAGCAACCTATTTTAGCAAATAATAATTCGCAATACGTCCACCATACTCCACCGTGTAGAGTTACACCCAGAAATCTGCAGTAAGGTCTGGCTTATATATCTACCCTGAGACACATTTGTCAAGAAGTTCAATATTTTTTGTTATTTTTTACTTTAAATAATTAAAATCTTTATTTACTCTTCAATTTTGGTGTTCATAGGTGGATTCAATGCTGAAATTATTTTCATAATTATTGCGAAAAAGGTGTTTATAAAATAGGATTGACAACGTTCTATAAAAATTTTAAGTGACTAAAAATATAATACAACATAAAATAATGCTAGATAAAAAATAACACTAGGCTGCCTTAAAGGGCATCAATTGGAAAATAAGAATACATTTACCCTTTGCCCAGCATGCAACGTCAAATATATATAGAATCTGATACCCTTAACCACATTTCCATTCAAAAAACTGGTTGACTTTCTAAAATAATTAAAAGCAATACAAATCACTAGCCCCACACCACTAGAGTTTTTAAATAATTTATACTGTCTACTGAAAGAAAAATGTGCAGTAAAAATCTGATTTTCAAAATCGAAAAAATGGGGGAAAATATTTGACTATTTGCAATGATTTGCATTAAATACCTTGCTTTGAATTTAACTCACAGAAAAGGAGAAGTGAAATCTGCAAAGACTTCCCCCCTCCTCCCCAAAAGGGGGCGGGTAAAAGCAGCTAGTTTTGTAGGGAGACGGACATTGTACAAAGGTGAGTCTCGAGTTAGACCCCTGAATTTTGATCGTATACAAAAACGGAGAACACCATCGTGATCTAAGCATTAAAAAACGCAGGATATTTTGGATTTCAAGGCCCGTAGCTCAAAAACCTTTATTTTATTCGATCAGAAGTTTTTATTTTACAGTTTTGAAAAATTGCCCTTTTCGGGGCCCATACCCCCACTAGACCCCGAAAATCGAAAATCGTGTCGGCAGAAAATTTTAACAGAATGGCTTCTAGTATCCCAAAAGTAAATGTTTAACCCCATTATACCATTTTGTTACTGGTCCCCTTTTCTAGCTCGATTTTAGGTCTTTTTTAAAAAATCAAACACGATCCCAAAAGTAGCTATTTTTCACCTTTTTGCCTATTACACCTATCAGAACAAAACTTTGCCATATTCCGGAATCACAAACGGCCTAAAATAATAAAAATAGGCCTTAGGGACTTTGCTGGCCCATAGTTCTATTAGTGTCAAATTTCCTGTACAGTTTAGACCCACAACAGTGTTATTAGAATATACGTATATGTAAAAGTCTTTACCAAGAAATGATAGAGCAGTATAATATAATTCAACAAATAACGAGTTTTCCACAAACAAATTTAAAATTTCCTGGTTGACATCTCGTTTTCATTTTCTGGAGCAACCAGGCTTAGGGAAAGAGATTTCATGGTGAGTTTTCTGTTCTTTTGAAGCCGTAGAAATTTGCTTAAAGTTTACCGATTTATGCTTTGATGTTTTTAAAAATTTGAAATATAGTATAGTTTAATTTGTAACATTCCAAAATGTTTCGCTATATAGAGAAATATCTATTTTACTGAAAATATAATTGTTAGCAGAAATGATTTTACCTCTTATAGTCAAATTATTCCAACATGGTCAAAATTTGAATTTTTTCTATATCGCTATGATGCATCTTAAGTTTTATCATAAATATGAGAGAAATTTTCAAAAAATGAAAAAGGGTTCATATGTATGCACAATCGCGAGTATAAAATTACGCTAGCGAAAGAAAATTGGAATTTCAGGTAGAAGATAAGTAACTATGGTAGTGCCAGATGAAAAATAAATATAGTATTCTAAATTTATATGAGTGTAGAGAATTGTAGGAGCATTATTTGAAGCTAGGGTTTTGTGCCTACGTAATGCACATGTGCATCTAAGTTTAAACACATCTCTAGCCTTGATTTTAACACTTTTCACGTCAAATAATCGAGGCAATATTTTAACATCATAATTTAATTTTGCTTTAATTTTTGCCATGATTTATCCAGTCACAGACCCCTATGACCCGACAATTGTTACCCTTGTGAAACAACACAACACTAAAATGACTGACCGATGCAGCAATCACCCGTTCTTGAATCTTGCTTGAAATCGTTTTTTATGAGTAAACAAACATTAGATATTTCGAGTACTTTACCAAATAGATAAAGTAATATTTTTAAAAATATTTAGGCATAATGACATTTAGATATGTAAAAAAAAATTTCTTAGCATATACAGTCAACAATTCACGAAAAGTCCTGGATTGATGACTGTCCCTCTGAGTCCAAACCTCTATTTTTCAAAATATTTATAGATGCTTACTTTGGGATTTTTAAATATAAAATATAAATATCACGCTCCCCTATTTTTGAAATACTTAAATGAACAGCAGAGTAATATTAATTCCTCAATGGACATTGAACATAATAAAAAAAATCATTTTTAGATATATTAATGACCAGGAACGATTCTGGGTTTTCTACTTCGGTCTTAAGAAAACCTACCACCAGTCTTCTCGGTACTCATTTTTTTAGCAGTATTCTCCTGAAATTTAAACTCTCTGCATCACATCTAGAATCCATCGGGCCTTCCGTATCTGCTCTGATTGGTACTCTTTCGATAAGGAAATCAGTTATTTCAAAAACCCTTTTCATTACCATTACTATCCCATCAATATTTTCAATAAACTAGTGTCATATTTTCTGACTAAAATTTTAATTCAGAAACCAACTATTCAAACTTGTTCAAAACAAAATGGGTTCATGAAATTACTTTTTTTAGGACCACTTGACCTTTAAACTCAAGAAGGATATCAGATCGCTTCTTTCTAGACATGTTGCCCAATCTAATTTTATCATTATTTATGACAATCCGTTCAATTTATCATCCTTCTTGAATTAAAAGGATTCCATCCAAAAACTTATCTGATCGTCGGTTGATTAATTATATACGTGCGCGACCTGCAACAGAAGCTACCATAGATTCACAACTTTGCGGCTACAACTGAGGATCTCTAGGCACTTTGTGGTTTAATATAGAACTGGTCGACCCATTTCGAATCATGTAGAGTCCCATATCACCAATTGTGGCCATTCTAGTGAAACAAATAATTTTGTGCATAGAATCTGAAATTATAAATGAAATATAAGCTAAAATCACTATTTATTGAATACATCCGGTTAATTTACAAATATAATGAATGAGTAAAACAAAAACAATTCTACACAAACCAACATATTCATGAAGCAAATTTTCGCTTGCGAGAGCATCTGGAGTATTTCGTGTCTACACAGTCTCTTTTGATACTTCAACAGTAGTCGGCCATCATGTGTGTTCCCTTGGCCTTGATATCTTTCTTTCATAACCTTGAAATCGCTCACGACTCCAAGATTAGCAGGAACTTCATAGATATGGCTCTTGAGGAAATGAATCCTTATGCTCATGTTGTAGCCTAAAAGATAAAAACTATAAGGCAATCTCTCTAACAAATTCTTGTAGTTTCCAGCCTTTTTACTAACCTAAATTCCTTTGACAACAGCCACAAATGCATACCGTGCTCTTTTCTCTACGTCAATCATCTAGCTCGAGGAATTTCGGCATTCATTAACCTTCTGATTTGTGTCCTATCAAAAACACCATCTGTTATATTATAATAACTTATGCCAGGAAATGTTGTGCATATAATTTGAAACAGTCACCCTACACAGTATGAACTTTCTAAAGTAGTTACGTTAGTCCTAGCTTTATATGAAGGGGAGGACAGATGATTTTCTCTTGCTGAACAGCCTCACCTGGGAGGCTCATATTCGCAGCCTTAGGGTCTCTTGTACCCGCGCCATGGACATTCTCCGTTCCGTGACGTTCAGCGCTTGGGGCACTGATAGGGCTACCGCCTTACTTTTTTATCGATCCTTTGTTCGCTCGAAGCTCGACTACGGATGCGAGTTTTATGCATCCGCAGCCGAGCGTTTATTGCGGAAGGTGGATTCGATCCACCACACCGGCCTTCGCCTTGCGACCGGTGCCTTCCGCACTTCCCCCATTGAGAGCCTGTTGGTCGATGCTGGGGAGATGCCACTCGCTCTGCGCCGCGTGCAGTGCATCACTCGCCTGTATGCGCGAGCCCGGCGCCTCCCTCAGTCGCCAACAGCTCTCACTGCATCCGCAGCTGATCTCGATGGTGCCTATGCCGCCGAGAGACGCCAGTCATACCCTAAGCCCTTTGGGTTTAGGGCCAGGAAACTCCTTCGAGAGGTAGATATAGCTCTCGGGCCGGTGGCGCCCCTGGTTCTGCCCAGGACGCCACCCTGGAGGGTACCACATTTGGCTATTTGTCGCCACGCCTCTGCTCCCAAAGCTTGTACTGCGCCGGGAGTATTGCGTTCGACCTTTTTGGAGCACACATCGTGTCACGCTGGTACCGTGCCAGTGTATACGGATGGCTCCAAGTCCCAAGAGGGGGTCGGCTTCCACGCCGTATCCCCTCTGTTTGAAGTCAGCGGGGCTCTACCAGGCGCTGCGTCTGTCTTCACGGCCGAGCTGGTGGCAATACACCACTCGGTACGGGAGATTACGCGACGTGCCCGGTTCGGAGACCGGATTGTGATCTATAGCGACTCACAAAGCGCCCTGAGTGCTCTCGGGGCATTGGAATCTCCGCATCCCCTGGTTCGCGATATCCGTGACGCCACGGTTTTGGCGAGCCGGGCAGATGTCGAGATTATCTTCTGCTGGGTTCCTGGACATGTAGGAATTGCGGGGAATGAGCGCGCCGATGAGGGCGCCAAAGAGTCCGCGAGGACTCTGCGACCGGACCAGCGTTTCGCTCTTCCTCACACCGACTACATGGCAGGAATACGGGCAGCTCTTCGGACTGCTTGGCAAAGAAGATGGGAGACGGTCGAGGGGAACTTAAAGTTGCGTGCCATTGCGCCGCGACTGTTCCCATGGACCTATCCCCCAATGCCGCGGCGGCTTCAGGTTGCTTTCTGTCGTCTCCGAATCGGACACACTCGTGTGACGCATCGCTATCTGATGGAGCGCTCGCCTGCGCCCTATTGCAACGACTGCGTCGTCCCCCAGACTGTTCGGCACATTCTTGTCGAATGTCCCAGTCTGGGTGATCTTCGCGCACGATACCTGTCCCAGTACCGGGATGGGCGGGGTCGCTACCGCCTGTCCCTTGTTCTCGGGACAGATTCGTGCACACTGACTTGTGGACTTGTTGACTTCTTGGGGGAGGCCGGCCTTCTCCCTATTATTTAAGCAAGGTTTGTTTGTTTTGTTTTTTGTTGTTGTTTTTTGTTGTTTTTTTGCATTTTTTGTTTTTTGTTTGTTTGTTTTTTTTCTTTAATTGCACGCTCCTGCGCCGGGGGGGACCTCTCCCCGACGCACCAGCTTGCTTCCTTTCCCCCTTTTGGGGTGTTTTTTTTTTTTTTTTTTTTCCTCTCTCTTTAATTTCATTTTAAAGTAGCCTAGAACTAGGCAAGTTTTAATACGGCGACTAATGCCCAAGTAGGCAGTCGCCAGATGAGCTCTTAAAAAAAAAAAAAAAAAAAGAATCTTGCTGAACAAGTGGTTGGTGTATAATATGCTTATCTCCATCTGTCAAACATTTTCTGTTCTCAATGTTTGTCTTTCACTCCGCTATCCCCTGGACACAGGAAACATGGCTATTTTGTAAACTCTCCTTGCTGTCCAAGTAGAAAATTTACCATTTTCAAATCCACACAGATGATCTATTTCTTTTTATTATACTCGTAGTTAATTAAATCTAATTAAAATTGTATGTACTCATGCTTCTTCTTAAAATCACAGAGTAACCAATGGGAATTGCACTAAGCAAGTTTCTATTATGGTACTCGTATAATAGACATTTTATCTCTTCTTTGAAATATCTATAAAGAGTTTCCATTCATTGCTTTCAACAGTTCCGCCACATCACTACAATAAACAAAATTTCCTTCAGTTTGAAAGAATGCTAAGAGATATTTCTCTTTGTTCTGATAAAATTTTACATTTGTTTTTTTCTACAGCATATTCTTCTATTTTAGACTAGAAGCTAACAGTTCTGATCAACCTTTCAACAATCCTAAGTCTTTAACTAAATCATTCAGCTCTGCCTGGTTGAAGTTTTCAAATTCCCTGGTTGATGTATGCACAAAATCTGTAACACTGTCATGTTCATGATTTTGATCTCATTCACAAATATTACTTTCATCTTCAAGTGAAAGTACTGCTAAAGGGGTACTGGTATTTCATCTGAGTGAAACACGGGACGAATTGCTGAATCCAGATTTGGGTAAACTAATTTCTGTCGAGTTTTATTGCTATAACCAAGTCTCTTTGCAAGGCAGAAGTAGCAATCATCTACATGGTTCTATTGCTCCCGCCATACCATAAGAATGCCAAATAATAGTTGCTTCCTTGTGCCCTTTGTCCATTGGCGTAGATTTTGATGCGTGGTTTACATACATTGTGCGGGGCCCGCGATTTAACCTGATCATATTTTAAGTTTAAAGTAAACAATTATGTTCCTTCACAAACTCAGTAATGTTCAATGTCTGACTTAGTATTGTAAAACTTCCACATATATAGCATTAGGTGTCAAGGGAATTCATCTTTCCCCACGTAATAAAGTCATGGTACTGAACACTTGTGTTATTTCAGCAAATCAACTCTAGATAAATAGATTTCTAAATACATAGATGAAATAATATAACAGTATAATTGATTAGCTATATTATCTTATGTAGCTATTGGTGGGGTAAAGATGGACCAGCACATAGAAAAAACCTTGACGTGATAGGAAAAAACTATTTTCACTTTTAAATTCAGTGACCCAAACTTACCAAAGAATGGGGTGAAACTTACGTAAACAGAAAGAGTAAAACTTTGTTGACCTGTGTAATAATTGTGGATAGCTAATAATTAGAAAGATCTTAATTTGAAAAGAATCAGGGGAGTGATGGTTGCTATGTACTATTTCCAGCCTGTGAACAAAAGATGTTTCAACGATGTAAAAATCGCTTAAAAAAGACTTTGTTTTAATTAGTGAAACCCCAAAAATTTATTTCCCGATGAGAAAAGAACAAAGATCGAAATACAACGAAATATCAGAGAGGACCTTATTCGAGTGGCAGAGAGGTAAAAAACAAATCTTGATATAAAATGACTGGCGTGAATAACACATTTAAATGATCCTATGCTTATTGTTTCTTTTATCCATGCTTCAAGTCTCTTGCCCAAAGATATTCTTTTAAGTCTTCCAATAGTGAAGAAATAATAATCTGATTCTTCTACAGAACTTACTCAAAATAACAAGGAAATCCCTGAATAAATAGAAATTGACGGTTTTATGAAATAAATAGGCTTTATTCTGATTTTTTCCATTATTTTGACTAAAATTTGTGTCTAACTTTTCAGTGTGGAATATTGCAAACTTATAAGGATAATTTACTATGAATCTTGGAATATTACTTTACTTCATTAATTTAATTATATTTACTTTAATATAATAAGTAAAACATCACCAGTGTTAAACTGGTCGTCCTAAGTCTTTTAAAAGAAGTACTTGCGTTGTTAGATTGAAGTTCGTCGAGAACAACCCTCAGTTAAAATATTCTTTCCAATAATGTAATACAAGAATTTCTCGGGCTGAGGAAATGAACAAACAACTCTTCTTTGTCATTTGCCACAGACATACTCTTTTCGCCCGAAGGAAAAACTCGGAATTTTCAGGATAGTGGATGATAGATAATGTGTTTGTAGATTTCTATTTCGAGTGTTTGAAATAAAGACCTTACAACGAACAATAAAACATGCTGACTTTTATTTTAAAGTATGGGCAAACAAGTAAAATGATTTTAGGTCAGAGGTTGCTGAGAATGTTAGTAATATCAACTCTGAAAAAGATATTTTCTTTTATAAAGAGGGAATTCTATGTGTTCTTAAATGGGCAGCTCAAATGGTTTTCGTATTACTGTAACACCGAAAACCACTTATTCTTTTAACACTACTTAATATTACGAACGAAAGAGTAACAATGAAAGGAATCTGAATTAGAAACTTAACAAAAACAATGATAGAGTTAAAAAAGATTAAGACTAAAAAATTCAATCTTGATTAAACTCTCTGC
This sequence comes from Ceratothoa steindachneri, assembly GCA_963969495.1. NCBI lineage: Eukaryota > Metazoa > Arthropoda > Malacostraca > Isopoda > Cymothoidae > Ceratothoa > Ceratothoa steindachneri. Next base: position 37,170,385 of record OZ018329.1, read on the forward strand.
CGAATCGAAAACAAGGACAAAAAACACAAAAGAGCAAGGAAATAAAAATAACACTGGATATTTAAAATACATCCTATTTGCTGCAATATCATTTAATTTTCCGAAGTGAACGAAAAATAGCTTATAATAATATGGATCTTTGAAAGAGAGTAGTATTAGTCTTTTTAAGTTCTTAATACAGATTCCTTTCATTGTTACTCTTTTGTTTTCGTCCACTTATTTATTCTATGCTTCTCCTTTTCTACTTTTCCTCTTCCTCTACTTCCTTACTTCTTCTGCTTCCGTTTCTTCTTCTTCTCCTACTCCTCCTATTTTCCTTCTTCTTCTAATTTTCATCCCTTTTTAAACTTCTTTTTCTACTCCGCCTCTTCTTCTTTTTTCCCTTCTTTCTTCTCTTCTCCTTATACTTCTCCTCTTCTTATTCTCCTATTCTTCTTCTTATTCTCCTCCTCCTTCTGCATTTCATTCTATTTAACCACTCTCAAAATATATTGGCAGGGAAAAAAGAAGAGGCTTCTCCACTCCTCAGTTAGCTCTACTCGTTTTTAGGTGCCAGTAGATATTTCCTCCCGATAAAGACTAAAATTTAAAATCTACTTTAGAAATAACTTGGATAAAAATTCCAAATATACAAAAAATAAAATAAAAAGCAGCCATAGTTAATTTTTTAAAAGATTTTATGAACTTTACCAATGATAATAATAATAAAATGATAATAATAATAATATCTGGATTTTAGAAAACTTAAAAAATATACCAGATTACTCATTAATCAAGCCCAATGTTTTTTGCACTTCTTTCCAAATAATCAAAATATTTTGCTATATTTTTTTAAATTATATTATTATTTATCATGTAAAATATATATATTTACTGAATAAATGTGTAATTATATTTGTTAAGATAATGTATCATGTATTTTCTGGTAGGAATTATACTAAAATAAAGCCTATCATGTATTTTAAGGTAATAATCATACTAAAGGATAATAGATATTCAATAAAAAATCCCTAACAATTCTATTGTATTTTATACAAAAGCTGCTTATATTTAAATGTTATTCAGTAAAACTATTCCAGCTTCGATGATGGTCTCCATCAGGAAACTGAAGCGGCGTCATCTCTCCGTCAGAAATCAATAATGAACACCCGTGCGCACCCTCCCTCCTTTACTTGCTTGCTTCCCGTTGTCTCAAATGCTTTCGACTCTGACACATATTTGGTGAAATGAGCCCAGGTTTTACCAAGTTAGCCTCACACTTTCATGTCACTACAGGACTATATTCTCATAATTCCTTATATTTCACTATATTAGCGGATATTATCATAAAAAAAACGTATGTTTTATTTTAGCTTCAAGAAGTATAATCAATTCTAGTACATATATCATGACTTTCACTCTAAAGAGTATTGAAAGGTCTCTCTTCTTCTTTGCTAAACGCGTTCATGACTTACTAACCCGATGCAAGAGCCTCAAGCCCAATGGCAAACCGTGTATCTGAAGTTGTGGTTCCACTTTAGGAGTCAATAGACGCCTTTGTGCCGAATCGTTTAGCGTGTGAGCTTCCAGCACTCTCAAAGAAGCCACGATTTTCATCAGAACAGTGGTTGTTTCAGTGGCACGAAAGATCTGGACGACTGAACCATTGGTTTGCAACCCTCGTTCAACCTTGTGACCTATGACCAAATCAAGTAGGTTCGTCCGCTGACTCCGCCGTTGGGGATTTTCTGGAGTGGCCATCTAACTAGGCCTGATGTTCGTCTCCCGTTGGCACTTCGAGTGCTGCCGAGTGCTTGTGCGCAAGCCGAGCGCTTCCGAGACGCACCTGCTGCCATGCCTCTCCTAGGTTTAATTTCTTCCCCTGAAGCAGGGGGTGTGGGTGGGGACGTCGCGCTCCTTTTTGCTAAGCTTGATGCAGTGACTTGCAGGATTGTGGTCAGTGAGTTGACGCCTAGATTAGGGAAGCTAGAAAAGAAAAAAAATTAGTATTAGTGATATAATTTTAAAAATTGTTGTGTTATTTTACTTATTTTTAAAAGCTAAATGTATAATGTTACAAATTTTCTATTTAATTTGAATGTTTTTTAGGTGATATCGAAGATGTAGTTTAACAGTAGCGAAAGAGCCTGGGGAGGATCCTTGGCATTTGGGGTCAATTAATGAAATTGGACGTGAGCCACCTTGTAACTACATCACTAATGTGTAATTTACTATATACCGTCGTGTAAGCGTTCTCGTGGGAGTTAGGCCCACTACTGATGGTGGATGGTCAATATTGCCATGTTTTCTAATAGAGCAATTAGAAGAATTGGCCTATTGGGTATTTGATTGGCCGGTCGGCATCCTTTCCCTGTATTGCTCTGCTATTGGCCTGCAAAATATCCTTTTCACACTCTGTAATGTGATTCCACAAATTGCAGAAAAGGGGTTGATGAGACAGTTTTGAGAGAGCTCACCACCATCTACTTACTTTTCTGTGGTCGAGGTTAGTTTCAGTATTAATTGCGCTCAGGTGTTTTTCATTACATATTTTTCTCCTACATATTGCAGGGGATCATCCTCAAACTTTCATAAGCAACCTTCAACCCACCTGTTGAGAGGGAGGTGGATGGACGACCACGCTCATTTACTTTTCGAGTGGAAATCATTTCAATCTCTTCTGTAGGGACATTGGCTTCTCCTTTCACAATGCTTCCTCTATAAGAATAATCTTATTGTGTTCCCTTTATTCTATAGAGTCGGTTACCTCTTTTTTGTTCAGTGATAAACAAGTCACACTGTAGATCGAGGCATATTGAATGTTCGCACAGTTTCAAAGATAAAATTTCGCGTTTGTCTGGTCCCTACTATACCGTAACCAGTTCGAAATCCAATAATTCGCATCGCCTTGCTAGTTTACACAATGGACCACGAAATGTCAGATTAAACTGATGCAGGTATGGGAAATTCAATGGCGGAACGGTTTGATGGAACTGACCATTATGTTTTTCAATGTAACTCTCATGCAGTTGCTTCTGATCTTCCAACAAAGGAAGCCATTATTGGACTTTTTCACCAAACCTACATATGCTTTCAACATTTGTCTTATTGGAACCTTGCTCGATCGGCATTTATGGATTGTCGCGGATAAGTGCTCTAATCAGATCTTCACGCTTTTTGCCTAGACGGCACCACTATACACATATTTTTGCCTTTATACTAGAAATCTATTGCAACCTTTCACTCGAAATGGTAGAAAATATGAAATAGCATCCCAGGAATAAAAAGATACGTATCATTGTGCTCCCAGAGTTCGTTTGGACTTACGCCATATGTTGCGATAAATTCAAATCGTATTTTTTGTCCTCATGACTGGACACAATAGAGAAACATAACCCCATAGAATGGTGCACTCTGTGTATTCCTTATATGAGGATTGTTTGGGGCCGCATAATTTGCCACACGTCTCCATTGAATGTCCCTTTTCTTGGGCATATTCGCGCATAATACCATTTCCAGTTCAGGGGCAACATGGCTGGCTCCATAGGTCTCAGGTACTTCAGTAATGTTGGTGGACGGCAGGCACTAGAACCATGGAGCTGTAGAGTAGGCTAGTGGCAAGATATCTGACGTTAATTTGGAGCAACGAGTTATTTTTAACTGGTTGTGTAGTCGAGTGAATTAGGCAGGCTTCAATCAGAAAAAGTAGGCTGGCCTCAATCACAAAAAGTAGGCTGGCCTCAATCAAAAAAAGTAGGCTGGCCTTAATCAGAAAAATACGTCATCACAGGAACGTCCATGGTCACCTCAGAGACAGCATCCGTGGGCCGGTCCACTGGACACCTTCTTTGGTGTTACTTCCTCTAACTCAAGCAACTCGGTGGAGGAGCTGCCCTAGGTGTCTTTGGCATGGCTGAATTAATTTAGGAATTTGTTTTTCCTTTTTTTGCATTTTGTTTCTGTTTTTGCTAATATTTGTTTCACCTACTTTAATTGAATAATGATTAAATATTTCTGCAAATAATTAAGTGTATATTAAGCGGGTGTTTGCCCCTTTGATGTAATTTTAAAATTATAAACTGCTCGTTTATCCGAATGTTTATAGACCTAAGGACCAGGAGACATCTCTAGATTTCGTTTTTTTTTAAAGAAAATCAGAGGCGAATTTTTTATTGTTATTCTTATTCCTACAAATGCTAACTTTTCTTTATTACATTTTACCAAAAAGGTTAGTTGAGCTCTTTTTGTTTATAGTAATTAATTAATGTTATTATTGACTAAAAATATTTTTCAGATTTGTTTTGGAATATTATTAATTTTGTGATACCTATATCATTCCTCCAATTTTTTTCAAACTACGTTTAATCGTTTACTTTTGTTAATATTGTTGAGCCTTTAATCCTCCAAGTTATGGAGTATATTGGATATTAGAGTAAAGTTCTGATTATTAAAGGCAAAAAGTTATCTGAAGCTCGCCTCTCTCAGCAACAAATAGCTTTAAATCTTATAAAATGCCACAAAAGAATGACGTTGGTGATTATAAATGAATAGATCATTTGAGCTATTGATTAGCTGCGAAAATAGATTTAATTATCGTGGTAATTTCAAGCAGATAAAATCAACAGGAGATTATCACAAAAGGCAAATTCTTTGTCCAGACTAATTAAATACAGACACTATATTTTTTAGTATAAAATACTGCAAAGTTTAGTTAAATGTAATTTCATATTATTCCCTACAGAATAATATTATTCCCTAAATTCAATTGATACGTCAATTGAATATTTCACAAACTATTTCCACTCCATTTTAGATTAGTTTCAGTCACGAATTCAGTTTCGATAAGTATTAAATATTTTGTTGTGAGAAAAGGTAGAATTAAAGTAAGAGAATGTAAGTAAATAGATAAATCTCTCCCAATTCTTAAGTTATGTTCCTGTACACTGAAATAATGAAACCATAAGCGTATAAAATAGATAAATTCCAATGTTGATAATAATATTTTTCCTAACAAAGAATTAGATATAAATTGCACAGACAAATATCAAAAAATTCCATTGTTCTTTTGAATCAATTAATCATGCTCATTTACTTAAGTCACGCTGGAAAGATTTCAAATACAAATAGTTTTATCGAGCTGCCTTGATTTATTTTTTCAATTAATATCAGCCAAATGGAACATACCGAGACAATAGTAAGAATACTTTTCGTTCAACTTAAGTCCATTACGAACCAAACTACCTTCAACATCCGAACCCATTATGCAACATAAATGTTCACTAAGATATCTTCCAATAAACTTTCATCCCCAACACCTCTCATTGTGATAGAATTGCTTGAGGCTGCCACGCCTCACCTCTATCACATATTGATACTCATGCTTTCCACGTGTATCCTGCGAGAAGAGAGTAGCATGGCGTTCTTATTGCCCTAACATTTCCAGAGTATTATCTTCCCCGCTCCAAGTTTAATCAAGAAGGGTCAATCCTCCATTTGCCTGAAGGCATCGATCTTGCCAGATTGAGTCAGGCTTATGGAAAGGTAAGATTGTTTGAATCGCTAACGGAACATTCCATGAAAGTTCCCCATTTCCCCGTACCCCGAGGGGCTGGCTCCGGCTATTTATGCGATAGAATTTCGCGTTTAAATCAGATCGAGATTACCTTCGTCACGCATCACGCCGATCCGGTCTTCCTTGTGCACCTAGGAACTCTACCTCGAGAACCCCCTTATTGTCCAGGAGAGGACAATATCCTTGAGTGCCAAGGTTCATGCCCCTCGAGACACCAAGTCAACAGGGCCCCCTTCCTGTTGTTCAATTGTTTAGAAGAGAACAACTTTAGAACAGTCGTTGTTCTTCGAGCACGTTTGACAAGAAACGGTTCTCGCTTCCCTGATATCACGTCAGTGGTAATTTTATTCCCCCCCTTTTAACGTTTTTCAAGAGATCGCTTAGTTACCCCAATAACCTCAATTGTTCATCCAGAACATCATCCTATATTCTGTCTCAAGGATCGCTCGTAGTTCCGAGCTTCACTTCGCTCTCACTCCTTGAAGTCTGTCTTTCCCCCCCTCGCTAAGGATAACCACCCTAAAAACCCCTCCTCCTGGGAAGGGAAACCCCAGTCGGACCGAAATCATTCCTTCAAATCGCCTTCATTTACACGACGACCTTATAAATACGTAAGCTATGAATTGCATTTAACTATGTAACTTTGTGCCAACGTAACTCCGTGCTTTAACACGGATTACGCGGACCCTTTCCATTTTTGTTTGTTTTGTCATTTAAATCCCTCCAATGATTACTCCACCGCTTAGTCATATTTATCCTATGACCTTTTTCATTTCATGTGTATCTTCCCTTTTAATCCCCGGTCATGTAAATATTTTCCAGGTGTTGTTTTTGTTAGATTAATTAATAAAATTTTATTTTATTAATGCTTGCCATATTATTTATCCTTGGGCTCTGAAGATAAATAAGCCCTCTCCATGTCTATTTATTAGCGTATAGAGTAATACTCGGCCATCTAATTAAAACCCCGCACTCGAATATAGAATAATCCCTACAAAGAATAGATATATAGTATATCGTTGGGAGCCTTTTCTACGACACTCATAAACAATATTATCCACCTGTCCCTATTCTTAAACACAATGATATAATCGATCTACTAATTTCGTCCATTACAAACATTTGCACACTTTACATTTAATCTCATATAATATTATCTATGCAGAGGTATATTCTTAGTAAGTTATCAAATAAATGGCTTTACCAGCTAAGGAAAGTTCTCGCTCTGTCATCTACATTATACCTCACTTTATCTTTTACCTATTCGTTTTTTACTCGATCTATGTGCCCCAACCACATTCAGCAAACCTGTTGACTTATTCCTTTTCACAATTCTTATTCTCGATAACTCTTTTTCTTTCACTACCATGGTCTCACTGTCACAAACTATCTTCAATATTAATAAAAACGTCATGTACATTCTGTATGCAATCATATAGGATTGGAATTGAACGGTCTGAGGCCGCTTAAATTCAGCCGCTATCACATGTTAGAAACACATGCTACCCAAGTGCATCTGCGAGAGGAAGCAGAGCGCGATATCGCCCACCATAACAAATGTTTAATCAAGGAGGTTTACTCCCACGTTTCGCCCCCATACGTCGATCCCACCAGATTGAGTTTGGCTTATGGGCAGATAAGATATTTTCTCTCGCGCCAGCGGGGCATTTCCCGAAGCCTCCCACTCAATTGTCCCCTACGCCAAGGGGATGGCTTCGACTATTTATATCATAGCTTTTCCCGATTGAAGCAGATCAGATCCCGATTATCTTCGCGAGGCATCACGCCGATCTGGTTTTCCTTGTGCACCTAGGAACTCTCTACCTCGAAAACCCCCTTATTGTCCAGAAGAGGACAATATCCCTTGAGTGCCAAGGTTCGTGCCTTCGAGACCACAATTCAAGATGACAAGAAACGGTTCTCACCCCTCCCCCTGTTGTTCATTCAGAAAGAAAACAACGTTAGAACAGCCATTGTTCTTTAAGCCCGTTCATCAAGAAACGGTTCTCGGTCCCAAGACATCACGTCAGGATAATTTAATTCCCCCTTTTTTAATGTTCTTCAAGAGAACGGTTGGTTTCAACAATAACCTTCATTGTTTATCTAGAACATCTCCAATTTGCTGTCACAAAGAGCGCTCGTACTACCGAGCCCACTTTGCTCTCACTTTTCGGAGACAGTCCTTCCCCTTCGTTAAGGACAACCCCCCGAAGAACCCTTTTGCTGGAAATCGCCATCGGACCGAAGATTCCTTCACATCGTCTTCCTCTGCATAACAACTTTGTAATTACGTAAGCTGAACATTACCTTTACTGATTTAACCTTTTGTTAACGCAACCTGGTGCTCTAATGGTTTAGCGAACCATTTCCCCCTTCAATTTTTATTTGCTTATCTTTTTAAATCTCACCAAATCTTAATCCTCGGATTAGTCAGATATGCCCACGACCCTTTTCATTCTCCGTTTATGTGAACTTCTTTTCTTGTGTTTTGTTGATAGTTTAATTAATAAAACTCTATTTTATTAATGGTAGCCATATTATTTATCCTTGTGCCCCATTCAACTTCTTAAGCATTTGAAGATAAAGAAGCCTCTCCAGGCCCCATCCTTTTTTGGACTAACCTCAGTCAATCAGATTACCACGCACTCGAAATATTAGAATATTTTCCTCAACGAATAGCTATATATGGTATATCGTCGAGCGCCTATACTACGACATATATATATATATATATATATATATATATATATATATATATATATATATATATATAGTCGAGTGAAGCATAGTGTTATTCGTTATAAGAATAGAGTATAGTAGTTCCCTTGTGTTTCAACGATTGCTATCCCCTTTTTAAAATTTAAGAAGCTGTAGTAGCTCAAGGAACTGTTATAATAATTTGTTTGTGGTTTTTTGTGTTATTTTAGTCATTGGTTATCTACGTCGAGAAACCAATCAAGAATAGGTCAGTGCCCATATTTAGGTAGGCCAATTATCTAGAAGGCATAATTCTTATCGCAAGGAATTTAGTTGGTTGACTATTGCGCCCCCAAGTGCAAATATGACTCAGTTTGAAATATTCAAAGCGCAAGGAGAATCCTTGGGACTTTCCGGAAGAGAATTGATTGAGTACGTTCAAGAGGAGCAACGAACAGAAAGAGAAAAGTTAAGAGAAGAAAGGCAAAGTGAAGTTCAACGAGAAGAAAGAGAAAGAGAAATCCTACGAGAAGAAAGAGAAGGAGAAATCCAAGGAGAAGAAAGAGAAAGAGAAATCCAACGAGAAGAAAGAGAGGAACGGAAAAGACAAGCTGAGCTTCACCATCGGCTTGAAATTGCTCGTGTACATGTCAAAACCAATCGGTAAGTTCACGTTCCGAAGCCCCACCCAATCATCCACTTAAGCTCCCCAATTTCAGGGATGGAGAGGATTTAGGAGCATTTTTAGCAGACTTCGAAAAGATACTTGAAATCAATAACATGGATCTGCAAGCTGAAGGTGTAGTAAGATTACTTCCCCTTTTAAATCGTAAATTGCGCTACATTTTCATATTTTACCATCTGAATGTACAATTGACTACAGCACCTTAGAAGGCTGAGTAATTGGCCGCTCATAATATGACTCCCGATTTCTACCGAGAAGAATTTCGAGGAGGTCGTATTAAACCCGGACAGATGTTCCGTCAATTCGGATACATTCTTCAGATATATTTTAAATTCTGGTTAGAATCCTCAAAGGTTGATCCTAACTACGATTCCTTAACAGACTTCGTATTGCGGGATCAATTTTTGGCGTCTCTCCCGAGGGAGATCCGCGCGTTCGTCAAGGATCGTCGGTGCCAGACCTTTAAAGAGTGTACCGAAAAAGCGGATGTCTATGCCGCAAGCCATAATTTATACCCAAAGGAGAATCGAAATTCTTCCCAATCCCACAACCAGGAAAGAAGGAAGGATTTGCGCCCATTTTCAGGAAAGCCGACGAAGTTTCCGGGCCCCGTAATACCCAAAACTTCTTCTTCCCAAACCAACAATGGGACATCAAACCTCCCGTTAAGATTCCTCCACCATCACTCTTCCCGAAGCGACCAATCATAAGCTTCACCTGCAGTGTAGATAACCACATGAGCTGGAATTGCCCCCAAAATTCTAGGCTTAAAAGCAGACCAGCCCACCAAGTTCACCAGATTAATGCCACCCCGGTTTCCCCGGTGGTGCAGACCCAAGCAGAAACTTCTCCCCCTCCGTCAGGCCACCAGGACAATTTTATTTTTGATAAAAGTTCCCGGGAACTTTAAAATTTGAGGAGGGCAGCGTGAACGGCTGCCGTGTATCTACTCTCGTCAGGAACACAGGGTGCACGTGTTTCATCGTGTCTAACGAGCTCCTCCCCACAGTGGACCCTAACCACGAAAAATTGCGGTGGTACATGACTACCTTGGGTGGGCGAACCGATTCCCCGTCATTAGATGTTACCTACAGTGTCAGTATCATGATGGCTGGGCTGAAGTCATTTCAGCACCCATAAAATTTTGTTCCGTACTTATAGGACAGAGCCCTCAAATAAGCTCCGACCCTGTGTCCCAGGCCGCCCTTACTCGAGGTGAGCTAAGAAGAAAGCCCAGGAGCCCGTTCCACTCAGAACCCCGATACCGTCCGAATTCTCGTAGATCCTTAACCAGGATTTTAGGTCAGAAGATCAGAAATTTAAGCCCGGTGATGAAGTACTCCTGCTCTTTCCCACAGCGAGTAATAAATTACTGAGCCAATGGAAAGGTCCGTACTTGGTCCGCGAGGTACGAGGCCTGGTAGATTACCTGATTGGTACCCCAGAAGGTGATAAGCTCTACCACGTCAACTTGTTGAAAAAGTACCACCGACGCGCCCATGGAGATACGTTCGTAGCACTGTACGAAACATCGGCGCTTGAAGAGGATTACCCCGCGGAGTCCCTTAATGTCATACAGACAGTGTGCATCCAACCTAATGCCGATTACCCTCTTCCTTGCCTGCCAGGCGAGTCTTTTGAATCCTTTGACCTGGATATCGACGCGCAGCTGACACCACATCAAAAGAGTCAGCTACAAGAATTATTATGTCAGTTCGACGACATTATTTCAGACAAGCCTGGATGCGCTACTAGTTTCGAGCATGATATTAAATTAACGACCTTAGAACCTGTCCGTTCAAAATCCTATCCCATGCCAATTCATTTACGCCAAGCTTTTAACGTCGAAGTCGATAATTTGATTAGTTTAGATATAATAGAACCTTCCACCTCTAGTTATTGTTCCCCAATCGTCATGGTCAAGAAACCTGATGGCTCTTATCGGATGTGCATTGACTTCCGGAAGTTAAATTTGGTAACTGTGTTCGACTCCGAGCCCATCCCGTTGGTAGATCAAAACCTCCACCTTTTTGAAGACGCCAAGTTCATCTCAGATATGATTTGTGCAAGGCTTATTACCAAATTCCCCTCCGGCCCGATGTGAAAGCATATACCACCTTAGCAACTGAGAAAGGCTTAATGCATTTTAAGCGCCTTCCTTTTGGGCCTCATTACCGCTTGTAGTAACTATAACAGTCTCATGAGAAGGTTTTTAGATGGACTTCCGAATGTCTCCTTTTACTTCGATAACGTCTACATCGCTACTCGTGAATGGAGTCATCATTTAACCACCCTATTAGCTCACTTCGAGTGACTGCGCGAAAATGGCCTCACCATTGGACCCAGCAAATGCCTATTTGCCTACAAAAAACATAAAATACTTGGGTTTTAAAATAGGACAAAGCCAGTCAGGTCCACAGTAGGACAAGATTAAGGCAATCGTTGACATGCCCCTCCCGAATACTAAGAAGCAATTAAGATTATTCCTAGGATCAGCTTCTTACTATCGGCGATTTGTCCCGGATTTCGCTGCAATTTCGGCGCCCCTCAGCACCCTTTTAAAAAAGAATTCCCCCGATCGACTACGTTAGAATGATGTCGCTGTTTCTCATTTTAACCAGCTCAAGACTAAGCTCATTTCTGCCCCCATTTTGAAGTTACCCACCCGGAAAAAATCTTTTGGGATTAAGACCGACGCGAGCAACGAGGGTATTGGAGGTGTACTCCTTCAATATGAGGATGACGGAACGAGTCATCCAGTTGCATATGCTAATCGCCAGTTCTTACCCCGCGAAACGAGATATATCACTATAGAGAAGGAAGGTCTAGCTATTATTTGGGTTATCGACAAGCTTAAGATGTATATGATAGGAAAAGAATTTCAGATAGGAACTGACCACGGCCCGTTGGCCTATATTCAGAATGTACGACACTCCAACGGCCGAATTATGCGCTGGAGTCTACTCTTGCAAGAGTACCAATTTAAGATAAATTACATAAAAGGTTCCGATAATCAGGTCACTGACGCACTCAGTAGAAATGCGTTGCCAAATAGTGTAGATTAATTTGTAATTCGTAGGATTAGGATCTCCATGTATGTATATACCGTCTTATACGACTTAAATTCGATTCTCCTGTAATATAATTAGTTAATGTATATGTCTGAATTTTGTGGCTCAATGACTATTTTTTTTCTCGTATGTGTATATATTTGTACCCATTAAATTACGTATGAATTCTTTTGTCCCATATGTACTAATTCTATATTATTTCATTGTTCCATGTTTCTTTTATGGTTAAGTTTGTATTAACGGTTAGTTTTCCCTATAATCAAATAATCAAAATAATCATATGTATTGAGGTAATACTAGCTAGGTGCATAAAGGTACGGTCGGTGCAAGAAAGCGAGTTCTCCACAACGGAGCTCTCTGGTTGTCCCTTCTTTCATTTTTTTTCCAAGTAAAAACTTTCCCTGGAATGGAGGGGTGTGATAGAACGGTCTGAGGCCGCTTAAATTCAGCTGCTATCACATGTTAGAAACATATGCTACCCACGTACATCTGCGGGAGGAAGCAGAGCGCGTTATCGCCCATCATAGCAAATGTTTAATCAAGGAGGTTCACTCTGCCGTTTCACCTCCATACGTCGATTTCACAGATTGAGTTAGGCTTATGGGCAGATAAGATATTTTCTCTCGCGCCAGCGGGGCATTCCCCCGAAGCCTCCCACTCAATTGTCCCCTACGCCAAGGGGATGGCTTTGACTATTTATATCATAGCTTTTCCCGATTGAAGCAGAACAGATCCCGATTATCTTCGCGAGGCATCACGCCGATCCGGTCTTCCTTGTGCACCTAGAAACTCTCTACCTCGAGAACTTCCTTATTGTCCAGAAGAGGACAATATCCCTTGAGTGCCAAGGTTCGTGCCTTCGAGACAGCAAGTCAACAAGGCTCCCCTGTTGTTCAGAAAGAGATCAAGGTTAGAACAGCCATTGTTCTTTGAGCCTGTTGACAAGAAACGGTTCTCACCCCCCCCCTGTTGTTTATTCAGAAAAAACAACGTTAGTACAGCCATTGTTCTTTGAGCCCGTTCGTCAAGAAATGGTTCTCGGTCCCAAGACATCACGTCAGGATAATTTAATTTTCCCTTTTTTAACGTTCTTAAAGAGAACGGTTGTTTTCAACAATAACCTCCGTTGTTCATCTAGAACATCTCCGAATTGCTGTCACAAAGATCGCTCGTAATTCCGAGCCCCACTTCGCTCTCACTCTTTGAAGACAGTCCTTCCCCTTCATTAAGGACAACCCCCCGAAGAACCCTTCTGCTGGAAATCGCCAGTGGACCGAAGATTCCTTCGCATCGTCTTCCTCTGCACAACAACTTTGTAATTACGTAAGCTGAGCATTACTTTTAATCATTTAACCTTTTGTCAACGCAATCCTGTGCTTTAAATGGTTAGCGAACTATTCCCCCCCTTTAATTTTTATTTGCTTACCTTTTTAAATCTCTCCAAATCTTAATCCTCATATAAGGCAGATATTCCCACGACCCTTTTCATTCTCCGTTTATGTAAACATTTTTTGTGTGTTTTTTTAATAGTTTAATTAATAAAACTCTATTTCATTAATGGTAGCCATATTATTTACCCTTGTGCCCGATTCCACTTCTTAAGCATTTGAAGATAAAGAAGCCTCTCCAGGCCCCATCCTTTTTGGACTAACCTTGGTCAATCAGATTACCACGCGCTCTAAATATTAGAATAATTCCCTCAATGAATAGTTATATATGGTATATCGTCAAGAACATATTCTAAGACAAGGATTTACTACAGCCGCATTGAGAACCACTCATGCATTTTTGAAAATCACAGTGGCTTGTGTGTGTTTGTAGAAATATCGTAGTGTGTATCAAGCTCTCAATTGGCAACCTCAAGCGGATACACCAGTCAATTATAACTTCCCTCGAAAAACTAGCCCAATCATTAATAGTCATATGGTTGACATTAAGTTCGTAGTGCACACATTCGTAGGAAAATGTATTACAAACATAAATGTTAGCAAAACTCCAAACTTTATCAATGTCTAACCGCACTAAAAGAGAATAAGTGTTGTAAAAAAAAAGATTGCGATCAGTTAGAATTCTTTTTTTTGTCTTAAAATATTATCAATTTTCTGTTACGTCCATATCTTTATCGTTTGATCTAATTCAGCGTTACTCTTGCACCCTTCCCAAATGTGTTCTTTTCTAATTATGTTTAGCCTGTGAGTCAAAGCAATTATAGCTTCAAAACGAACATAATATTTACAGGTTAACGTAAAAGGTTATTTCACAACAATCACAAAGACCAGATATTTAAGACTATAGTTTATGTCAAGCCTTTTCACAAGATTAGGCTTCTTGTTTGATTCCTTTACGACGAAAACATGTAAAATAAAAATAAAATTTAATACAAAAAATTACCTCTTCCCAAATTAACAAAACGTAAATAAACAAACAAACTAAAAGGAGCTAACCTACCTAAACCAACACGTAACCCATTCTTTTGGTGCTTCAAAATATGCTCTCAATGACAAGATTGCCTCTAATCTATTTTTGTCATAACATCATAATTATAAATTTGCTCCCATTATTTAGTGAAAGAGCGTATTTTATAAGAACAAAGTGCTTTTGTTTCACAGCAGTTGTTATTCTGGAAAATTATCTCTATTTGCTTTCGGATCCTTTTACAATACAATATTTACGTCTTCTAATGTTAACTAATTAAAATTAATTTTCTTTGCTTCCCTTGAATATTGAATAACCTTTTCTTTATTTTTAAGATCTTATTTTTCTGTTTTATCATATCTATCAGAGCACTTTTTGTTTTTAACATAAAGAATGAGAGATCATTTCTATCATATGGGCTTCTCCAAACAAGGATAGGAAGAGGCCAGGGTCATTTGTTTTAAGACAACTTCGATGGGTCGTCTACCCATGTAAGGGGTGCGTGAATCATGACCAATACGAAATCAAGCTGCTGAATCAGATTGAGTAATTTTGATTTTATCGGTTTAACAACACTAGCACTCGCTGGTAGACCGAAACCTAACCCTACCTAGAGTTTAGTGCCTGTTGCCGAGGAGTTCGGCCGAGAAGACGGACCAACTTTGGCCAAGTAGGGTACTACTTCGTGAAGGATTAGTTGATAAAATTTACTATAGAAAGACTGGGAGAAGAACAATGTACTGCTCTCCACGGGCATGGGTGGAAGACCTAGTAGATTTCATCGAAGACTACATAAACGGAGTTAGTGTAGAGACTGCTTATGTTATGCAAGTGGGAAATAGTAATATTTTTTCTCACAGGCCTCAGAAACTACGGACCGTTAGCGCAAACTTATTTGGATTTTGAAGGAAAGAAAAAGGTACTTCGTATTTTCCCGTATCCTCCCTAGAAGTAGAGCCAGAATTTTTTTAATGGTAGAGTAACTTTTATTATTAATTTTCGAAAAAGGATTTGTCAGGAGAATGCAGCGCTCTTCATTGAGCCGAAAACGACATCTACGAATGTAAAACCTGTTTATGCGAGATGAACTGCAATTCAACTCCATCGATGCAGCAAGACTTGAGAGTGTGCTTAAGAATACAAAAACTATATTCAGAGTCTATTTACCAGGTAGAAGAGAAGACCGAACAACTGAAATCTAAATTGGCATCTTACCTAAAAGTGTACTACAAAAATTATAGAATTATAAAAGAAAATTCGATGAGTTTAAACTTTTGGTCGAAGTAGACAAATTCGATATAATAGCATTATACGAGAGGTGGAGTGTCATTAAAAACCGCGACATAATTAGTGAATTTGCAATTAGTGCGTACAATATTTTAGAATGAAAGAGAAGGGAGAAAAGGTGATGGAGTTATTCTACATTGCAAACAAAATCTAGATCCTGCCAAGGTGGTACTAGACAACAGAAGTGAGGCTGATATTATATGCACTAAACTATATGCTTGCAGTGCCAATTTTAACGTTGCTATTGTGTATAGGGGGGATCCGTTGCATATAGAAAATTTGGATAAACAAAATTTTCTCTTAATTCATTACCTAACGGTCACCATAGCGTGAGGGGATGCCCTCGAAGGATCACCGTTAGAGGAAGCCCCCTCGGAAATACCCCTCTCTTTTCTCAAGACTACGTGGGCCTAGCGTGAGAATTTTAGAAAGTTTGAGAAAGAATCAGTCCCTCGCTGAATCTCCTCTCACATCTGTGTTTACTTACGTACGCCACTCGACCCCCCTCCCCCCTACACTCCACTGCGATAACACCGTCTGCAGCCCTCCTGTATCTACCCCATGCTTCGTAGGCATGTCTATTCCCCCGCGAGGGCAGCCACATTAAACTTACCCCCATATCATGTGGCAAGTTTCATTGTCTGGAACGACTCGTTATCATGAAGTGTGTTTGCATATACTGGCGCCAAGAATCCTCTAGGAACCACCAGGGCCTGAGGCGTCTATCGGACCAGCCACCCGGGTATTTAACCCGAAGCTCACCATTTCTCGAGCAGATTGAAAGCCCGCCATCCACTCCGTTTAGACTTTCTGTCTGTTTCTTGTGAAGCCCCGGAACCCGACTTCAAACCGTTGTAGTTCGTCGAAAATCTCGCCAGCAGATCTATGTACCTTCGTTAAGCTTTATCCCCTGTTCAGAGGAAAGCAATCAAGCCCCCTTCTCCCCGAAGAGTTGTGCGGCCCTCTCATCTTCCCGTTCTTTCAAGACTGAGACTCCCTGCTGATCTTCAGAATCGTCTCAAGTTGAGATTACGCCTCTCTGAAGCAGAGAAGAGCTCATTTTTCATCACGAAGTAATCAAACCCCATCTTTGAGTCCAACTCACTAGGAACCTGGAAGTATCTTCTTGAAGATCTGCGCCGTTGTCTTCCACCTCCACGACCCCTCCAATTTGCCCGTGCTTGAAGGTAAAGCGATCCGGGATGCTCCTTCCCAGATCACCTCGTTAATCTTCACATAATTCATTTAAATACCTTTATTAAGTAATTTGTTTACCCCTTGTGTGTATATATAAATTGCCTCCTTTTATCATATATATATTAAAATTATATTTTGGGGTATTGTTCTTTATATATCCTTTGAACTGCAACTTGGCAAGCCATTAGTCAAAACCATGTCAACCGTAAAACGCACTCTCTATTAATCACCCTAGAACATACTCGTATCTCAAGCGACTTTTGGTCAGCATTATGCTGGTGCTTGTGTACGACTCTGTTCACTGAGCTAGTCTACACAGGCATACCTCGACACATAGATACGGTCATGTTCAGGAGTGTAAATTTCCGAAATATTAATTTTTAAGATGCTATTCGTGGAAGAGATATATCGAGACTGATAAACTTCAAAGAGAAAAACCTTCTCAGGCAGATAGTTGATCAATCTACTCGTGGAAGTAATTTACTGGATATTTTCCTATCCGCAATGAAGTACTTGTTAAAAGCATTAAATTTGTGAATAGAAATATATCCTATTCTGCATTGTTAGTAAAACATCTGCCGATCCAAACAATATGCTGCTACTCAACTTCAAGAGGCCAAACTTTGAAGAATATAAATTTTACAAATAGACATATCAAAAGAAAGCGTAAGCTTCTTAAGGGAAAGATTTCTAAATGACTTCTAAAGGGCAGATTATCATTGTGTGCCAAGAAGTGATGGACAAAGAAATCCATCAGCTCATCGCAAGAAGGAATCTTACATAGAACAAGCGGAAATCAGACCAAAGTTTGCTATCAGGGGAATATGTACCTTAGACGTGATGTTAAAAAGTTTAAATGCGAGGAGAATAAAAACAGCAAAGATAACACAAAGACGTTATACCAGTACTATAAAAATCGAAAGCTAGCAAAATATTTAAATGGTACTTTGAATGTTGCTAGTTAGGAAAGATCTTCTGATTTAAAAGATTTACATCAGTATTTACTAATGAAGAGACCAAAAACTATTTCCAAATATTACCTTATAGGCTGGCAAGAAGGAATACACAATTTTAAGGACGATATTGGTGAGGTAGGAGGATGTAAGTGGCTGTATTGATAAGGTAAAAATGACTAAATCTCCACGTCCGGACATTGATTTATCTCCATCACGTAAAATAGCTAAAGGAAATGTAGGCAGAACCAATTGCAACTATATTCAATCAGTCTTTAGAAGAAGGCTTCTTTTCTGATGATCTCAAACTATCAAATATTACACTCATCTTTAATAGAGGCAATTAGCATTAACTTACAAAGTACAGACCAATAGGCTTTAAAACCAGCATTGGCAAACTCCTTCGAGTCTATAGTAAATACCAAAGTAGTCAAACGTCTAAATAGAAGTTTGACTACAATATGGTTTTATGAAAAACATGTCTTGTCTGACCAACGTATAAGTTTTATTCTAAAATCATCAATGAGTACGAAATGTCAACGTAATCTATTTTGATTTTCAAAGCTCACTCGATTAAGTGCCACATAAACTTTTACTGATAAAAATTGCTGAGCACTGTATCAGAGGTTAGGTATTAAATTAGATAAACGTATGGATAACCGAAAGATAAACGTAAATTGTATTCTATCTTCGAGTTGGAATTTTGCGAAAGAACTACATATAATTTACGGTTATAAATTTAAGAATTGATTTGAGAAAAATAAAGCTAAGAATTACTCTCTGCATAGTGTTTAATTTCTGGAATCGATTGCCAATTAATGTCATCGATCATCATTTTTAAATATATTTAAAATTCGCTTGGATTCACAGTTTAAATACATAGGAATATTCTAAATAGGAAGTAGCTTAGAAATAGACCCCTTGGTATTTTGTTGGCTCTTTCTATTTTAATCTCGCTCTCCATGATAACCTATGTAAATTTTATACTATTCATAATCTTGTTCTAGAGGATACCTCTTCCGTCCACCCTGGTTACCTGGAAATTGCTTTTGAAAAAAGAGCAACTCATGCAATCAAGCATCAAATACCAACCCGTACCAACCCAACTTACGACCGTTTTAGGATTTCAGCATCTAATATAGAATAAATATCATATGAATCTCATATAGGTCTCCTTAAAAAAAACATGCATTATGTAGTTTATTTAATATAAGTTTTATGCCAATCAAATGAATATTTTTTACAAAACATGGTGATCTTTCTCAGCAACATAAAACAAGTGAGTTAATGCTAAAACTTATTTCATTGCGCAATATTTTATTAAGGAAAAGCAATAGAAAATTTCAGCAAAGTCACAAGTATTCTACTTACAATCAAATTTTATTTTCTGTCTTACAAGTGTTCAATGTGGCCACCATCTGCAACACGGGCAACATCAATGCGATTAGAGAATTCCTCCCAGACGCGTATCAGCATATCACGATCGCTGTTTTTATTCGATGTTTAAGGTCATCGAGGTTAGTGGGTAGCGATGGAGCATAAACGCGCCTATCCTTCATCTGCTGGAAGTGGGAAATTGCCTTGGGGCTCCAAACGAGGGAATCTGGGGAGTTTTTCTTAAGGAGAGAGTTCAGGGGGGACGCTGAGGCAGCAAAGTTGGGGATGAAGCACCGGTAGAAGGAGGTTGAACCCAAGGAGGAACGTAGCTACTTCTTAGTACTGGGAAGGGGCATATCTGAAATGGCCCTGATATTTTCTTGCTTGGGCGTTATTTGGTTTTCCCCAATGTGAAATCCAAGGTACGTGATAGTGTCGTAAGTAAAATGAAACTTAGAAGGACCCATGATAAGACCATGCTCTCGGGGCCTATTGCAGGGAGAACGAAGGGAGATTAGATGTTCATCCCATGTGCGTGTAGCTACGTACGCATTATCAAAATAGAATGACACATTGTTCAGACCATCTAAGAACACATGTAGGCTCTGGTTTGTCAATGTTTTTGGCTTCGAAAACTGTCACGGCTTTAATTTTTCGAAAGTTTACACACATTCGAAAGGACTGGTCTGGTTTCCTAGCCATAACAATGTGGGAACAGTAATCTGAAAAGGAGGGTTCGAGTATTTATAATTTTAGTAAGTTTTCGACCTCCGCATTGAACCCTCAGCACATATGAATAGGCAAAAGGTACGGCTTGGATCGGATCGGTTCTTGCGTGGTCAATACTATGTCATGCTCGAATTGGTTCGAGCAATCAGGCTTTTTGGAAGTGACGTCCGGAGAAGCCTTTAACAATCGGGAAAACTGAGCTCTCTGAGCGGGCTCCAGGTAGGGATTAAATTCGATCTCCTAGAGGAAGTCATTATACGTTCCTGGTAGCAACGGGTGTGGGTAATCATTGTCAGCTTCCACGCAAACTGTCTGGACTAGGTTAAAAGGTTTGGGGAGATAAGAGGGTCCCATCATGGCCTCTTCGTCTAGGGCAACAATTTTGTTGATGCAGGCACGGTGGTGGTAACGTTTGAGCATGTTGACGTGAAACAATTTGTTACCGGAGGGCGTTTTGATGACGTAGTCCACGGGGCCACGGTCTTCGAGGACTGAAAATGGGCCTTTCCATTGGGAAAGAAGCTTATTTGTTTCTGTGGTTAGGAGAAGCAGGACCTCGTCATCGGGCTTGAACCGTCTTTCTTTTGACCTAATGTCAAAATGGGTCCTGTCATAGTAGCGGGGGATACATAGCGAGCACGTAGGGGGTTGGTTAGGAACGGAGGTGGAACGGGAAAACAGTTTACCCTCAACGAGGTAGGATACCTCCTTGTGACCACGAACAGATTTGCGCTCGTCGGTTCTCGACTTTACTCCCAATGGCTGCAGGGAAGGAAACCCATTATGGGCCTTTACAAAAGACTCGTTGATCAGAGTCTCGTACTCGTGGAGAAAAGAGGGTTCTAAAGTCCCCGGGGGTGCCTCGTTTTTTATGGCTTTGGCCCTCGGGATGGCTGGCTGAACAACTGGACTAGGGGGGTGCTTCGGGCTCTAGCCGGATAATATAGTGCAGAATTTAATAGGGGCTGCTACAAGGTCAGCCCATCCGATGAAATATTGGCATTCGATGAAACAACGGACCACTGGGAAGCGGTTGGCTCGTCCCAAGTAGTTCATGACTACTGAAAATTTATCCTGGTTGGGGCTAACTGGGGGCAGCAACTTTTCCGCTACGACTATGCAAGTGCATCCCGTATCTCTGACCAGGGTTGAAACCCGGCAATCATTAACCGATCCAGTTTCAAATTCGAGCCCACCGGGGAAGCTCTTGTTAAATAAAAAAAATAACTTGAGATCCAGGAGGACTATTCCCTGGAGGGTAGGCAGGCGTTTTGGGGCGAGCAGACGAAGGAAAAAGAAAGGCGCTTACTTGGTGGACTTGGTAGCTGGGAGCAGAACGGAATTGAGAATTTTTGGGACAGTTCGTCGTCACATTCCTGGGAGTTCCGCAAGAAAAACAGACGATGGGTCGTCTGGGGTAATCCGACGCAGAAAGATTAAAGACGGGTAGCTTAACATCCCTAAGTTTAGAGGAGGGATAATATTTCGGTTTGGAGGGACCTGCGACTTTTACGAATTTGGGAGCGTTCTTCGAGCGAAATTTAGGGAAGTGGCCTTTACTCTTTGGGGAAGGAGGATGACTCTTCTTGGGATCTTTGGGGTAGAAATTTACCAATGTACAGATTTCAGAGATAAGCGTAGCCATCAATGGATCCCGCAAAATTAGGTCAAACAGAGATCCATAGTCTCCGTTTACCTTGGCGGAGTGCAACCAAAACTGCAAACTTCTTCTGATGGTGAATCCGAACTGGCGGTAAGTCTGGCCAAGTAGCAACCTTGCCTGACGAAACTTTGCCCTGTAGAAGTCTGGATTCTTGTTGATCGCAGCCAAGAGTTCGGACTTACGGGTCGAATAGTCGAAGGTAGCTTCGGTGGGTAGCGAAATTCATATAACTCGCAGCTGAGTATTAAGGAGAGGCAAGGGTCGGGCGACTCCTTCAGTTTGGATATCCCAGTGATTTACCTCTATAATCTTTTCGAAATAAGTGAGGTAAGCATGAAATCCTCACCATCCTTAAATGCTGTGAGCTTTAAAGCGGGGATCTGTGGGGCTTTATTCCTGGAACTTAGTAAGAGGGTTTCTAAGTCATTCCTATTTTACTCCCTTTCATGGTGCCTCACCCTTTCTCTTTCTTCAGTTTCAACTTCTCTTCTTCTTTCCTCAGCTTCAGCTTCTCTTTTTCTCTCCTCAGCTTCTATTAGTTTTTTCTTCTCTGCTCTTTCTTTTCTATCCTCATCCGGAATATTGGCGACTATCTCTTTACCGGAGAGACCAAGCATCTCCCCCTGTTACATAAATCTCTCAAAGAAAGTCATCTTGTTTCCTTACACGAGCCTTAGCCACTCGATGCGTTACAAAATCCTATGGAAAAGAAAATGGGGCTCTCGCAATAGTTCCCCAAACTTCTAAAGGAAATCTTACCCTTATGATCACACACACGGACAAAAGCAATAAATTATGATAAATATACTAATTCCCTTATGAATACCTGATATAAGATCTTTTAATCCAGCACGGGGATTACAAGGAGGGTAGTTTAAAAGATTTTCTCCTAAAACACAACAAAAAAAATGGCTTGTTACTAAATATGGCTTCACGGCCACCACAAAAGACTAATTACTAAAAAAAAACACATTATTTTCCTATCTCTAAATAAACTTCACCCAGCTTGGTAAATTTTATATTAATTCAACTGTGTAGAGAGATCCACTAAAATAGTAGTATTTCACCACCTCCTAAGATAATACATCGGGAGAGAAAGCGAGCCGTTACTCCCCTTCCCTCCGACTTCACCCCTTTTAGACTTGCAGCAAAAGGGGAAAATTCACCCTGATGCATGACACTGAAAGTGAAGGCTACCTCCCAGCCGTCTTAATCTTCCTTTCCCTCGGATCGAGAGATTACTCGTCTATTTGTAGGTTTGCCTCGAACAACTTCTATGGCTCCGGCTGCTGGTCGTTCCATCAGAATTATTGATCCCGCAGCCTCTTACACTTTCCCGTAAGGCCACGCTCGGTTGTCCCAGCCGATAATGTAGGTTCGAGAAGGCTCCTTTCTCTCTCTCTGTTTTGGAGAAATCCGGTTATATATGCACCCTCACAAGGAGTACCCACAGATTCGGTTAGACAATGCTTTCTCGAATGGAGGTTCGATTCAACGACACTCTTTCTCGAGAAGTGTTTAGTGGCGGTCGCAAGCCACGGAAGAGCTGGACATCACACTTGTATCTTCGGGTCAGGGAAAAGAATCTCTTAAGGCAACGTCAGCCTTTCTCAACCGTATTCGGATCAAGGATTGGAGAAGCCGTCCTCCGAAGTACTTATGGTGATTTTTTGGGCGACAAAAGGGCCGATAGCTCGCACAATCCGAGTTTAGATAAGCCGCCTTCCTCCCCCTTCTGAATTTTGTTCGGTGACATCTTGAGGAAAAGATGACCGCATTTCACTAAATCAGAGTTTCGAGAAAGTACCATCACCTTCTTCGGGTTCCCGGCTACACTCGGGAGTAATAAAGGTCACCAAGACCCCCGCCCCCCTGAACTTCGCCCCGCTTTACTCTCGAGTTACAAAGGAAAAAATCGCTCATTACCCTAAATCTCCAATTATAACCCTTTAATAACTCTGGTTATCCAATTAATATTTGGAACCTAATTCCCTCTTATTCATCTACCTATATATCCATATTTATTGTGTACCTTTTATCTAGCGTATATTAAAAATCTATTTTTGCCATTGCGTTAGAATATTCCTTCGGCACGCAGCTGCAGGTATCTATTCATTTCGCACTCTTAGAACAATAACATTTGTTACCTTGCTTAGTTTACCTTAGAGCCCGTGTGCGTATATTCCTTTACACTTGGCCATACTTCGACAAACTGAGAGACTGGAAAACGAAAGGGGTCCTCAATTAACCCAATAAACCTGACACCAGAATTGATTATATATATATATATATATATATATATATATATATATATATATATATATATATATATATATATATATATATGTGTGTGTGTGTGTGTTTGTGTGTGAGTGTGTGTGTCTGTGTGTGTATGTCGAGGAATAGGTCACCTCCCCAGACAATACGTCTATATATGCATATATGTATCTATTGGTTGGAAAGAAAGAGATATAAGCCACGAGAATATGTATATATTCAGTTATATATCCATATATTCTCTAATGTACGTATGCGTTCTTCACTACGTACGAGTATGTTCACTTCGTAAAAGTAATCCGTTGATTACGAGATACAAGAGTGCGATTTACTACAGGGGCCGATAGCGTTTAATGAGTTTACCAAGTTGCCGTTCAAGGATATATTTAAAGAGTAAAAACCAAAAATATACATTCAATAAGTCACTAGTTAACACATATATTTATACATACGAGAAATATAGGTAATGCAAATAAGGACAATTCTGACAAGATATAGATTAAGTGGCAATCGGGTAACGTTAATTATTTGTTAATCAGCTTTTAAATAAGATACTATAAATAAGTTATACAGAGAGAATATTTATATGTCGGAAAGTGGGTTGATTGACGGGATATAGAAGCAAGACTCGTTTTACCTTAATGGGGTCACCTCGAGGAAGTGGACTCCTTTAGCTAGTCGGCGCGGGGAAATGGAAACGGAAAATGGACGTGATTCTTGGCCGAATATCTTGATAGTGAGGAGGATGAGGGAGGGGGGAACAAGAAGACGAGTTCACGATCCTCCTTGAAGACAGATGATAGTACTTATGCTCCAGAGAAGTGCAAAGTCTCCCACGGGGAACTGGAAATCCATGTGGCGGGGGTTCCGGATGAAATGAGAAGAATTCTAGGCCAATCCTTCGGGGATGAAACGATTCGAGGCTTGCTCTGAAAAGAGTAAGCCTTTACAAAAGAGATGGATCTGCCAAGTGAGATCCAACCTCGATAGTATAAGCGAATACCAGGGACTTGGGAAAACACACTCACGATCTGAACCAAGGGAGACGGGTTCTCAAACTCAATCTACCGATATTCGAAGCCCAGGATATTTATATGACGGCCATTTTTTTGGTTTCTCTTCGTTGTCAGACTCACACGACTAGCTGATCACTTCCGGTGGCCAGATGGATTAGCGTCTGTCGCCTGATCCAAGTTAATGGCCTTTACGATGTGAGAAAGAAACTTTCGGCTAGCAGTTTCCCGACTACAGAGATTAGCGCTTCCTCAACGAGGTAAAAGTTTTTAGCGCCCAACCTAATTAACTGCACCTGTGAGGCAACTGATGGATATGTAAATTTTTCCATCTTTTATTTTTCTCTTGAGGATTCAGAAATTACTCTACTTGGAGTTATACTTAGGAGACATAGAGAGGGAAGGAATTCATGAAACAAATGAAGGGGTATTCTTCTTAGCGCTCCTTTCCCTTACAGTCAGCAAATTTTAATTGCCATCTTTCCCAACCCACACCCAATCGATGGAGCGCCTGATTCGCAAATTAACAAGTGCATGCGGTGAAATTACTGGTCATGATGGAAGAGATTGGTATATTCGCGCGAGAATGGCTTTCCGAATTTTTTTCGAAAGCTGACAGGAATAAATATTTTGTGAAAAGGGTTTGATAGCTACAATCTCATAGTGACGACGATTATATGCATTTGTCATGCGTTTCGTCTTTCTTCCGTTCATTTGATTTGATGTTTCATTAGAAGAGACTTGTTCTTTGCTTGGAATTTTGTTTTATTATCAAAGTTTAATTTAGTAATAAGAATAAGTTGGAAAAATGTAGGCATTCTCGGTTTTTAAGCCCTTACCCAATGAGCGGCTTTGAATAAGGTCACGTGACCAAGGATGACCAATCAGAATGCAGGATATTGATTGGATACTTAAATATGGTAATATATTACTAAAAATTTCTATGTTTGAATTTTGCAATAAATTAATTATTGTTTTACCGACTTTTTTAACGACAACCTTTTATCTTTAAAATATGCCGATTTCATTCCCCTTAAAATATATATGTATATATATATATATATATATATATATATATATATATATATATATATATATATATATATATATATATATATATATGGGAAGGAAGCATGATAATTGCCCGCGTTATTAAAGTCTAGAGCCAAAGATGCATTGGAAAGTGATTTTAATTACTCTTTCCAGGCGTCTGATAAGAATCTTGTCCGAGCTTTCTAAGAGTTGTGAAAGAGCGCTTAAATTCATTTTCTTCATTCATTACAAGATGCATTTTGACGACCTAGGGGATCTTTAGGGTCACATTTTATTCTGGATGGTGTTTGTATGCCCTTATTTATTTATGAGAGTGAACGTAACAAAAATTTTGACCAAACAAAATCTATAGAATACATTTATCACAGTATATGAAATACAGAAACAACAATACAGATCATCAAACACAACGCAGGAAATTCTATAGGTTACGCAAGTAAAAAAGAAAAGGATAGGGGTAAATGCATCTCCTATTTTGTTGTTTTCCATCTACCTGATGTTTGTTGCTGAGATTTTAATTTGATAGTCGTTTCCTCGTTCGATAAGGACTGCTTCTAGCGTTTACATATAGTGGGTTTGGAGTACGCGATATAAGCTACTGCTTTTGTCCTCAAGCATACTTCTCGTCAGTCGAGTGCTTTACACAGCGTCACTATGTGTATTTATGACCCCGTATTTAAGGTGAGCTGTTATCTGTGTTGTGAGCGCAGTTGTCGTTATGCCAATAAAATAAGAATTGCGCAGCTAACAGTAAAGTTCTTCTTATTTGTAGAGGCATAACACGTACGCTACTTGCATGGTGTTCCAAGAATGAAGAGATGAATTCTACATAAGTCAGGTGGAGATTAATGGTTTCTAGTAAATCACAAGATTAAACTTCATTTTAGTTGTATTAGGAAAGATGTTGAGGCCGATATTTTAGTTTAAGGTCATTTGTCCACTCTATATCCATTGCTCATTGATCCTGAGCAGTGCAAGGTGATAGTAGAGGAATTGTCTGGGCCTTGTAATTCCGCAGAAATTCCATTACCTTCTTTTGGATGGAAGTGTTGATGTCTTGCTGTGAGTACCCATTATTAACATCAGCTTCGTCACTCTTTCCTGCTTGGTATAGATGACGCACAGCTCAGAGCAATAATTGAATGTAAGATAGATCGAGCAGCGATACTTCCGTGCCCCGATAATTCCGTGCAAGAAATTTCCACGCAACCACAATTCCGCGACTCTGCAGACAGCAGAGTCTGTCACATCCAGCAGAAGCGGCAAAAAGAGTAAAGTATTTTCAACTTAGGAAGAAAACTGGAACATTAAACAATACTCTAGGTCGCTTAATTCAGTAAAGTCAAATTAATTTGGCAGAAGAACCAACACTTATTCTTCCAAATTCACTTCCCTACAAAGAACTGTTCAGCGCCATAGCATATAATAAGAAAACCTAATACTATTCCCCAGTTGTGTATGTTAAATTCCTTAACAAAGGAAAATAATTATAGTATAGGTAGATGAAACGGTATGCTCGCCTCTCACTTCCATACTTAGGAAAAAAACACATTTGCATAAATTCGATAGGTAGATAGATCGATAGATAATAGATAGAGGGATACGAATAAAACTCTTAGCAATTCATAGAGGTTACATTTTGTTTTCAAGCTCAGCTGTGTAGATCCCAGTCTCTCACATATATCCAACTTTGTAATTGATTTTTTGACCATAGATGATACAACAGCAAAATTGCGGCGTCCGAGCATGACATAACCCAAACAAAGCTAAAAGCTCAGATATTCTCAATATCCAACTCTCTCAGGTTCAATAATTTTTTTTATTAAATTTTCCACTTTTCGATGGTATTCGTGCAAGAATCCGCCCTGTGAACAAAAATAACAAAAACATTGCTGAGAAAAATAATGCTTCGGAATCTGTTATACTATAAAAAAATCCTTTTCTTTTCACCGGTACCACCCACTTCTAAGATAGGTAAGGAAAGGTTGTAAGCCCGCCTCCAGGTCGTAAAATTAGCAAATAAATCGGCAGAGTTTGATAGCTACTTGCCCTTCTTATGTTAACATTAGTAGATCCACTTAAAAAACTTGCGAAACTCCTCCCACGTAATATAGGATTGGAAGACTTCTATTAAATAAGATAATAGCATCTTCTAAGTAGAATCCTATTGTTAAATCCCTTTGGAAGCGAACCCCCTCCTTCTTCCATATAAAAACCTTTGTAAACTTTAAATCAAGGCATTCGAAGCATATCTTGTATTTTAAATCAAAGTAAAGCCATACAGCTGCTTTTGCTCTCCGTCATTGCGTGGTACATGTCTTCGAAGAAGGGCAAGCAAATTACATTGAATTACTGTAATCGCATAGGATCACCGCCCTCGTCCACGATCAAACCCCTTGCAAGCATCATCATTTATTGTCAGATTGTACCGTGTACCAAACAACAGGCAGTCCTTACTAACCAAGAAAAATTCTGTTGAACAGGCTGCCTGATCACCTTGACTTTGTGTTCCATCTACCGAGAGAGGGTAATTGGCGTCATAGCCACAGTTACAATGCCAAAAAAGGTGCATAAATTTTCAACACTGGCGGCCTTGCCAGGATCACAAGAGAGAGGTGCTATCTCAGAGCATTTTGGATTGCTACATCTCTGAAGCCATCGTGGGACATAGTGGCCTTCTACCAGAGTACGGCACGAGTGCGGACTGCGAGACACCTTTAAAAGAATCTTCAAGGCCTGAAGATTACCGAATTCAAATTATTACGAAACGACAGGGATTGAATACGTCGAGAAAACAACGCCACTTGCAGGTACGACCTTTTGGGGTAAAGGGCATTTACGCTGTTTTCTTTATTTTGTGATGGCACCTTAATATTTTATATTAAGGAACGATTTTTCATTTACTTTTCAATAATTAGTGAATTTATACGAAGTAATTTTTGTTTTAGTCTGTAATTAAGATCCAAAGCTTATGGTTCGGGTACAATATTGACACGTGAACTTTAGGCTTCATTTAAGCAGTTTTAGTGCAAATTATTTGGGCACTGAGCTTTAAAGAATTTTTGACATTTACAATATCTCTATCGAAATAATTGAGCTAAAACTACATTTTATATTCCCGTATCAATTTTAGTTAGAGTGGGCGTTTATTACATGTGGAAATGGGCTAATATTGGCCAGGCACTTAGAGATTTTAATAAATCAGTTTGAGCTAAGCCCTTAGGTTAGTCTTAGTGATCATAGTAACAAGTAACCATACCATATTACCGCCTTTCCCCCTCTTATTCTGAGACCAGAGATTCGAATCCCCTTTAGAGACGATGGATCAAACCTCTACAACCCCACAAATTCCCACACTTCCCACAACTTATCAAACACTGTCTACCCACACACTTTGAACATAACATGTCTACTATCATTACAAAATCCAGTTCGAAAAATATAAGGAACAGTAAATGTCGTATGGGTATAACCTCACTTAAACACGTGGGTTAATGATCTAGAAGAGTACTTCTACTAGGAACCCAGGTTAGTTCCAACTGACCAAGACAAAATCACAGAGGCAAAACGGTTTGTACACGAATCAGAGGTAAATGCTTATCTGGCTGTTGAATACCATCTTAGTTTAAAAAATGCCTTAACATGGCAAGCTTTCAAAGAGGCGCTCCGCCATCATTACATACAAATTGGTGAAGAACAGCCCTTGACTGGATTAGTTGCGGTTTTGGGTCTAAAGAAAGAGGATATATACACTTTTACATGCAGGGTACATAAAACATTAGGTGAAGCCTATAAAGCCGAAGAAACCTCATTAAACTTCCGGTTTAGTAATATGAAGGAGCTATGGAATATGTTAACTACAATGGCAATTTACGCAAACATTTCCCTGCTGCATTAAAGAAATTCCTTTAATGAAATTAAATTAGATGAGGAAGTTAACATTGCCTTAAGTAAAACAAGAGAAGATAGGCCAAATGCTCTTGGACAACGGCCACAGGAACCAAACAGCCCTATCTATGTACTTAGCTCCGAGTACTCGATATATACATGCGCAAGCTCATACACCCGCTCAACGAACCCAAACAGATAGGAACCCGCATATGTAAACGATAGAAATGATAAGTGGAGGGATAGTCTACCTAAGAATGATAAGCATACAAACATTCCCAGGGTAGAAAGGTGTATTTACTGTGATTGAGTTGGACACAGGATGGTACAATGCAGAGAGAGCCCTAGGAGTCATAATGGTAAGGCCCTAGAACACTATGCTTCTGAATGTAGGAATCCTCCATACTGTGTTTGTGATAGAACGGGTTGAGGCCGCGTTAATTTCAACCCCTATCCCATGTTATTTAAAAACCATGATGCTCCCACATGCATCTTCGCTTTGAAGCTTGGCGCCTTATCGGAGCCACCTGAGTCAATGTTTAAACAAGGAAGTTTATCTTCCCCCCGTTCAGCCCCATACGCTGACCTCGCCAGATTGAGTTAGGCTTATGGGCAGATAAGGCATTGTTCCCAGGCTCGGCTGTGCATTCCCTGGAAGCTCCCACTCCATTGTCCCCCCACTCCAAGGGAGTGTCTCGACTATTTAGATGAAAACTTTACCACAAAGAGCAGATTGGAGATCCAAATTTTCGTCGCGAAACATCACCACGACCCTCTCTCACTTTGTGCGCCAAGAGACCTCGACCTCGAGATTCACCATCACTTGTCCAGAAGGAGGACAATATCCCTTGAGTGCCAAGGTTCGAGCCTTCGTGACGCTGAGTCCACAAGGCTTCCCCCTTGTTGTTCAGAAAGAGAACAACGTTAGAACAGCCATTGTTCGTTGAGCCCGTTCGCCAAGAAACGGTTCTCACCCTTCCCCTATTGTTCAGAAGAGAACAACGTAGAACAGCCCTTGTTCGTTCGAGCCCGTTGACAAGAAACGGTTCTCACCCCTTCCCCTGTTGTTCAGAAGAGAACAACGTAGAACAGCCATTGTTCGTTCGAGCCCGTTCGCCAAGAAACGGTTCTCACCCTTCCCCCTTGTTGTTCAGAAAGAGAACAACGTTAGAACAGCCATTGTTCGTTCGAGCTCGTTGACAAAAAAAGGTTCTCACCCCTTCCCTTGTTGTTCAGAAGAGAACAACGTAGAACAGCCATTGTTCTTTTGAGCCCGTTCGCCAAGAAACGGTTCTCACCCTTCCCCCTTGTTGTTCAGAAGAGAACAACATTAGAACAGCCATTGTTCTTGAGCCCGTAGACAAGAGACGGTTCTCATCCCCCCTGTTGTTCAGAAGAGAACAACGTAGAACAGCCATTGTTCTTCAAGCCGTTCATCGAGAAACGGTTCTCATTCCCAAGACGCCACGTCAGGATCATTTTATTTCCCCCCTTTGGCTGGAACTCGCCAGCGGCCTGAAAATTCCTTCACGTCGACTTCCTCTGCACCACTAGTATAAAATTACGTAAGCCGAACGTTACCTTTGAGTATTTAACCCTTTTGTCAATTATATCCTGTGCTTCAAATGGTTTAGCGAACCATCCCATCTCTTTGAATTTATATTGGTTTCACCTTTCATATCTTTTAATCCTCGGATTAGCCGAGTTCCCACGACCCTTTCCATTCTCTGTTTATGTCAATATTTTCCGTTTCGTGTATTGTTGATAGTTATTATTAATAAAAATCTATTTTATTAATGATAGCAATATTATTATCCTTGAGCTCAGTTCCACTTCTTAAGCATATCAAAGATACATAATGTCGGCCCGCCAGACATCCACGCACTCTAAAGATAATTAAAGAAGTTCCCTCAACGAATAGTTATATATGGTATATCGTCAAGAGTCCATTCTACGACAGTGTTGTATACCGTGAGGACAGACACAAGAGTGCTGAAAACCTAAAATGTAAAAGTTACAGCCGAACACCTGTAGCGCTAAGGAATGCAGCGGTGCTTCCATCGAAACCACCACAACGAACCCCTATCGATCGAACAGGGAATAGTTTCATAGGGTCAAGTACAAAGAATATTCGTGTAGTTGGGTCCGAACGAGACGATATACTAACTGCTTATAAAAAAGAATTAGGGTATCCTGAGCTTTACCCGGAGGTTGAGATCCCGTACTATACGGAACCATTTTGGAAGAGACGACCTTCACCAGACGAAACACATCCTAAGTATTAAGTACATCCCTTCACATTAAGCTAGTACCAATAAACCCCTTACAAGAACTAGTAGTAAAAGGACAAGTAAATCAATTGCTGGCTAACGCTATGTTAGATACCGGAGCGGCAAGTTCTTTAGTAAAACAAGCTTGTGGGAATAAATTGCTAACTTGGTAACCAGGAAGGTATCATATCACCAAATCTCGTGTTAGATTGACCGACGCGCAAGGAAGGGAAATCCTACCTTTGGTGAACTATAATTCTATTTAATAGTGAATGATGATGCGTACCCAATTCTAGTTTAAATTATAGATAATAGGGTTGCATTTTCAACTGATTTTTTATTGAGGATGACTATATTAATCAAAATGTTTGGGAAATATGCCATGCCAGTTAGTGAGTTCGAGGTAGTAGAAATACACATGCTTTGACCAAGGGCAGTGGTCAGGCAAAATGTTTACGTGAATCAAGTGCATCGAACCTTGAGGAGGAAGATACGAGTACACTCATAGAGTTATTTGAGGGCACAGAGGTGCCTGAGTTGAGTGATGCCCTTTCAGGCAGTTTGCCGGATAAAGAGGTACCACAAATGTCTAGGATGAAACTAAGAGTCGTGTGTGACGACTAAACGAGATAAATGTGTTGCATGATAAGCTAAGAGGGCTATCACCATCTTCTATAAACGATGGGCTACGAGAGCTATCACCTTGTTCTATTAACGAAGGGATACGAGAGCCATCGACGGGTCGTCTCGAGTCTATGGGAGAAATTGGAGTCTATGAGTTGAGTCACAGAGAAAATAAAGTGTCACATTCCTCAGATAAAGGGTTGAATCAAGGGAGTCTTGTGGTGACCTTTGTTAATACGAGTATAGAAAATTATGGTCACGTGATGAGCCTCCTCCAATAATCCTTAGTTTAAAGATGGAGAGCCGAGAAAGGGTTGCTCCAATGATTTCTAGTTTAAAAGAGGAAAGTCAAATAAATGCTGCTCCTTGAAATTTAAATATATTAGGGACCGGAAAAAGCGATGCTCTTTCAAAAGATTTATTGTTCTCAAAGCCGGCGATGACCGAATAACAGTCTAATTCGGAGATAAGATACGCCGAAATCCATAAAAAGGATTATCTGTTCGATAGTCTAAACAGTGGTTTGGATGTTTGCAACCATAACTATTTAACCCTAAAAATAATTCAAAATTAAACCACATTCGTTCAATGTTTAATGATATTCCTGTTCATTAATGGTTGGAACTTGTTGTTCCTATACTCAAGAGATTTGTACAATTGTATGAAAGAAATTATTTTCCAGAAAAATGATATGTTTTTGACTGTCTACTATTTTATTTGTTGCACTTTCTCATAGTTTTGCCGAAGCTAAGTAATCTCTCTTACGTGATACATTTATCTTCCACTTTATTCATTGTTCCTAATTCAATTATATTCCCTTACTTCAAGGAACGTTCCTATGTTTCTATCAGTTTTCTTTTATATTACTCTCTCGTGACCTTGAACGAGATATGTTCGTCGAAGCATTGGCTCAAATTTCACAGCTGATTCGTTTTATATTTAAAAGATCCTCTGCGTAAGCACTGATTCCTTCATTCGTCTATTTGTTTGTTTGCCCTGCTGTAAGCATAATTAACGATATTCTACCCGAGTTAATATCCCGTTACTATCTTCTTTTATTACCATTATCCGTGATTATTCGTTGTTACCAAAACTAATAGTTAATTTAGTTATTTACTATTCCCATGAACGTATTTACTGATAATTCGTATTCCCCACTGATATCATATTTTATACCACCGTTTCCTTGGTTGTTTTGTTAGTTGGTTCATTCTCTAATAATTGTCTTTCCTATGTTCATTTTAACATGTTATATTTTAACCAGTGTTTTAACTACAACTCCCAGAAGTCGACTTCTTTTCTACTTGAGTCAACATTTTAGTGACTTGACTCATTCTATTCGCGCTAAGTTCGTTCATTTTCTTAATATGGCTTCTGTTCAGAGCTTCGTTCACTTCGAACCACTTTTACCTATTTTCATACTATGACCTTCTCCACCTTTAGTACATAACCACTACGTGTTTGTCAATGATTTTTTTTAATTTCTGTTTTTTATCTTTAGTTCGTTTCTTTAGGATTTAATTCACTTCATTTGACTAAAACTGATCTCTTACATATGTATTTACTATATATAATATCTTTAATAAATGAATTATTTTATAATTAAATTTAAACTTTAGTTTTGTTGTTTACCCCCCAACAACTAGTTTTAGGTATGATTAGTCATTTTATGTCTTTTATCTCGGATGAATTACGCAAATTCTCTTCCTTGATTAGATTACAGAACCTTCCCTCTTCTAGAAATTTACGAAATTTTGTCGCAATCATCTTATTTTGTTTGTATATATATATATATATATATATATATATATATATATATATATATATATATATATATAGGTCACAAAGTTTGCCAATGTATTCGTATGCCTTAGATCCCCAAATTATTAATAGTTTAAAAAAAACACTATTCGGAACTGCTACTACGAGTCACCCAAAACAACGTGTATGCACAGATATCCACTTCCACAACAGCCCTGTAAAGGACTAGAGTAAATATTTTAGTACCTCTTAGCAAGACACCAAGTAACACTTAATATAAATTAGTATTTACCAATCACTTTACTCGCTATAATGAATTTGTAGCGATTAATAACCAAACAGCTGAAACAGTTACAAAGCTCTCGTAGATCGCATCAAAACCCAGATCTTCTCTGACCAATAATAAAAATCTCACCCAATCGGGATGAATGTCTAGCCCTCGACAAGACTGTCATTAACGGCGTGTACCATGTCGCAATTGAAGATACACCCCACTTTGCATTATTTCACTATGACAAATGCTTCTCCTACTATATAATTGACTCGGAGGTCGCTTTTAACCCTGACCACGGTGCACCATCCTACAACATAGACGCCGCAAATGAATTAACAGAACGTGCTTTTAAAATTTTTTATCTTGTTTGAAGGGAACTAAACCAACAGAATACCCAAATGGAGCAGCAACAACACCAAAGGACTTCACCCCCAAGTACCATCTTCGTCGGGATGCGATGCTATATTAGAACACTAATGCGAAACTATATCCCAGATGGGATGGACCCTATAGAATAATTAAAAACCTCAGCATAAACCGGTTCGAAATCCTCGATGTTAGGGATCTAAAACGAACAAAACTAGTGCAAGGAGATCATCTAAAAATAGCCCCAGAAACGACCATTTCCAAAAAGGGGATGCCCCAATGCTCGATCTGTATAGCCCCAACGAGATTCACCTCAAGTAAAATTTCCCACGAAGGAACCCGCCCTATCAGAAGCGAGCCTACCTGTTGACCCAACTGACACGGCGAAATCTTGGTAACTCAAATCACTTGAAAAAGAAAAACTCCCAGTTCCGCCACTCATTCCGAAATTAGTGAGACACCCTTCACCTTTACAGGAAGAATTTCTCGGAGCAGTAAGCCTACCGCTAACTGAAAAAGGTCCAAGCACGCTGGAACCTCCCGAAGTCCTGGACCTGTCTCCCTCATCACCTCAATCCGGATCGACGACCGAAAGGCCGACGCAACATACAAACTATCATTACCCGCTAAGAGAAGTAAAATTCCTCCAAAATATGTTCTCTGGAGCCATAAACACTATTAAGATAACTATCAAGATTTTATTCTTGATTTTAAATGTTTCCCCCTCGCCAAAATCCAAATTTTCCCCAAATCCTACTTTCTATGGCTAAAAAGCCTTTAGCGAATTAAGCTTATCAATCCGAAGCAAAGTCCAGTATTAGAATATCATTTAAACAATTATTTTTAAAATATATTTTCCATAAATTATCATTTTATTCGATTAATTTGTACGAAAACTAGTACGTTGAGTTTGTTATTAACTAGCTGCTTGTATCATATTTTGTCAATCATAGTATATAGAAATTTATATTATTAAATTAATAATATGGAAGTGTGACGTGGAGGAAAGAACCTGAGTTTCTTACTTCTTTTAAAACGGAGCACTGTTAAGTGCCTTAACAAAGGAAATTAACTATAGTATGGTTAGATGAAACGGAAAGTCTGCCTCTCACTTCCATACTTAGGAAAAAAACACATTTACATATAATTCTATAGA
The DNA here is from genome assembly GCA_963969495.1 of Ceratothoa steindachneri. Taxonomy (NCBI): domain Eukaryota; kingdom Metazoa; phylum Arthropoda; class Malacostraca; order Isopoda; family Cymothoidae; genus Ceratothoa; species Ceratothoa steindachneri. The sequence continues at coordinate 37,206,692 of OZ018329.1, forward strand.
CAAATAGATCGATAGATAATAGATAGAGGGATACAAATGAAACTCTTAGTAGTTCATAAAGGTTACATTTTGTTTTCAAGCTCAGCTGTGTAGATCCAAGTCTCTCACATATAACCCAACTTTGTAATTGATTTTTTGACCATAGATGATGCAACAGCAAATTTTCGGTGTACGAGCATGCCATAACACAAACAATGGAAAATCTCAGATGTTCTCAATATTTAACTCTCTCAGGTTCAATAATTTATTTAATTCACCTTCCCATCTCTCAATGGTATTACTGCAAGAATCCACCATGTAAACAAAAATAACGAAAACACTGCTGAGAAAAATAATGCTTTGGAATCTGTTATACTATAAAAAAAAACCTTTTCTATTCACCGGTGCCACCGACTTCTGAAAAAGGGAAGGAAAGGTTGTAAGCCTTACCCCAGGTCGTAAAATTATCAAATAAACCGGCAGAGTTGGATAGCCATCTGCCCTTCTTATGTTGACATTGGTAGATCCACTTAAAAAACTTGGAAAACTCCTCCCACGTAATCTAGGATTGGAAGACTTCTATTAAATTAGAGAATAGCTTCTCTTAAATAGAATCCTATTGGTAAATCCTTTTGGAAGCGAGTTCCCTCTTTCTTCCATATACGCGCAAAAACCCTTATAAAGTTTAGATCAAGGAATTCGAAGCATATCTTGTATTTTGAAAAAAGTAAAGCCATACAGCTGTTATTGCTTTCCGCCACTGCGTCGTACAGGGCTTCGAAGACGGGCAAGCACATTTTATTGAATTACTGTGATCTCAAACGAACACCTCCCTCTTCCACGATCAAACTCCTTGTAAGAATCACCATTTATCGTCAGATTGTACCGTATACCAAACTACAGGCAGTCGTTACTCGCAAAGAAGAATTATGTTATGCCGACTGCCTGATTATCTTGACTTGTGCCTAATCTACCGACGAAGGGTTATTGGCATAATAGCCATAGTTACAAGGACACAAGAAGGGACACAAATAGTCAACAGTGTAGGTTTGAACAACCAGATTGGCTAAAAGAAACACAGTGGAGAAAAAATTTTAACGTATGATTCAAGCTCTGAAGATCAACATACATTTTTTTCCACACCCAAAAATATAGAATACCTTGTAGAAAACCAGAATTGGCTAGCGGTTATTACCTTTAAAATTGTCCTGCATCTATTTTATTAGCTTCAAGTGATTCATATAGCTCGGAACAGCAGTGCTCGCTGAATAGTTTACCCGTTGTTGTTGTTACAAAATAAAACTCAAGCATCTTGTGATATGATACTGCAACAAATTCCCAAGTTTACTTTGGATATAAAACATTGTAACTATATTTGAAACCTTACAAGATGAAATACCGCCTTCATTGGAAGAATTAGTAAATTATTTTGCAGACATTTGGATACACCGTCCATTCAGTCGTGGATGAGATCCTCTATTTAAGCCATTTACCTAAAAACAATAATGTATTAGAGGGATAGCACATAGCTCCCAAAATGTTTTTAGGCCATAGTCATCCTATTATTTATAAATTAATTGATATTTTACACTGAGAAAAAACTGTTGGTTAGCGGTTGCTCATAATGATAGAAAAAAAAGACTAAATATACTAGGTCATACGCAGCTATAAACAATGTAGCTTTACAGTATATTAATTTGGCAAAATATTAGCTATCAAATTGAATTTCAGAAATAAATTTTTAAATATTTCTGTTAGGCGTAGGGAGTGTGGCGATCCTACCCCCACTTTTTGCGCAACAGTGATCGGAAGTAGGGGCTAGGAATCTAGCTTCTGTAATTATTCCTCGAAATGGCCATGATAGGAGTGGCCAGGAAAGGTCAAAGGCACTCTGGCGCTTGAGGTTAAGGTATTTTAATGTGCGTGGATGTGGAGAGATTGTGAAGAGAAGTATAATTGGTTGTCTGTATAAAAAAGGAAAAATGGATGTTCTGGCTCTGAGTGAAAGCAAGTTGAAACGAAAAGATGTAAAATGGTTTAGTGGGGGTGAAAGAGATAAATCAGGAGTAAATGAGAGAGTGAGAGCGAAACATGGATTGGCGGTACTGATGAGTGAGGAATTATGGGAGTGTGGAAGTGTGTGAGAGAATACAAGGAGGTAAATTCAAGAGTGTTGTGGTTTCGACTGAAGTTCGGATGCGAAAAGTTGGTGATAGTGAGAGTGTATGGTCAACATGTGGGTGAGCCTGAAAGTGTGAATGAGGCCTCTTGGCAAGAGTTGAATTGATGTCTGCAAGGTTTTACTATAAACTAGAAAGTAGTTGTAATGGGTGATCTGAACGCAAATGTAGGTTATCTAGTAATGAATGGGGTAGTTAGAAAATACGGAGCGCCGGTAGTGAATGATAATGCTGTAAGGCTCGTGGAAATGTGTGTTGAAAGAGATATGGTAGCTGGCAACACATAGTTTAAAAAGAAAGAGCACAAGAAGTATACCTGGGAAAGACTGGGTAGGCAGGTGGGAAAAAGGGTGATTGAGGATTAAAAAAAGCATGTTAGACTATGTTCTGAGAGGAAGAGAGAATGTGAAGAGACTTTTGGATGTAGATGTAAAGATGGGGATGATGGGAGACTTATCAGACCATCATAAGCTTAAAGAAATGAGGTGCAAGCAAGAATACAAAGAGTTGGTTGCAAGGGAATGGGAAGTGATAAGAGAGTGTGAGGGTTTGGGTGTAGAAGATGAAAGGAAGTTGATGCGTGAGAACATAGAAGAAGCTGCCAGGAAAGAATGTGGAATTGGGGTGCTTGGAGAAGGGAGAAATAGGAAGGGTAACGAATGGTAAAATGCTGAAGTGGAAGGGCTAGTGAAAGAGAAGCGTGAATTTTTCAACAAATAAAGAAAAAACAGAAGTGCAGAAAACAAGGAAAAATATAGGAGGAAGCGACAAGATGTGAAAAATCGAGTGGCTGAACTGAAGAGAGAAGCGAATGATAGGTGGGGTGAAAGAGTGTCTGGGTGCTTTAGAGAGAATAAAAAGCAATTTTGGAAGGAATTAAATTGTGTGAGAAAGAAGAAAGAGGCGATAGAAATGAGAGTGAATGATGGAAAGGGTGAAGTAATTAGTATAGATGAAGAAGTAGGGAAGAGATGGGGAGAATATTTTGAGAATTTGCTAAATGTGGTCGATAGTAGAGAAGTACAGTTGTTATGTCTTAGAAGAGATGGGGTGACATCAGAGAGAATTAAAGAGAGTGAAAGAATTCTAAAAAAAAATGGAAGAGGCCGTGAAAAGGACAAAAAGTGAAAGTCAACGGGTATAGATGGGATAGCAAGTGAGATGGTGAAGGCGGGGTAAGGTTTTTTAATGTATGTATGGACCAGGGGTGTGTGCAGGAAAATTGGAGAAATGCATGTATTGTTTCTTTTTACAATGGAAAGTGTGAAAGATATGAATGTGTTAGTTATAGTGGTATACGTCTGTTAAGTGTTCCTGGAAAGGCATATGGACGAGTCTTGAGGAAAGAGTTAGGAGGAGGTGCACGGAAATTCTAATCGGAGAGGAACGAGGGTGGTTTAGGCAGAGCAGAGGATGTGTGGATCAGGTTTTTACCTTGATGAATATATGTGAGAAATACCTGGAAAAGAATAAAAGTGTGTTCTTGGCATTTATGGAAATGGATAAAACATATCACAGAGTATATCTAAAGCGTATGTAGAATGTGTTGAAAATGCTTTGGATTGAATGCACACTAATAATAGCTATCAAAAGCTTTAATAATGACTGTAAAGCATGTGTAAGGGTTGGGAGAAAGGAAAGTGACTGGTTGAGTGCAAAACTGGACTTAGAGAAGGATGCGTGATGTCACCCTCGCTGTTCAATCTATATACATATGAATGGCGTGGTGCGAGAGGTGAAAACAAGAGTGGGAGGTAGGGGTGTAGCATTAGTAAGCGAAAATGGAGAGATGTACGAGTAGAACAATTGTTGTTAGCGGATGATCCAGTGCTGGTGGCTGACGCAAAAGAGAAACTACAGGCACTGGTCCATGCATTTGATATTGTGTGTGACAGAAGGATGCTCAGTGTGAAGGAAGGCAAAAGCAAGGTAATGAGGTGCAATAGGGAAGGAATGAGTGGACTACAAGTAAGTCAAAATGGGAGGAGGCTGGAAGAAGTGTAGTGTTTTAATTGTCAGGGTGTGGGTCTGACAGCTGATGGAAGGGGTGAAAATGAAATATTGTAGCGAATGGAAAAGGGAGTGCAAGCATATGGTGGGATAAGACGTCTCACGAAAGGGAAGCGAATGAGCAGGCAGGCGCAAATGGGATTGTATGAGGGCGTGGTGGTTCCCATTGCTATTTATGTATGTGAAACATGGGCGTTGAGTGCGAACGAAAAAAAGGTGGTTGAGGTTATGTAAATAAAATGTCTGAGAAGTATTTGTGGTGGGAGGTTGATTGACAGGGTAAGAAACAAAAGAGTGTGAGAGAAATGTGGAGGTAAAGTGAGTTTGCTTGAAAGACCTGATAGAGGTGTGATGGGATGTTATGGTCACCTAGAGAGAATGGAGGATGAAAGGCTGGTAAAGTGAGTGTATAGATCTCGGTTGATAGGAAGGAGTCTGCGTAGGCCTCCGAGAAGGCGGTGGATGGAGTGTACGAGAGATATCCTTGCTGGACGCCGCCTGAGCATCCAGGGGGCAGAAAGGCGTGTTTGGGATAGGAATGAATGGAGACGAATCGGTATGGTAGGACGAACGCAGGTAATGAAGTTATCAGAGGAAACCGGATAGCCGGATGAGAAACATGTAGTAGTTGGGTCACCTTGGTTAAGCAGCGGATAATATATGCAAATGGTGTTGTGGAAGGGTCTCTGGCCATACGTCAACCGTTTGCGGGAAATATGTGCGGGGTATAAAAAAAAATCTGTTAATTTTTTTAATCTTTAGTTTTTACTTTTTATATTCTCATAAACCTTATTTAATAAATGGCTGTATAGTTATAAATACCGCTTAATTTTATATCTTTCCGCTGAACCATCGTTTAGCTGAATTGTCGTGGCGCGGAATTGTCTTGCGCTGAAGTCTCAGCACTGAATTGCCCTGCACAGAACTGTGATCTCACGATGATGGACGTATGATCAGATTGCACTCGCCGGTTAAAGGTTGTGGCAATTTGATCGGCCGTTCACACAAAAGCGGAAGGTTCTAGCCTTTACTTAAAATTGAGTGTCGAAACGCTGATTGATTGGGCAAGGACATCACAGAAGGACATCAACGTTGATTGTACAGGGACATCAACGAAGGGTAGATTATAATTCACTTCCTAATATATTGATATCTTATTACGGTGGAAAGACGTTTTAGATGAACGAGTGAAATGAATTTAAATGATATTTTACATCCTCTAGATAGCCCACATAAGATTTAATCATAAATCTTGGTGTTGTCTTGAAATAATCTGTGAATTATTAAATAAGGTGAGATTTTAATATAATTTTCATATTTGCTTCAGATTGAATTGTTTAAAACTGGTAAAGACCAGAAATGTTCATATAGCATGAGGACCTAGTAAAAGACTTATGAATTAACTAACTGGGTCCATAAGAATTAAAAAAATTGAAAAAATATTAGTTTCTTAGAAAGACTTCGACTCTTAGTTTCAGATGAAATTTTATTTCATCCCCTACAAATGAAGCAGATCACAGCAGAATCATATACTTCAGGTGAAGAAAGATGAAAAGTAGAGACGAGAAGGTAAAAAAAAATTACATTAATAAAAAAGGCAGCTTAGTACCAAATAAAACCAATGAAAGAAATATAATAAGAAGTCCTCTTGAATTAAAATGCGTAAGTTCGAAGTGGCATTTTTCAATTTTAAGATCATTCAAGGACTATAAGAAAGGCAAAAGATCTTAGACATCAACCTATATATTATCTGCCTTTTGTCTTCTTAACCGAATAATACTTCAAATGTGAAAAAAGAAGAAGCCATATAGCAAAAACATTAACGATTATTTTTAACCGTTTACCAAGAATGTAATAAACGATTTAATACTCTTTAAATCCCCCTATCAGAGAAGAATGGTGAAACAAAGAACATTCGAATGTAGTATTTCTTGTTCTAAGTGCAACATAAAGCAGCAAAGAAGCGGATAGAAATGAGGCGAAGAATTTTTATTATTTCAGAACGTCCATTTTATACTGCCACTGAGGATATAGTTGCAGAAGTAATATATTCAGTTTCTTAGGCAATATAAAACGAAAATAAAAACAAACAGCGACAAAGAAAAGGGCAAAAACAGAATACACAAATAAACCAAAATAAACGATAGAAGAGCAACCAAGCTATGATAAAATAAAATAAAAAAACTACAAGAAAAAGCATACTCCGGCATCGGTGAGGGGCCCACCGCTCTCATTCTCTCCCTCCCTCCATCGAACATGCAACCACCACCAAACAACTCTGCACAAAATAGGATCAGACACCACCTAAAACTCAGGATTGCACAAAGTCGTCCCAAGTAGCAAAATCGCTCGTCCCTATACTCGGGTATTTAACGTGCAGGAAAATATCCAAGCCTGGAATATCCGACGAGAAAGTGCCGGACAGTCTTGGGGAGTACGGGGAAGATGAAAGTGAGCAATCTATCAGGTAGTGATATGATAAAAGCATATAGCTTCTCCGTAAGGGTGCTCTCACTATTGGCGAGCCACCAAGAAACGTTCCAGTGTTCAAAAGGAGACTTTCTAGGAATGAGAGGTTCATAACAATGAAGATCCCAGTGTAGAACTCAGAAGATTCACAACCGACCAAGTCCCTTAGACTGGCAAAGAAAAATCAGTCATTTCCTAAAATGCGGATTACCCCGTCGATTGCAAATATCACTGAAGCAGTATTTTAAGAAGCAGGGACCCTTAGAATCATATTTTGATAGGAAAATGGTCATTAGGATTAATTTCATCGACCACCTCCCACATAAAATCAGACAACGAGGGAGAGTCATGGACAGATTTCGAGAAGAAAATGATGCAGTTTCCGTCAATGATACGTAATCTAATACACGGTTAGGACACCAATTTCTAACTCTTCGATCAGATCGGCAAGTGCCTCTTTGTGTAATCCAACTAAAGGGGTTGCCTACCGCTTTAATTTCGATTAGGAGAAAGGACTTTCCCAACCATAGCAAGAAGCGGCGGAGTTCAGCAGCATCAAAATATGCTTACGGGTCAATGCAAGCTGAAATACAAGTATACATCATCTCCAAGTCTAGTTGAAATTCTACTGGCTGAAAGGAGGTATATAAGTGCAAGAGAAGAACGGGGATATCATTCTGGTGTAAATTGCGCATCTATATGCTCAGCCTCAAGTCCAGGGTGGTGAGGTTGCAAAAGTAATACACCGCGGGAGGGTAGGCAGGGTGCACGCTCCCAACGTGATTTCATTAATACATATATATATATATATATATAGCTCAAGTATATTTTTGTAGAGACGAGGCGCAGCAACTCATGTCAGTTGGCCGCTCATCAAGGCGGCGCTGTATTCGATGAATTTCCTGGAAAATTCAGGATTGGCGTTTAAAAATCTTTCTCCATTTTCCTCGAATAATTTGGTGGGCAGAGTGATATTGGTGTGGTGGTCCATTGCCTTTATAGTCCCCTAATTTTCAAGGAGTCCATCTAGCTTGGTTGAAGGGTAATTTTAAGAGACTCGGGATGGAAGCATGGCCAACCTCAAGGGGTTTCCCTAATGTGAGTCTGATGACTGTGTAGGCTGGGGGCCGCTTCACTTTAAGAAAAATAGTCTCATGGATAGAAATCACTGGCTGTTGCCGAGTCTGGTCGTGAATTGTAGAATGGATACACTAGCTCAACCAGGTTTGCGTCCGAAGGAGTTAGAGCTGAAGTATTCCGAATTGACGCAATGGCTATCGTTCTACTAGGCCTGGTAGAGCCAGTAAGATATGGTGACTTTTTAACCTGATAGATGTAGTATGTTCGAGTTCTTAAAACATGAGATATTATAAGCTCCTTGACATCTCAAAAAGAGATTCGCTCCGCAACGTAAACGCTCTGGACTTTTTTATAAAGAAGATATTTATCAAAATTACTCGAGAAAGCAGGGTGTATCTTGCCGCACTTTGCACAACTTTTTATAACGCAATTAAGATTTATCCAGTAATTCGTTGAGTGGCAGCACTTATAACATCGCGTAATGGCACAGATGCCTTGCGAGGCCCCTCCCAGTTTCCTCATGATATATTTGGTTTCAAGGGCTCTCTGGTAGTGGATCTCATGTATAACATCTTTCAAAGTTTACTCTACGAATTTCTTCGCATATAGTACTTATTTTCAGACATTTCATGGTGTTGTATGGTGCCACTTGTTTGAAAAAAGTTAAAATAACACCCTTGCAATGAGCAACTGAATTTAGTCCAAAAGCCCATTCCTAGAAACGGGCGAAATTCGGGTCTCCACAAAGGATCCTACCAAGAGCCTAACGCTGATTGAATTCGTATTGTTTGTACTGCCTTCTTCAATCAGTAGACAGAATGCGTAATAAATGTTTGAATCCGTCAGTTTGGAAAAACCGCTTGATAGCCTCTCGATAAAGGCCTCACTTTCAATCGAGGCTCCACTCACTTTATTCGCCGATTTTGCTCTTATGACTAAACCTCCTCTCCCGAGTTAGAGGCCGAGGCAAGACCTGCTATCCTTGGCCCGGTCAACTGATATGTCTGCAGAAAGCCTCTCCTTGCACCCTATGAGAAAAAAAAGCCGTAGTGTTTTATTTCGCTATCTCTGTTCTTCCTTTTTAGGAGATGGCAGGGACTGAACCCTATTCTCTCCCCTATTTAAACGAGGCTCGAGAAAGCATGACCCAGGCTTAGCCCGATCGTTATTCGCAATGTAGAATGATCTGGCAGTTCCGGATGAGCAATCCGAAAGAGAAGGTCACTCGTATCGTTCTGAGTCATCGGAAGTCATTAATGCTAAGAGAGGATCTTGCTCAGGGGTATCTCCCAGAGTGACAACGACCCTCTCATCAAAGGCCGGGGAAAATACGAGTGCAGTTCTACATGGGAATGCATCTACATCTTATTATCTACCTGAAGTGTTTGTGATCTCGCCTGGTAACTTAATTGACCTGTAGCATACTGTCCCTTGATAGTTACAGGGGTCTGGCATGCTGACCACAATAAGACTCGCTAAATACGCCAGTTATTATCCATCAGCCCCAACCGGGCGCGCAACTATTGTCAAAGCTTGTTCTGCCTGTCTTTTTAGGCGGAATTATCCTGTGAGAGTAACTAGGGCCCGCGGTGGAAAAGGAAGAGACTCGCCTAGAGATGGCCTTAAAGGAAGGAGTAATGGGGAAACTAACTCATCTTACATAAGGGAAAGGAAGAATCCCATACCTTTTTTCTCCCTACACTTTTTACCCCTTAAACTTCAGAAATTGTTATTTCTGCAAAGGTTGTGTTTCGATTCCTACAATGTACCCTTTGCGGTAACCCTTTAAACTTTGTAAAATGAAACTGAACTTAACTTTTTTCATTTAGGATCTGCGTAAAAGATTCGTAAATTAAAATGCATAATATTGTTATGATCTATGCATATCTGGGGTAACCAAGACTAGTTAATCGTTTACTGTTGGAATTTCAATGGGCGAGGAAGTACGAACTCTACATTCGACGTGTCCCCCTCATGTCGTAAATGCGACTAGCCCAATGCGTGAAATAGGTTGAGATACTAATGTGCCGGATTGTACCTCGTTTTCACACCATGCATAGATTTAAGGACCTTGAATCAGATTAAGCTTGGTGCAAGAGGGTGTCAGTTGTAGCATGGGGAAAATGATGGCACTGCCATCTTAAGTAATGCGTGTCCCCCAGTCCCAAACGCCAGCAGGTGGAACTGCAGCTATATATCTTTCACACACTTTCCTCATTTGTAATTTCAAATAATATTACTATAGTTTTTTTATATACGAAAAATAATAGAACTAAATTAAGGTTGCATTTTATTTTAGTACTAACCTACCAGCTAGTATAGTGGTTAGTTCGCATGCCCAGCAATCGTTGAGTTGGAAGTTCGAATCTCCATCCGGATTCTTTTTAACCTTCTAAGCGCCAACGTTCCCATTTTGGGATACGGGAATAAATATTCACAATAACATGTGTATATATTTAATTGCTCTCAATAAACACTAAAATACTTTGACTGATGTTGACTAAGTAATATATATATATTGTTATATCGTATAAATTCAAGTAATTTAATATATTTTTTAATATTTCAATATCATCATTTTCACTTAGCGACACTTTACCATTGGTCAGAAATCCCGTCCTATGGCTACAATGTGGTGCTGGAACCACATTATGGAATCGCATCTGACTCAAACCTCCTCAAAGATGAGCCTTTTGAAATCTTATAAAATTCTATAATTGCTTCTCAGTAAACCAAGGTAACATTCCATTAAATGGGAAATTAATAAGTGTTGTAAAGGGAGCTCACTTTAAAAAATGTACATACTTCTTGTTTTATATTATAATTAAAAATAAGACTGCTTAATTATATTAATTTCTTGTATTTTTATGTATGTATTACTTTATGCAAGAGTTGATCAAATTTATTAAAGTAAAATGACTCAAAATATACCTCATAGATGAACTTTTGTTTATATGTATTAGGAAAATGTATAATCAGGTAGAACATTATCTGTTCTATGATTCTATGTGAATATGATTGGGTATTTTGTTACCGTTTATGTTTAAAACATAAGCAAACGTAACGCTAATATCAGGTAGAATAAATTGAACATAAATGATCCTTTAAATTTCGTCAGAACGATGATTGGTCAATTTGGTGTTAGAAAATCAGCTAGCGTAACGTATATGATCGTAAGAATAAATTAAACATAAATTGGGAATTCGCCGCTTGGATTGCTGATACACAATTCATGTTAAGCTTGGTAAAGCATACGACTGCCAAAATCTCAGCACATTCTCAACCGAAGAAGAGTTTGCCTCCTTCTCGTTCCTCGGAATAGAGACTGCAGTTTTCTTTTGAAGAAAGCAATTACCTAGAAGAGTTGTCAAGTGCAAGAAGAAGACTTGATTTCCTTTCATTTCATTTATTGTCTCCGGCATCCTTTCCCTACCACACTAAAATCCTCCCATGGTGGAGGTACCTAAAAGAGAGAAATAATATTAATTTTTACCCAGGCGCATCATCCTCAATGATCGCCTAATTCCCTAGAGGGGAGGGACACCCACCACAAAAATGAACCAATAAAAAAGACTACTGCTTAGGGTAGAACCAGGAAAACAGAAGCCGAAGGGAGGAGATCTTATTAGAACTCTGTACATCGACCTAAAAATAACCGTGACAAGGTTGATCGATGTCCCAAACGGTTATGTGGCTCTCTGCTACAAACAAGAAGATGTGGAAAAATTGGTTTCCAAGGAAGTAACAATGGCTCTAAACAAAATAGGACTAACACCAAAATTACCACCACAATTACTGGCACAATTACGTAGGAGCCCACACGCCACAAGAATTGACCACGGAGATTGAAAAGGAAAACCAAAAGTTCAAAATTACTGACCTTATCAAATTTAGAAACCACACACATGTGTTTAATATCATGTGTGCGACAACGTAAATAGCAAAAAAAGCACTCTTAAATAGGATTCTGGCATTTGGGATAAGAATCCCTCCAGACAACATAGAGTTGGAAAAGTTCTTTAACGTCCAAACATGTTTTCAGTGCTATGCACTAGAGGATCACGTAACGCGTAACTGCCCCCCCCCAAAAACCGGAAGATATGCTCCCAGTGCAGTCAAGTCGGCAATATCTTCAGAGAATGCAAAGAGCAAATGAAGAAATGCATCAACTGCCAGGGTCCTCACAGGACTATGGCTATAAACTACCCCAGACACAAGAGCATCTTAGAGAGAAAAGAGCACGAACAACGAGAGGAAGCTCAGAAAAAACAACCAGACCTATGCAAGTATTGCCAAAGCCACGGTCAAAGAAGTAAAAAATACACAAGAACCCAAAATTAATATCAACATGAACAAGGGCGCCGGCTTAGACATACTTGCCTGTATAATGTTTGCCCACGTAAACAATATTTCGCGAACCGGGAACCTTCGCGATTACCCTAAACCTCCTTTTAGAGAAAAATAGGATTCGCAAGATGTGGTTGCCCCCCAAACCTACCATCAGCACTCATATACGGAGTCACAGCCGGAAAGATATTAAACGTAAAGGACATGATGTTTGTTGGAATAGAGAGAGAGAAGAGAGAACAAGGACAGGCCAAAGAGACCAAAAGAGACACCGAATCAGAAAAAATAAATAAGGAAAGAAGAAGAATACCAAACCGACGGAAACCGAAACGGATTGGACAACCGACTCCGAAGACAATTTCGATATCGAAAAGGGATGCCGGTACGAAACCTCCCCGACTTCAATCTTAAGGTCTTCGTAAATGAAGCATACCCCCTCCCAAGACAACTGAAACCAATAGACGTGAAAAAGGTTATATAACGAGGGACATGCAAATGGACTTTTGTTTCTAACCAAGAAGGAAAAAACATCGACAAATTTTTAAAAGAAAATAAACTCAGTCTACCCCAACGACGTCAAAATACTAAGAAAGAAATTATTTGAAAGAGTAACAACGGAAAATGGACAAAAGGCAAACAAGAAATCGTCAAAGCAAACTCAAACTAGGAAACTCCCAAGAAACCATAAACTAAGTTATTCTTCAACAATAGGATCAACCTAGAGCAGGAGGAACTGACTATAAAACATAACTGGACACAAACAAATAAAATGTTGAGAAATCAACAAGAAAACCCAATATGGAACTCTAAGCAAAGAAAAAAAAGAAGATAAAGGCAAGAATGCCTCAAGTAGTCACAAGAGACTAATACAATAAAAATACAGCAACAGAAATTAGAAGAAACAAACAGATATACGGAAAAGATTTATATTAAGAGAAAAAATGACTTATCATCAAAATTAGAATCAACGCGCCTGCAAAGGTCCCACTCAAGCTAAGAAGAAAAGTGAAAATAAAAAACCATAACGCCAAAGAGATCACCCAGTAACCTGGCAATTAATTCTCTTCATCATCTCATCTAGAAACTATCTCCATCAACCTCCCCCCCCCAAAAAAAAAAATCTCATGCTATCATTCTCTCTCTCCCCATACTTCTTTCATCTCAACATAAATTTGTTGAAGTAAAAAATCTGTTTAAAGTTGATTGGTTCATTTTGTACAACTTAAAAGCTAGTAAAAAAAATAAATATAGAGCAGCATTTTGTTGGTGAAGGGAGTTGTCACTGAGATTATTTTCTTGCATACTCGTGTATCGGTACGGTCAAATCTTTTAAATTGTACTGAATTTCATTCAAATGAGGTTGATTGGATACCACTTTGTTGTGTATGGCTGGATATTCTACTAGCAGTGATACGTTCAGAAGTGGCTATTTTCTCCTTGACAGGCCTTGTTGGAGGCTAGTTGAGGGAAAGGAAGAAAGACTCTTTCTGTGCTGCCTGAAAGTAAAGTGGCCTTTTGTTCATTGGATAATTTCCACCTTCTCCTCATACCACTCTTCCTTATTTTAATAACGGATCCCTAAAACTACATACACACCCAGTTATACTCACTTACAATCTGGTCCTCCCTAATTTCCGCCTAAATTACGCCCTTGGGTGTAATGAGGGACAGGTGAGGGAAACACAGCGTATTGCCCTGAGGACATTACCAGGCCGGGAAAAACTGGCCAGGAACAAGGTCTTCGAGAGAATTTACGGCGAGCTCCATATTGCCCTCAGACGGCTAATTGATTTGCCAAATGGCTACGCGGCTATCTGTGGGGGGGAGGTAGACATCGAAGCCCTCTCTTCCCTGCGTGCCTCAGACACCCTCCGAAAAATTTACCTCATACCTCAGACACCGCCACAAATACGCACACATAGAAGTGAGATCTGCCGACGCCTCGACCAAATTGACCAAATCAGGGACGAGATTCTTCGTAATCTTCAGGGGGCAAAAGTAGCCGAAGTAATTAAATTCAAAGACTACACCCACGTTTATAGTTGTCTTTACCGAAACCCTAATGGTGATTAAGGCATATGCCCTAAGGTACGCATATGCCCTAAGCAGATTGACCTTGAGGAGTTTGTTGACCGGTAAATGTGCCTAACGTGCTACAGGTACAACGGACACACCAACGCCACCTGCACCAACTCTACACTCACAGTTTTCTCTGTGTGCGCCGGCCAAGACTATTCCTGGCGCGAATGTAAAAGTTCGTTACAGAAATTCCTCAATTACGGTGGCCCACACAGAACCATGGCAATGACCTGTCCAATAAAGAAGGATCAAATACAAAACCAAAGGCCAAAGGCAGAACAGAGGAGGAAAGGAAGGCTAACGTCACCTACGCGAAGGTTGCCAAGGCAACGGTCGCAGAGAGTAGTCTTGCCACTGCACCTACGTAACTGCAAATTGAAAACGAAAAGTTGACCAAAATAATGTGTTGCATATATTATGCACACATTGCTAACCTGACCAAGCCTGGCACCTTCGCGAAGGAACTAAACGCCATGCTCGTGAATAACGGCATGGAAAAAATGTGGTTCTCGGAAAACCGTCCATCAAACGAGGTTCTTCAAATGAATTCCGAACCGCAGACCAAGAAGAGCGGCCTAAAAGATCCGGACACGAGTAATGCCCTTTCACGGGATCCTCGAGTGCAAGCTATGGCTGCCTGGCAGAAGGAACAAACGGACTAACACACACACACCCAACTACCCTAACAGAAGCACAAGTCGAGCGGAAGAAAGCTGCTGCTGTGAGGTCTAAGAAGATGGACCATTCGCCCGGCACCAAAAAGGCCTCGCAGTCACGTCGACTGAGTAGGTATTTGTCTTCAAAGAATCGGGATCCCAGGTACATGTACTACTCGAGGATGATAAACCTCAGAGTATATGCTGCGGAAGCGAGCTAGTTTCCTGACGACGCAGACCCGGAAGATATTGTCGATAGCCTTAAGGCCGAACAATACAAATGGACTACGAGAATGACATACCTTGAGATTTGGTATAGCAGGTTCTCATCTGCGACTATGTCCATTTCTCAACCAACACTTACGTTGTTCTCACGGACGCAGAGTTCCGCAAGAAGAGATCCGGCAAGTGGAAGACTCCTCCGTCCTCCCCCTAAAGAGTAAAAGGGGACCGAGAATAAAATCATTTCTCGCCATACCATCTACGGTACAATGCGAGCGTATTATCAAAAGCTAACCAACAATTGAAGAAGACCTTACCCAAACGGAAACTTCAACCCTTACATGTAACACTCTCACCGAGTATGACAACCCAATTTACCACAATCTTTCACCGAAATCTGACTTACCGTAGTAACTAGTTTTACTAGTTACTACAAAGGCTTGAATGCCTACTAATTTCGACTCCAAAAACAACACAAAACGATATTAACATTGCAAAGGCTACCCTTTGACCAGGTATCTATTCATCCCTGTTTTCGCGTACTATTTTTACTCTACTGTCTAGTTTTGCTGGAGATACCATTCCACCAGGGAAACAAAACCTTCAAACTTATACTAAACTTACCTTAACTATCCTTGTAAAAACCCTTTCACCACTATACTCCTTTACTTTTGCTCCACTAATCTATACTTACTAATCTATACTTCCTAATCTGTTATGTCTAATGTCCAATGTCCAATGAAGGCAGTTATTTTTTTGTAAATACATCAAGACCAATCCACGCTTCCTCTAAATAAATAAGTCGACTCCTGCTCGAAATTTCTTCTACCTTTAAGGGAAGCTACGATCACACTGATTATCCAGCCTACGAAACTACAAGAGAGAGAGAGAGAGAGAGAGAGAGAGAGAGAGAGAGACCATTCTCGCACCCATAGCAATAATGCATCTCGTTTTTAATCAGACACTATTTTTTCAGATGTGATTATCATTATGATGAAAATAATTTAAGTTTTGTTATTTATAGTAACATAATTTACATGTTCCCAAAATAGGAACGTTGTGCTCGCCAGAGGTAACGTGTAAGTGTGGTTATACGGGCTAAGACATGTTGGCTCATGCTGTAGCCTGATGCAAGTGCGCAATATTATAAGCTCACTGTCCCTGCCTACACTGTCACTTGGTGTTCACTCATTTTCAAGCATGGACATCTCGTCTTTTTACAAGAAAGTTTTACTGCAATAAAATGTTGTTTTCATTGTCAGAATTCTCTTATTGTATTGTTTTATTTTATTGTGTGTGTGCACGAGCACGCGTGTGTATGAATGTGTGTGTGCTTACATTTACCCTCCAATTATGGTCACCAATACTATACTGATATTTTCGGATATACTTGTATTACGTTTATTTTCAGCCCTGAAATACAATTTACAGCGAACGATGCTGTTGAGAAAAGAAAAATTCAGAAAGTAGACGTGGTGCTGCTGCCTCCTGCCGCAGGATGTCAAGGTATTGATAGTGATCATCATATTTTAGACAAAGATTGGATTCCAAATGAAGTGAGTGTGAGGTAGAAGAGGAGGCAATTGCTCAAGAGAGTGAAAATGAGGAAATTCGGCGATGGGGGAAAATAGAAATGTTACTTCTACAAACACGCTGCATGCCGTGAAAGGTGAGAGACGATCGTTTTGGCAAGCAGTCTTATGAAATATTCAACTTGTTCTATGGACCTGAAATTATCCAACACAACTAAACAAACAAATTTGTATGCCATTAAAGACAAGAATGCATCAAACTTTCATGTCACTGAGGAAGAAATTAGTAAATTCCTGGGAATATTGCTTATAAGTGGATACCACATTCTGCCATCAGAAAATGATTATTGGTCCACAAGTGAAGATTTAATTGCACCTGTATTTGCCAAAACAATGAGTAGGGGCAAGTTCCGTACCATCAAAAGATAACTGCACCTTGCTGACAAATCAAATCTAGCATTTTAAAAGATCGCCAAGATCTTGCCCTTACTTGAAAGGATAAGAACTAATTGCCAAATACTTGGTATATTTCATGAACTACTAAGCATTGATGAATCTATGATTCCTTATCATGGTTATCACTCTGCTAAGAAGTTCATATGGAACAAACCAATAAGATTGGGTTATTAAATATTGATGCCATGTGAAGTAGATGGATATATATATATATATACAGTGTTTTAATCAATTGTGGCAAAGAGGGTCACTCGAAGCCTTGCCAACTGGAGTCACATATCGTGATGTCAATATTGCAGCCAGTTAAAAATGCTGACCACCATGTAGTGTTCTTTGACAATTTCTTCACAAGCCATGCATTGCTGAGGAAACTCGCTGCAAAAGGGTTTCAAGCCTGTGGAACTGTTAGAGATAACAGAGCAGGCAAATGACCTCTCCCATCAAAGAAAGAAGTAGAAAAGAAGGAGCGAGGCTATTTCGACTACAAATCAGATGGTACAGTATTATGTGTGAAGTGGAAAGACAACTCTATTGTCACAGTTGCCAGCACCTGCTATGGTGTGAATCCAATTTACAAAGTACAACGCAGTGTGAAGAAGGTGAATAACAATTTAGTTGACCAGCCACATCTAATTCACATGTACAACATGAGAATGGGAGGCGTTAATGTATGTGATAGAATGTTGTCATCTTACAGACCACGGTTGCGTTCGAAGAAATGGGGGTTGAACATTTTTCCAAGCATGCTGAATCTGGCAGTGGTGGCTGCTTTCAGATTCTACCAACATGTTGGTGGATCAGGAGATATGTCACACATACTGTTCAGGAGAGAAATTGCTCGAGCAATGATAAAGTTTTAAGAAGAGAGGAAGAGGCTTAGATGACCCTCCGAACAACCCGGAAAAGTAGTAAGGTACGACGGAGCTAATCACTTTCTTGACTCATACACTCAAGGGAGATGGTGCCTCTCTATGGAGAACAAACGACTGCAGTGCACAAAATGTGGAAAGAGACTCTATAAGGTGTCCAGTGAAACCTATCACAAGAAGTAAACTAGTGGCAAGTAAAAATAAATTGAAATAATCTGTTATTCATATAACATTTACTATTTGCATTTTTAAGTAAGAATAATGTGTTTAATACTATATAAAGGCCATAAAATTCCAAAGAAATGATGAAGATTGAAAGAAAAACATTCAGAGGAAGAGAGCTCAGCCGGTAAAGGGTTAAGCTGACACTATTTACCAAGAAGGTTACCTCCGTGACTAGGTATCACGGTGAAGACAGGTAGGTGGAACTCGTAGCCATGACAGGCAGTCCACCTAAGAGAAGGATAACACTGGTTTCAAAACTCTGGAACCCACAGGCATAATTACCTCTTCCAGGAGATCCTCTGTAAGTATAATTTTAGCTCGAAAATAAATAAATTAGAACCCAAAACCATTTTATTAATAAATATAGTAAATATTTACAATAATGTCAGTCATTCTTAAAAAATATTTAAATTCGTTTGGCATGTTGAAGAAGAAATTTGCGATGATATCTTGACTGATATTGCTCTATTTATATTCAATAACAACCCATAACTACATTTAATTGGTATACATGTGTTTATCAACTGCCGGTTGGATTATCGCTAACAAATTCTCTATGGGGTTGAAAACTGGCGAATTCTTGGCCCTAAGTGACAAAAGTTCAATTCAATGTCAATTTCAGCAAATAACTTTTTTATTTCTTTTGTTTGTGACAAAGTATGGCAACATACTTTTGAGGGAATTCCACGTGAAATTTATGGTCTAGCACGGAACTTCCATGTGCTGTAGAACGTTCTGTTAGGCTTAAATTGGTAAGCTTACCCCCCCCCCCTTCCACAAGCGGTGGCCTCAAACCGCGTCCACCACGATTCACCTTTACACGGGTTAGAATAGCCTCGGCATGAAGATTCGAGGCCGTTCGAGAGTAGAGCTGTTTCCCACTACCCCTCCCCCCGACCCGCGGGGAGAGCCTCAGACATATATAGTGCTCGTTTCTCATGAGACAGACACAAAGTTGAGAAGTCTCGCCCGGACCTAAGAAGATTCTCCTAGTTCTAAGTCAGGTGCTAACAACAAAGCATAGTGACGGCAGAACTATTTGTGTATTGGAATTATCCCAAGCTAGTGAGGTAATTCCATTTAACGATCGATACCGAGCGATTTTTCCGACTTTACTCATCAGCTCCTGTCGAAGCCTTCCTTGTCCGCCTTTCGTTTCGCGTGGCCAAAATAATCTCCCCTGCACTGGACGTTACTGCCCTCCCTTTCCTTTTTGGAGAACCATGATCACTTTAACATCCCGCTCAGAACTTCGAGCGGCCTTGCCTCACGTGCAGAAGACATCCGTGTAGCCTTACCCCGAAGTCTCACCCGGAATCCTCCGTAAACCAACCCCTCTCCCCCTTCAGTAACCCATTTGAGTTAATTCCCCCATTTGAATATTAATTTTAACTTCATAGTCTGATTCTTAACTACAATTCCCCCCCCACCCTCGTTTACTGGTGTAATTTTGCCCATTAATTTCCTCATTATTTTTATATAAATAAAATTACATTTTTGTACATGCCTCTTTAAATAACCTTGAGCTTTGCCATTGCCCATATTTTACCCGACCTCTATGCACTCTTATCTCGCATTTTCCTTCCTCTAAACTCGTGGTGTTCCAACCCTATCTCCGTTCGCCTTTAAGTTATTGGTCCCTCCCCCATAGATATTATATGGTATTGATATAATATAATGTCATACCACGACAATACTTATAAATACAGATATCCTCTCTAAGATGGTCCTGAATGGTTGGGAAACCATTTTGGATTCATGGAAGTGCTCTTGGTCAAATATGTTATGCTCCTGTTGCTTTAGATGAAAAGCAATGCCAGACCTAGAGATTCTCCGGATACTTCAACGTGAACACGACACGTGACTAAAGTAGAGTTATTCCAGCCTCTCCGAAAAAAGCGAAATTCAGCTTCGTCAGAGAATATCACTGTCCCAATCTTAAATCGTACATTCTGTATATTTGTTTCTTAATTGCAGCATAACCGTATGGTTCTTCTTTCTAATATGAAGTTCTTCGCGGCGCTTCTGGACTTAAGTTCTTGGTCAAAAAGTTTCCGCTTCACTGTGCGCGCTGAAGACTTCATACCTTCCCAGTTCCAATCCTGAGCAATCTTGAGACTGGAGACAACCAGATTCTTTAAGCGAGATGTTATCAGGAGGAGGTCTGAAGTTCTTTTGACCCTCTTGTCCACCCAGAACACTTCTTCAATTTTCAAAATAATTAATTATCTTGCTCCTTAATGCAATATCCTTAACAACTATCTCCCTGCATTTCAGGCTATTTTGCTGACTAGCATCTAAGTTTGCACGCTGTTGTGCAGAAAGTGCCCTTCCGGGAATTGTGAGAGATTTAAGCATTTATTTAAGAAATAATTAGGAAATTTATTATAATTGCACATCATTCATTTAACCTACGTGTCATCATTTTACCATTTTGATAGAATAGCCAAGCTTCAGAGCTTCAAGCTCAACTCATATAGGAACAAAGCAAATATTTAAATAAATATGCACTATTTATATATTAGAATTATTATTTCTACATCTTTAATTTGATAAAAACGAATTAAAAATGAAATTTTATATTACTCTAAAAACCTTCTGCCATAACTGCATCGTCGGCTCTCACTTTCGAGCAAGGGTGTGGTCCTCTGGCTAGCCATCGATCCTGTGGGTCCCTCAGGTGGCTAAGGACGCTAATGTTACCTTTCTTTACAGAGGACTTCAATGTTTCATTCTAGTTCGAAGGTCGGAGAAGAACACCCGCTGAGGCAGTATTGTCTCTGGCATTCGACCCTAGTACCCCACCCGTCCATCTAAATTGATGTGGTTATTAATAGGGCCTCGATGCTGGTGGACTCTGCCTTTTCTGGAACTCTAATGTTTGTTCTTCATCCTTCAGAGAAAATGTGTAGGATTCTTCTGAGATATCTTTTGTGGAACTACTCGAGTGACTACACATGACGCCAGTACGTGGTCCATGTTTCCCCACTGTATAGGAGGACTGTGAGGACTACAGCATTGTTTACAATGAGCTTTATCTTTATTCTCAAACCACAATTGTCAAAGACCCTTGAGTTTAGTTCCTGCAAGGTTGCTCCAGTGTTGTAAAGGCGATTATCCACTTCCTTGTCGATTTTTGCACTCGCTAAGAGGTGACTGCTAAGGTACTTTGAAGTGTTCCACATATTAAAGTTGTCCTCCTATAACGGTAATTGGACTAGGCTTGTATGGCATTGATAGTCTCGGCTGAAATAGGGTTTTGGTCTTCTGTGTTTTCATCTTCAGACCAACCTTTCTGTAAGCATTGTTAAATGCGCTCACGGCTGCTTGCTTTTCGTCACCAGAGTGTGCGATTATCGCGCAGTCGTTGGCATAGTGGAATTCATGTACGCCTAGCTTTCTGACCTTTATTCTTGACTTCAGGCGCTGAAGGTCTAATACTCCCCCATTCAGTTGGTAACATGGCTCTAACGCGGGTGTTCGGTCTTTTTGAGATAGGTAGATGGCCACAGTCACATAGACGTTAAACAGGTTTGGTGCGATCATACAGCCCTGCTTAACCCCTATCTCGTTGTTACAATGGATGAGTCTCAAGATACTAACGTATTTGGATCGGTACCCATATTTTGGGGGGATTTTGCATAGGGCTTCAGGGTTTAGAAATCAAATGCTTTTGTAAGTTGTATAAAGGTTATACATAGGTTGCGGTCTTGCTCGCGGCATTTCTCTTGGATCTGACGAACAGTAAATATCATGTCCGTTGTTTCACGCGGCGCCCTAAAGCCACATTGTGACTCAGGGAGGTGTTCTTCGTCAATTGGGAATAATGGTCTGCTAGGTTGCGTGAGGGTCTTTCCAGCAGTCGACAGGTGTGAGATTCCGTGGTATATCCACATGCCGATCTGCCCACTTTCTTGAAGAGGGTGACAATGAAAGCATATCTGAACTAGGCTGGTGTTTGTTCATTCACCCAGATCTGAGGGATAAGTTGATGGAGCCTTGCAGTTACTAGTGAACCACCGTGCTTGAATACTTCAACTGAAATGCCATCCGGACCGCGAACATTATTTCATTTGGTCTTCTAAATTGTGATGGTCACCTTCACGCGCGTGCGTATTCTTCGCGTGTGTACATAAATAGCATCATCGATATCAGCATCCATATTGAAAAGTTGCTTAAAGTGCTCTTTTCAGCCTCGTAGGATGGCCTCATCATCTTGGAGGAGTCTTTCCACATCATCCGATCTTAGTGAGGCCCAGTTTTGTTGTATTGGTCTATTGATTGTTTTTGTTGCATTGTAAAACCTGCGCATGTCATTTTTGTTAGCGAAGGTATGAATTTCGCGAGCTTTGTCCTCCCACCAATTGTTCTTCATCAAGTGGATCTTGAGCTGATCATCATGCTTAAGTTGGTGGTATCTCTGCTGCTTCTGCTGATCGCGTTTCTCATTTTGCCATGCAGTGAAAGCCTTCCGCCTCTGGTTAAGAATGTTTGTTATTTCAGTATCGTTTTCGTTTTCATCAAACCAGTCTTCATCACTGAATATAGATCATAATTATGGTAAATGAAAGTATTTTTACTGGCATAGAGATGTAGAGACAGTGGTAAAAATGATGTAAGAACATATGGGAGTAGGAAGTGTAACACTATTACAATTGGGAAGAGTCTTGTATGATTGATGTTTTTTAAGACGGTGTGAAGGTGGCGGACATGTCACCACTTGGTTTGGTAATAGAACAACGACATGATGAGAATCCTTAGTTATTGTGGGTCAGGATCAGTGCAGCCACCCTTTTAATAACTAACAAGACTGAACCTCTAATTCTAGCAAGAATAAAGCGAACGTATAGATGTTACTCTTCTTTATCCTCTGGTAGCCATCAAAGACAATGACTATTTCAAAGTCAGTATGACAATGATGATGCAAATTTCCGTGAATCTAGATCAAACTGTATAGAAAGAATGTCTATACAATGAAAGAGTGGCTATGTTTTTCCCTCTGCTGGCTTATGTGCGTGCGTGCTATGTGCAAAGATGAGGCTTGCTAGCTAGGTATGAAGATAAGTCCTGATTGCTAGTAATGAAGATGACGTCTGCTTCCTAGGTTTGAAGATGAGGTACTTGACTCTATAAGATGAGGTCTACTTGTTAGCTTAGAAGATGAGCAGTGCTTGTTTAGTATAAAGCTGAGGCTTACTTACTAAGTATTAAGTCGAGTCTTGTTTGATAGGTGTAAAATGTGGCTCTAATGCTAGTTATGAATATCTGGCCTACTTGCTAGTTATGAATTTGCTTCCTAATTATCAAGTGGCATGTTTGCAAGGTGGGAAGATTATGCTTACCTCTTAGGTATGAAAATATGGCAGGCTATTTATGAATGAGAGGACTAATTGTTAGCTATAATCATGACTGAGGCCTGTTTATTATTTATGAAGATAAGGCCTACTTGGAGGTAAGAAGATTAGAACTTCTTGCTAGGTTTAAATTTGTAGCTTTCTTTCTAGTTATAAAGATGAGGCATAATTTATAGGTGTGAACATAAACCGGGCTTGTTAGATATGAAGCCTACTAACTAATTAAAAATATAAGGCCAACTTGGTAGGTATGAAGATACGGAATTGTTTGGAGCTATACAAATGAGGCCTATTTGATATATTTGAAGATAAAGTCTCCTTTCTAGTTATGAAGATAAGATTTTATACTTAGATGATGGCTGTATGATAGGTATCAGCATGAGGACAAACATTTTTGACGAATCTGGTAGAACTTCTTCCTGCCGTCGTAAAACTAATTTAGATTACGCAAGTCTAAATCATAATGCTTTTTCCCTACTTTTCCTTGAAGCTCTATGTTATTATTCAATTTTGTTTCCATAAAGTGATTGCAGTTAATCTTTCTATATTAAACTTAGTATAAAAATGAATCTTTACGTATTATACTTTTATTCAATAATTTTATTACCAAAAATAATTATATATTTGTTATTTCTTGTTTGGGATGGTGGTTGAAGGAAATCACATAAGCCGCCTAAATATATATGAATGAAACTTGACATAAATGAAATAATTCTAATTGATTTTCTGAAGAGATAACAGCAAATAGCAGGAGTTATCTTTTCGAGAAATGTGTTCTGCGAAATCTGGAAGAATATTGAAAGGATTTTTATAGTGAGTCATTTTAATCAAATATAATTCGTAAACAACCTGATTTACATATCCAAAACTAAGCTATAATAAATAAAATTTTATGTTCATTTAAAAGAAAACACTAAACATGTACATATATCACAAATCTTTTTATTTAAATATAAAGCGAAAATCAGCAAAGTTTCTAAAGACATCTGTAAAGAAAGTGGTGAGTATGGAGGAATTAATGTGTGGAAGATTGCTTTGCGTTGAGAAGTCCATCGAGGCCGATAAAGAAGGATAACATCAGTTGAGGGCATCAAACCTGCACTAGGTTTAAACGGGTAGGAAGGTGTGTAGTCTTCGGACCAGTATCTTGACCGAGAGCCTGGTGGCAGGAGAGGCTCGAGGAGACCAGGCTTCATGTTCGGCTGCAGGAAGCTGCTGAGACACCAGTCTGTTGGTTCTCGCATATTGGCACTCCCGATCCTGGTTAGTACTCTAGATATCTTTCTTCTAGCTTTGCCTAAAAAGGATAAACCCACAAGGCAGCGTGGGAGGGGGCTACAGTGATTGGTAGGCGGCAGGCGTATCCACGCGCCGGTGGGCCTGCAAGCCGTACCTGTGGGGATATGCTTTAAATCTTCAAGATTGGAGGGCTGCCTTTCTCCAACATAAATTTTCAACTCTTTCCAAAGATGTTCCATGGGATTAGAGTCTGGGGACTGGTTAAGCAACTAGAAGGCATTAATAGGATGCATATTGAGCCAATCAGTTGTTTGCCTTGACATATGCTTAAAGTTATCGGGCTGAAACACCCAACGAGTTTTCTGGCGGAGCTACTGAGATGTTTTCTAAAATTTTGCAACTTTCCTCTCAGTTAATTATTCCTTCTATGGTGTAAGGGACTTCTGTACCTGCCGATGAAAAGCATCTCAAAACCATGATGCAAAGCTTATAGGCTGCCTGCCTGCTTTGCAAAGGTGAACTGCAGCATGTTGTCCATGCAATAATTGATACCATGTTTCACTTCATACCTCCAGCAACTATCTCTTACTTTAAAGAGATCAAGTTTTGGAATGTGAAGATGTCAATTTAGTAAACTATCACATGCTCTACTTGCATCTCAATTTTCAAGTGTGAAAAGATGTATATCTAACCGCATATGTTCGCCACATTTTCGCTTCCTCTTTCTTTCGTTACTCTCTTTGAGATGTCTCTTCGATCAGAGATGCTCTCGTTGCTTTTCGCTTTTAAGTTTCAATTAGCAAACAACAAATGTTGCACTGCTCAACTCTATGCGACCGGAACAGTGGATTGAACTTTATTCATTTGAGTGCTTGTAGTTTTTGGAGGCATTTGATCCCAGGTGATTTGACCGGTTCTCAATATTTAAGGATGATGTCATTTAATAGGGCGGGATTTATTTGTGAATTTTCGAATTTATTCTCTTATGTCTAATAATTATCCAAGTTTCTCATTCATCTCACTCTCTCTCTTTCTTCCTACTTTTTCTCCTGTGAATCTAAAAGCTCCTCTTAGTCACACTCCAACATGAACTGTAGCAGGTGACATCCGGAAGATAGCGTAGCTTCTTAACTACAATCAATCCCTATTCGTTACTTTGCTCGTTTTTTCACTTTTTTCGTGGCATTCCTTCCCAACCAATACATTGTTTTCCAGAAACAGGCACTAACCAAACTCTCCTAGTTTGGTTAAATAGTGAAAAATCTTTTTATTCCACTTTGAGAAAATTCGCTCTTTTACTTCTAAATTTCAACCATTGAAATACTTATGTCGTAAAAGGCAACATCAAATTGAATTTATTATCCGGATATAAAAAAAATTATAAATTGAAAACGCGAGAAACAGAAGTGACGAGAAAGCATTTTTCCTCCGGAGCTTATTCAAAGAACGTGGGAGGGAGTCTAAGCAACAATGAGGACAATCGTTGCGAGTGGTGAAGTGGAGGACATGAGTTTGTTTGTTCGAGCTCCGCCTGGCTCTTTCCGTCAGTTTGATTCGGAGCTTGGCGGTGTGAGGTCGGTCAAAGTGTTACCACGAATTAATTTGCATGCTCTGTTTCGCCTGAGCTTACTGTGGGGGGAGCAAGCCCCAAGACCTATTTCCATTGGAGATAATGGAAATCACTATAGGCATTGATTCTACTTTTCTTTGCATATGAGAATTTCGTATAAAATAAGAATAACAAAGTTAGTTGATTTTATGCTTGCTGAGATTAGTATTAATCTTTTTAAGCGTGTTTAATAAGTTTATTGTAATATTTCATGTATGTGAGTTGACCTAAACGTAGACCTACTAAGCCTGAAAGCTGTCGATGCAAACAAATATTCAATTAGATTGGAAAAAGGTTTTTAATTGTGAAGATCAAGTAAGGTAAAGAGCTTTTTATATCTATTACTTGTCATTTATTTTGATATAACCGTATTCTTTAGTATGAAAAAATTGCCTATACTTTAAGTTATCCTCAGAAATCTAAATATTTTCATGCTCTCCGATATATCGGAATTATTGAATAACCTTCGTGTTATTACCTAAGAAACCAGGTTATTTTTTTTACTTTACACTGCCTTGCCTTGTTTTTCAAGCCTCTTCGTCGATATATTGGGCGATTTAAACGTTTTTCCGAAGTAAGAAAATATAATTCTACAGATGAACAACAATAACTGAATCAAAGGAGCTTTGTTATAAACATCCATATTTAAAAAAAAAACACAAATGCTATATAGTGTATATAAGTAATATACACTATAAGAGTACTTTCACTAATTAAGACGCGCAAATTTATAATAATGATGTAATGATGAAAAATAGATTGGCAGTAATCTTGTAATTGATAACGTTTAGGTGGGGGTTTAGGAAGGTAGTTCTTTTTACATTGTTTTTAGGTTAGTTATTTTGGGGGAGGAGTATTAGCTTGTAGTTAAGTTGTTAGTTATAGTGTGTTGTTTTCCTGTTGGAAAGGAACCAAACAAGAAGCCTATTCTCGTGACGCTGTGGTCCAAAATGACTACTATCTGTGATGTATGTGTTATAACTGTACTCGCATTTGCTCCCATAATATGGTCGCTTCGAAGCTGTAATTATTTTTGACATATGAGCAGACAAATCCGAAAAGAACATGTTGGTGGAAAGTGCGGGAGTAAGGTTGAATTAGATTCAAGGAGAGGTATGTGGAGATGCAAAAGAAATTTGAAGATTCAAAAGAAAAGTAATTTAACGGTCGGAATTAATTTTTTAAAATACTTCAACCTAAACGTGCTTAAGTAACCTACTACTTGCAACCTATGTCGTAGGTAAAATAGAATCATCGTTGGTAATATGCATTTCTTATTTAGGTGCAATGAAACTCTTCTATTCCCGAGGATTATCAAGTCATAGCAGAGGTAAATAATAGCTTTGTATTGGAAAATAATATTTTCAAATCTAATAAATCCAAAAAAAGTGCTCTACCTACCGAAAGTTTAGCAATAGAAAATGCAGCTATGACTATACAATAGATTAAAATTATTTAAAAAAAAAAGATTGGAGTTGTTCATCTATGGACGTTATAACTATGCATATTCTTCATTTGAACTCGTTTTTATTGTGGACTCTTACTTCACTTTTATACAAGGCAATTTCTTACTGCAAAGAGACTTTTGGTTACTTCCTATATATCAGTCACGTACAGTGATTTAATTCACAAGGTCCCGAATCGAGGACTCTTTATTCAATGTGAAATTGTTCGGAATCTTATTTAAATTTACTCGCCGATTATTTACATGTAGGTTTTACGTTAAAAATGAGATTCTTACCAATGCGAAATTTATATAAAAAATTCCTTTTTACAGTTCCTTTGCTATAAACATACTTTATCAGGTTGAGTCAATAGCCAGAACCCGATGTAACTCAATATATATAATATATATATATATATATATATAATGAAAAAACTCACAAAGTGGCACGTGAGGAAATCAATATGAAAATTAACCCACAGGAAAATGAAAAGATGAATCCAAGCACTTTCGAACTATATTTGCAAGTTCATTTACAAGGAATATTGGATTCATCTTTTCATTTTCCAGTGGGTTAATTGTCATATATATATTCTATAGGTTTGCTTCTAAGAAGGCTTATTTTCAGGTTGAGAATAAATCCCAAAATGAAACGTGCAAAATTTCTCACTTAATTAAATACAACGTTTCGGGTACCTTACCCATCTTCTGGTCTATAAAATAGATTTAGAACAAGTTTAAAATTACAAAAATTATAATGCACACAAGGATTAGAAATAAATTATTTAGTTGATTGAAATTTTGACAAATAATTTGAAAACTGTTGTAACTTTAGATATGGATCAATTATGGGTACTTTAAATATGCATAAATATAACACTAGTTGATACAATTATTGGTTGACACAGATATTAGTCACTTAATGAAACAGAAATAGTAATAAATTATTTAATTAATTGAAAATGTGAAAAAATCATTTGAAAACTGTTGACACTAAATATAGATGCTATAAATATGGATAGATATAAAAATATACTAATTGGGGAAATTGATTAGTACACAAAAATATTAGTCACCTTTAGTGGAGGGCAAAAGCGGAGAGACTGACGAAAGACCCGGCTCTGCTACATTTTCACATTGTGTTATTTGTCTTTTCAATATGGATTGTCTTCATTGTGCCATCCTTTGTTCTCTTTGATCTTTGTGTTCTCCCAATGTCTTTCAAAAGGTTTTTGAAAGGCAGAAATTAAATATAGCGAAACCAAAGTGGTGTTTGTTACCACCCGCAGAAATTGTATTTACTATATATATATATATATATATATATATATATATATATATATATATATATATAATGTAGAGAGATCCACTAAAATAGTAGCATTTCCCCACCTCCTAACATATTACTTTGGGAAAGAAGGCGAGCCGTTACTCTTCGCCCGGACTTCACCCTTTTTGGACTTGCCACCAGGTCACTGAGAAATTCACACCAAGGCATGACGCTGAAATTGAAGGCTACCTCCCCGCCGTCTTAATCTTCCCTCCCCTACCTCGGGTAGGGAGATTACTCATCTATTTTGTAGGTTTGCCTCGAACAACTTTTATGGCTCCAGCAGCTGGTCGTTCCGTCTGACCTGCTGATCCCGGCCTCTTACACTTTCCCGTAAGGACGCGCTCAGTTTTCTGGTGGCTAATGAGGGTTCAAAAAGGACCCCCCTCTCTCTCTCTCTTCCTGTTTTGAAGAAATCCGGGTATATATGCACCATCCCAAGGATTACCCAGAGATTCGGCTTGACAGCACTTCCCCGAAATGAGTTCGATTCAACGACACACTCTCCCGAGAACTGTTTATGGATGGTCTCACGGCACGGAAGAGCTGGATATCACACTCGTATTTTCTGGTCAGTCAGAAGTCTCTTGAGGAAATGTCAGCCTTTTTCAAACGCCTATGGATCAAGGATTGGAGAAGCCTTCCTCCGGAGTTCTTCTGGTGACCTCTTGAGGAAAAGAGGCCCAATATCTCGCTCAATCCGTGTTTGAAGAAGTCTTCTCCCCCTCCCTTCAACCCCGTAAGGGGCGCGGCGATTTGCCATCCTGGCCGCCGTGCTGACGGGATCCAGCGCTCCGTCCGGCCCCAGCTTAGCCTCTCTTCTTTCCTTCAGATAGCCCGATTTCTCCCCTACCTCGTCGCTTTTCATACAACCTCTCCCACAACTTTCTCTGGTCAGCCTCTAATTTCACAGGGTAGATGCTGACCTTCTTCTCAAGCCAACCACCCCGGATCGGGGCTGGGGGGAGAGGGGACATTGTTCCCTAACCCCTCAGCTCCGGTTCGGGATGGGTTTTTTTAACAACCTGCTTCATCCCCACCCATACCATCCTCACATCCCCTTTCCTCTCCTCTTCACATTCTATCAATTTTACGCCGTGTTCAAGGTGGAGCCACCATGCCGATGGACTGCCAGGCCACCAGGCGGGAGGGGTGGTCCCGAATGGCGGCGCCTGGCTCTGCCGGGCTAGTAAGCACCTCTCGCAGTGCGGGCAACTGCGAGAGGTGATGAGCTATTGCGTCCCGTATTAAAAAGAGGGTCACCATGCCCATGTATGACACAAAAATAAAAAAAACCCAACCCCCAACTTCACCAAGAAAATCAACGGAGCCGCCCTCGGGCAGCTCAACCGAGAAAATGGAGGTCCACCCCCTTGTGCTTGCGCAAGGGACCCTCCATAATTCTTTAACCGGAGAGGAGGCTTACTCCTCTCCTACGCTTACGGGTGTAGGGGACTCCCCCTCATCCCCTTCTCTGGAGGTGCTTTCGGGCACTTCCCTATCTCCAGCGGCAGTCCCTCCTTTGCTTTCTAAGGGGACTGCCAAGAAAGCCAGCAGGCAGCCCATTGCCGACCGCCCCTCGTGCAAGCGGCTCGGTAGGGCAAACCCCCTTAGGGGGGAGAGGAAAGCCAGGCCCCTTCGGTCGCTTCCCTAAAAAGACCTGCTGGCAAGAATTTTAAACCTTGCTGGGGTCAAGGCCTGTGTCTCCCCACACAAGACTGGCGACACTGCCAAGGGGACCTGCGATGTCCTGGGAGGGGATGGCCAACTGGAGGCCCCTCCTGTGATAGACATGGTCCTTGAGGAGACCCAGCCTCAGATGGTAGGGCCTTCCATGGGGGGGAATCCGGGCTCGGCGCCAAGCACCGAACCCGAATCCGCCCCTATGCAAGGTCCCCCTCAAACGGCCGAGGGCTCCGAGGCAGTAAAAGGAGGGGAAGGATCTCCTCCGACAGGTGCCCCTACGACGACCAGGACCTTGTCCATTTCAGAGAGGGACCTGTCTGAGGCCGGCCCATCTGGCATGGCGGCTTCTGCCGACGGAGGTGAGAAGCGGGTTCATTCCCCGCCCTCCTCTCCTAAAAAGAAAAATACTAAAAAGACTAAAAAGACGAAGAAGACTCGGGGCTCCTCTCCATCCGCGGGGGCTGCGGGGACGGATGGGTCTGCTGCCACTTTGGTAGGCGACCAAGCCAAGATCGGCACATCCGGCCCCTCTACCCCCTCGTGTGCGGAGCCCCTGACTAAGACTAACACCAAGAATGCACAGGGCGGAGCCTCGATGACATCGGGGCCCCTGATTCAGAGGTTACCTGGCGTTTTCGAGCCCGCTGGCTTCAAGCGCTTCCTCGTTATTCGCTCCACTGATGGCACCATGTTGTCCAAGGGCAACATGATCCATCAGAGCAGAGGATTAGCTAGTGCAATTGGTAGAGAGCCGAAGGTAACCCGTTTCTCGGACGGGAGCCTTCTGGCGAATGCGGCGAATCCCGCCGAGGCGGCCAAGATAAGTGCTCTTCGGACACTTCATGGCACCCCGGTGAGTGTGACGCCGCACTCTACCATGAACTTTGTGAAAGGAGTAGTTTATGCGAGGGAACTCGTTGACTACTCCATTGAAGACATCACCCTAGAGCTGGCCGACCATGGGGCGGTCAAGGTCAAACGTGTGATGAGAAAACAGGGAGGGGCCTCGAGACCCACCCCTACACTCTTCGTCACGTTCGACTGTGACAAGCTCCCTGAGTCGGTGCGTGCCGGTTGGTACCGCTATCGCGTGAAGGCATTCGTGCCACTGCCGCGGCGGTGCTATTACTGTCACCGCTTCGGCCATACGAATCGATCATGTAGACGTGCAAAATCGGGGTCACCCGAAGTCTGTGTAAATTGCTCCAAGGTCGCACACGATAAGTCCAAATCGTGTGTGGCCAAGTGTGTCAATTGCGGAGAGCCGCACCCTGCTTCTTCGAAGCAATGTGGTGCATATCTCATTGAGAAAGAAATACTGTCCGTTCAGGCCCAGGATCGACTCTCATTCCGCGAGGCAAAGGACTTGGTCCTGGCGCGCCCGGCTCTGCCTGGGACGTCATATGCCTCAATAGTTAGCAAGGCACCCTCTGCTCCTGGCCCATCCAGGCCAACGAGCACGGTTGTTTCCACGCCCATTCGGAGCCCTTCTGCGGGCTCTACCCAACCCGGGCGCTCCCCTGGTAAAGCTGGCGGCAAAAAGGGTTCATACCCTGCCCCGGCTAAAACCAAGGCTCCCCCCTCTTCCCCCAGCGTGACCGTTTCCCGCAAGGCAAAACGGCCACGCGCCTCCACCGAGTCGTTAGACTCACAGGAGGCAACACCCCTGAAGATGGTCGCTAGGCCATCTTCAGGGGTTCCTAAAGCTGTCCCCCGAAAAGAGGACAGCAACAAAGGAGCTTCGGGTCCTTCGCCCACGCCCCGAGGTGGAGCGAGTGGCTCGGAGGCGGTAATTCCTCGAAAAGAGGCCCTCCCGCCTCCGAAGCCGCAGCGCCCGCCAAAGGTTTCCAGGCGGAGGGAGGAAAAGACTCGCATGGCGAGCCCAACCTCCCCCAATAAGTCCTCGAAGGCGACAGCGCCTCCAGCGCTTTGTCCGGCCAACAGCGCCCGGGGTTCTGCCCCCGGAAGCGTACGGCCATTCCCGTGAGGGTCTTCAATTTGAGGAGGGCCCCCGCGTCTCCTCCGAGCTAGGCCTGGAGGGCATATTCCTTCAATGGAATTGCCGTGGACTCCGGGCCAACTGGGAGGAGCTGCGGAGGCTCGCCTCGTCCCGTTTCCCGTTAGCTATTTTTTTGCAGGAGACCATGCTAGGCGCGTGCCCCCTGCCTGCCCTCCTGGGGAATAAGGGTCTTGCGACCCCACCACCGCGGGATGGCTGGGCTGGGGGATGCGCGGTTTACACCCGGCATGATGTCTCCGTTCTTCCTTTCTCTTTAGATACCTCCTTTCAGGCAGTGGCTGTGCAGCTGCACCTGGATAGGAGGTATACTATCATTTCTGCGTACATTCCACCGTCAGCTGACTTCGACGCGGGGGACTTCCGCCGTGTCGTGGCACGGTTGCCGAGGCCCTATCTCTTGCTTGGAGATCTGAACGGCAGGCATCCTCTCTGAGGAGATTACTCGATAAATCCCAGGGGACAAGTCCTTGCCGATCTGATCGAAGAGCTTGAGATGGGTGTCCTAAACGTGGATGAGTTTACGCATCACTGTCTGAGAACCGCTTCATTTTCTTGCCTTGACCTATCTTTGTGCTCTTCGGATGCACAGCCTGATTTTGATTGGGGGGTGGTCGATGACCTCCATGGTAGTGATCACTTTCCCATTCAAATATCATTTTCAGGGCAACTGCCGCCTGAGAGACCACCTCGGTGGTGCTTGGCGCGGTGGCCTGCATTTCAGGAAATGACTGAATTCTCTATCTCAGTCGAGGAGTTTAGGTCGGTAGATGAGGCCGTTGAGTTCTTCTCCGGCAACCTCATCGCCGTGGGCCTGACTACTATTCCTAGGACGTCTGGCCGTTTTGCACGCCGACCACTCCCATGGTGGTCGGCCGAGTGTGAGACGGCCCTCAAACAGAAGCGTTATGCCTACATGCGCTATAAGCGCCGCCCGAACGATTTCACTGTCGCTGAATTTCGTCGGGCTAGGGCAAGGTTCAGGTATATTTCGACGCACGCCCGCCGCTCTTCTTGGCGGGCATACGTGTCTTCACTTAACGGGAAGACCCCTTTAGCTGAGGTGTGGAAGCGAGTCAAAAGGATTCGGGGCAAGTTCTCGCAGGACCTCCCTCCCGTTCTCCAGGTGAATGGGACCGCAATCTTGGACCACGCGTCCGTGGCGGAATCCTTAGCGACCGCTTTCTCCGCATTCTCTAGCCGTGATGCTGCTCCGCCAGCATTCAATGCACGTCGTGATGTCGTGGAAGGCCGCCGGCTGGACTTTACCTCCAGAGGCGGAGAACCCTTCAACGACAAGTTTACTGTGAGTGAGTTGCGTTCCGCTCTCGCTTCGTGCGCGGACACCGCCCATGGTCCGGACGATGTCCCCTACGCCATGCTTCGACACCTGGGTGAGCGAGGCATGGCCTTTCTGTTAGATCTGTTCAACAGGATCTGGGTGGAAGGTCTTCTCCCAGACTCCTGGCGAATCGCTACTGTGCTCGCCTTTCGCAAGCCGGGGAGAGATCACTCTACTCCGACCGGTTTCCGCCCAATCTCTCTAACCTCTTGCGTGTGCAAGTTGATGGAGAAATTGGTAAATGTTAGATTAGCCTATTTCCTGGACAGCGGAGGCCATCTGTCTTCTGCACAGTGCGGCTTCCGTAAGTTTCACTCCACGTCGGATGCTCTGCTCCGACTGGAAAGTGCCGTCTGCGAGGCTTTCCTTCCTAGACAGCACTACGCCACGGTGTTTTTTGATCTGGAGAAGGCCTATGATACCGCATGGCGATACGGTATCATGGAGATTCTCCACACGATGGGGGCGAGGGGACGCCTCCCAATGTTTATATCTGAATTTTTGCGAGATCGTCGATTCCGCGTACGGGTGGGGGGAGCCTCTCTGCCCTAAAGGAGCAGGAAGAGGGTGTCCCGCAGGGAAGTGTCCTCAGTGTCACACTCTTTGCCCTGAGCATCAACGGCATCACCTCGGTTCTGCCAGAAGATGTTCTCGCTACGCTCTACGTGGACGACCTTTCGATCTCTTTTGGCGCGGCCCAGATGCCAACTCTGGAGCGTCGACTCCAACAGGCATTGAACCGCGTCTCTAGCTATGCCGAAGCGCACAGGTTTCGGTTTTCTTTGGCCAAGACTAAGGTGGTGCACTTCTGCTGCCATCCACGGCTTCACCCCCACCCAGATTTGTTTCTTAATGGGGTGCGCCTGGATGTGGTTGAGTCGCACCGTTTCCTTGGTCTTGTATTCGACCGACGCCTCACCTGGGAGGCTCATATTCGCAGCCTTAGGGTCTCTTGTACCCCCGCCATGGACATTCTACGTTCCGTGACGTTCAGCGCTTGGGGCGCTGATAGGGCTACCGCCTTACTTTTTTATCGATCCTTTGTTCGCTCGAAGCTCGACTACGGATGCGAGTTTTATGCATCCGCAGCCGAGCGTTTATTGCGGAAGGTGGATTCAATCCACCACACCGGCCTTCGCCTTGCGACCGGTGCCTTCCGCACTTCCCCCATTGAGAGCCTGTTGGTCGATGCTGGGAAGATGCCACTCGTTCTGCGCCGCGTGCAGTGCATCACTCGCCTGTACGCGTGAGCCCGGCGCCTCCCTCAGTCGCCAACAGCTCTCACTGCATCCGCAGCTGATCTCGATGGTACCTATGCCGCCGAGAGGAGACGCCAGTCATACCCTAAGCCCTTTGGGTTTAGGGCCAGGAAACTCCTTCGAGAGGTAGATATAGCTCTCGGGCCGGTGGCGCCCCTGGTTCTGCCCAGGACGCCACCCTGGAGGGTACCACATTTGGCTATTTGTCGCCACGCCTCTGCTCCCAAAGCTTGTACTGCGCCGGGAGTATTGCGTTCGACCTTTTTGGAGCACACATCGTGTCGCGCTGGTACCGTGCCAGTGTATACGGATGGCTCCAAGTCCCAAGAGGGGGTCGGCTTCCACGCCGTATCCCCTCTGTTTGAAGTCAGCGGGGCTCTACCAGGCGCTGCGTCTGTCTTCACGGCCGAGCTGGTAGCAATACACCACTCGGTACGGGAGATTACGCGACGTGCCCGGTTCGGAGACCGGATTGTGATCTATAGCGACTCACAAAGCGCCCTGAGTGCTCTCGGGGCATTGGAATCTCCGCATCCCCTGGTTCGCGAAATCCGTGACGCCACGGTTTTGGCGAGCCGGGCAGATGTCGAGATTATCCTCTGCTGGGTTCCTGGACATGTAGGAGTTGCGGGGAATGAGCGCGCTGATGAGGGCGCCAAAGAGTCCGCGAGGACTCTGCGACCGGACCAGCGTTTCGCTCTTCCTCACACTGACTACATGGCAGGAATACGGGCAGCTCTTCGGACTGCTTGGCAAAGAAGATGGGAGACGGTCGAGGGGAACTTAAAGTTGCGTGCCATTGCGCCGCGACTGTTCCCATGGACCTATCCCCCAATGCTGCGGCGGCTTCAGGTTGCTTTCTGTCGTCTTTGAATCGGACACACTCGTGTGACGCATCGCTATCTGATGGAGCGCTCGCTTGCGCCCTATTGCAACGACTGCTTCGTCCCCCAGACTGTTCGGCACATTCTTGTCGAATGTCCCATTCTGGGTGATCTTCGCGCACGATACCTGTCCCGGTACCGGATGGGCGGGGTCGCTACCGCCTGTCCCTTGTACTCGGGACGAGTGCGTGCACCATGACTAGTGGACTTATTGACTTTTTGGGGGAGGCTGGCCTTCTCCCTTTCATTTAACCCGGTTTGTTGTTGTTGTTGTTGTTATTGTTTTTGTTATTGCTTCTTTATTGTTATTGTTATTTCTTTTTATTGTTTCCTGTTTAATTTTTAAAGTAGCCTAGAACTAGGCTGTTTGTTTACGGCGACTAATGCCTAAGTCGGCAGTCGCCAGATAGCTCCTTAATTAAAAAAATAAACAAAAAAAAAACCCTCCCTTCAAAGTTTGACCGGTGACTTCTTGAGGAAAAGAGGCCGGAAAGCTCGCCCGATCCGAGTTTGGAGAAGTCACTTCCCCTCTTTGAAGATCATCCGGTGATCTCTTGAGGAAAAGAGGCCCACATCTCGTTAAATCAGAGTTTGGAGAAAGTAGCACCACCATCTTCGGTTTCTTGGCCCCCCTCGTGAGTAGTCAAGGTCACCAAGACCTTCCTCCAAGTTGCCCCCACTTTACCCCCCGAGGTTGAAGAGAACTAAATTACTCGTTACCCTAAATCTCCTATTATAACCATTTAATAACCCTGGTTATCCAATTAGTATTCGGAACCTAATTCCGTATTATTCATGTACCTATATATATTTATATTTATTGTGTACCTTTTATTTAGTCTGTATTAAAATCCATTTTTGTTGTTGTTTGGAATATTCCTTAGTCACGCAACTGCAGCTAACTATTCAAATCGCACTTTTAGAACAATAACAGTTGTTGCCTTGCTTAGCCTACCTTCGTGCCTGTGTGCATATATTCCCGTACACTGGGCCATACTTCGATATAAAGATATATATATATATATATATATATATATATATATATATATATATATATATATATATATATATATATATATAATTTGGCGTCAGGCCTTGGGTCTTAACAAGAATCCTCCCCATTGAATTTTAAAGCACTAAGTTCAATTAATAGCAGCTACATTACCAAGAATATCTGAACACCAATATATCAGGACAATTTTCTTTTTGATTAATGGGAAACAACCAATTTTTAATCTCAATCTGTTTTGCTTTGTCCACAGTTTTCCGAGTTACTTTAAAGAGGATACTAGCTAAGCGGTAATTGTAACCACCATATTTTCGTGTTGTGAGTTAGATTTCCTCCTTATTTATTTAATTTTTTGGTGTGAGTTCGCCCGATTTTTACTATGAATTTTTAATAATTTTGTCGTTAGTAGAATTTATATTTGTTTTGGGGTAAAGCTTCAATAGCTCTGGCAGCTTTTTCGTGTGCAAAGGCCTGGAGTAGCATATCCTGGATGTCTTTATTCGATCGCTTTCATAAGCAATGGCAGATCCTAGGCTTATCTGGAAAGATTTAATCGCTTACGTCCAGAAGGAGGAAAATAACGAACGTGCGGAAAGAAAAGCACCGTGAGAAGACGAAGAAAGAAAAGCACAGAAAGAAGAAAAAGTGAGGCAAGCGCAGAGAGAAGCAGAAGAGAGAGAAAGATTCAGGCATAACGATAGAGATATAAGCCGTGACCAAGTCAAGATAAGCTCCGTAAGATCTCGAAATGAACAGGCTCAAGTGCCCTCTCTAAAACCGCCCGCATATAAGGATGGAGAACAGTTTTGCTGTTATTTAATGCACTTCAAGAAGATTTTCGAATTCAACAATTGGGACTTAGAATCAGATGGTGTCGCCTGGCTACTTGCACTCCTGAACCCTCTACTTCGTGACATTCATTTCGCTTCCTTCAGAGGACACCCCTGATTATTCAACCATAAAAGAATAACTTTCTGCTATTAACATGGATCCAGAATTTTATAGTGTTGGATTCCGGTCCGCGTGAATACAGCCACGATAAACCTACACAAAATTTAGATTCATGCTTCCAATTCTAGCTGGATTCCGCCCAAGTATCAAATGATTATGAGTCGCTAATTGACTTCATTCTAAGGGAGCAACTAATGTCGACCCTCCCTTGTGAACTAAGGGCCTTGATAGCGGACAGAAGAGCTTCCACTTTCAAGGCCTGTGTGGAAAAAGCCGACCTTCACGCTTCCAGTCCCGACCTCTACCCCAAGGAGGTCAAGAAGAACCATCCCCCCTCCTCTAAACAGAAGTTTGAGTTTAACCGAAGTCAACCCAAAGGCAACAACGGCTTCGTAGAAGTGCAAGCGCCGAGCAAGTACAAGCCTCACCCACCGCGAGAGCAAAATGACGTGAAACCTCCAGTACTCGCCTTCACGCCTAGCTACTACCCACGTAGATCAATTGTATGCTTTACGTGTGACACCCCTGCGAACTTAAGTTACAATTAACCCCAAAATTCTCAACTGAGGACCTCGTCGAGTCACCAGGTCCACCAAATCTCTGCTGCCCCTTCGCCTAATCCACTAGCCGCATCGCCAGCACCGCTGCTCCCTCTCCCCTGGATCAACAGGTAAATTTCCTGTTCAACAAGAGTTCCCCCGTTGGGTTCTAGTTTGAAATTTGCGCAGTGAATCGTTGCCGAGTGTCAACCTTGGTTAGAGATACAGGTTGCACTTATATAGTAGTATCAGACAAACTACCTCCCCTCATTTTTTCCCAGCATAACAGGTTCGCGCTGGTGCATGACTATTTAGGTCGTGCCACCAGGCTCCTAGTGGTACGGTGCCATATTTAGTGCCAGTACTTCACCGGATGGGCCGACGTAGTCACCGCTCCTATAAAATTCTGGTCGGTCTTTATCGGACAGAGCGCATAGCTCAACCCAATTTCTCAGCTGTTTGTTACTAGGGCCAAGGCCGACAAAGATGTATCGCTGCCGGTACCCCTATCGTCCCCAGACGGCCACCTCGCCACCAATTTTCAAGTTGCTGAGGCGCAGAAGAATTGCCGCACATTACAACCCCTGTGGGAAAAAGCAAGAAAGAAGGAAACCAAAACTCTGCCAGGCAATCGGAAGATCGAAAACAACGTGAAGGACACTTTATTATATCGTTCTTCTATTGAATCGGAGAGTTAACAACCAACGGGTTGTGTGTGCTGAGGTTTTTTTGAACCCGTTATAAAGATGGCGCACGATGGCCTAATGGCCTTGCATTTCGGTCATAGCAAAACGGCACAGCGAGTTTTCCAATATTTCTTTTGGCCAGGCACAACCAAAGAAACTATTGACTTCTGCAAGTCCTGTGACCTTTGTCAGAAGGTGACCTTCAAAGGGCGTGTATCCCCCCACCTCCCTTCAAAAGACTCCGAAGGTCGCCGAACCCCTCGCCCGGGTCTCAATCGTCCTAATAGGCCCCATTCGTCTCCCATCGAGCAAGGAAAACTCCTATACTTTAACCCTCTCCGATTGCGCCACCCGTTTTCCAGAGGCTATCACCATGAAGAAGATTGACAGCATTTCTTTTGTAGAGTCTTTACTCTCAATGTTTTCCCGGGTAGGGATCCCGAAGGAGATCTTATCCGATAAAGACGTCAATTCACCTTTGAAATAATGAAGTACGAGGGGCGTTCAATAAGTTTTGCAATTCGGATATGAGGAAAAGTGTTTTATTATTTTTCAATATAACTACCCTCGACTTCAATGGACTTGAGCCACTTGTTCCTGAGGCTTCGAATCCCTAACAACCAGAAATATCCCAAATACTGTTCAATCCACTCCTGGATGGCAAGCTGGACATCTTCATCGTCCCCGAACCGGCGTCCACGCAGTGCAGCCTTGAGCTGGCGGAATAAAAAGTAGTCGCTAGGGGCCAGATCTGGACTGTAGGGGGGATGGTTGAGCTCCTCGAATCCGTACTCAAGCAGGGTAGCTTGTGCAACTCTAGCCTTGTGGACTTTAAGAACGTTAAAGTCGATAATGGGGTGTGAGGTTTCTAGGCACCCAACGGGCAAAGACCTTGGTCATGGCCAAATTATCGTGGATGATGTTGATAACACTTCCATGTG
Organism: Ceratothoa steindachneri; assembly: GCA_963969495.1. Classification (NCBI taxonomy): domain Eukaryota; kingdom Metazoa; phylum Arthropoda; class Malacostraca; order Isopoda; family Cymothoidae; genus Ceratothoa; species Ceratothoa steindachneri. Next base: position 37,247,086 of record OZ018329.1, read on the forward strand.
ATATTCCAAGTTCTCGCTCGATTTCTTCGACCTTCACCCGTCGATTTTCGAGGATCATCCTCTCACACATTGGCCACATTGTCCTCGTTGGTCACATCGGACGGGGGTTATCTTCAAGGGACTCACGACCTTGGCGGAACTCCCTATTCCAGCGAGCAATGGTTGCATAGGAAGGGGCGGTGTTGGTGTACACTGCAACCATGCTTTCATGGATCTCTTTTGCCTTCTTTCCTTCCTTGGTCAAAAATTTTATCACTGCGCTGTGCTCAACCTTCTCCATTGATGAAAAATTTGTGACTGACGATCTGCGATCAGCTACTACTTCTTAAATAGACGAGGCAGGAGCGTGCGGCTGCAGGTCCTGACTTGTCATAACTTGTCGTAACACCGCCACAAACAGCCATCCCCCTTGCTCTGTTTTGCCCTACCGATTCGCAAAACTCATTGACCGCCCCTCGTATGTCGTTAAACTCCTTTTCATCAAGCCCCTCTTCACGACGCCCTGGCTCTCTTCCGCCAACGGGATGTGCGATAAGTTAAACGGCACCCTCAAAACGGTACTCAATAAGGTGTGCCACGACCATCCCTAAGTGTGGCAGCGCTACCTCCCCGTAGCTTTAATTACTTGTCCCGAAGTCCCCCATAGGACTTTGGGGCTCGCTCCCTTTGAGCTGTTGTATGGACGTAACCTCCGAGTACTGATCAGCATTTTGGAAGAATTGTGGTCTACTGCTAGAATGGATGATGAAATTAAATCCTCTTACGCGTACGTTTTAGACCTGCGTACGCGTTTAGAAAAATCTGCGGCCATCGCTCTCCGTAAACCTTGAGAAATACCGCACCTACCTCGACCTAAAATCAAAGGCGCGTTTGTTCAAACAGGGTGATGAAGTACTGCTCTTGCTTCCTTCTGAAGCAAATTAGCTCCTCTCTCACTGGAAAGGACTCTTCTCCGTTTTAGAGCCCCACGGCCCAGTGGATTATCTAATCGAAACCCCCTCCGGTATTAAGATTTACCACATTAACCTCCTAAAAAAATACCACCGCTGAGCTTGCCTAAATAGCATAGCCACCCTAGAAGAAGAATCAGTCCTTCAAGTCGCCTATCCCTTTGAACCCTTGTGTCTGGTCCAAACGGTGTGCATAAAAGCAGACGATGAGTATCCTCTGCCGTCATTTCCTTCCTCACAAGCGGAGCCTAACTCCGATTTGGACGTAAACCACAATCTCGCCCCTAATGAGAGGGCTAAATTGCTTGGACTATTGGAAGGCTTTCCCGACGTCATTTCAGAATTCCCAGGTTTCTCAACCCAATTTACGCCTGAGATTATCCTAGCTACTCAAGATGCAATAAGGACCAAGCCTTACCCAATCCGTACATTTACGGCCGACTTTCAATGCTGAGTTCGAGAGCTTATTAAAATTAGGAATAATAGAACCCTCGTAGTCCAATTTTTGCTCCCCCAATATCCAATTGCTATCTGATGGAGCGCTCGCCTGCGCCCTATTGCAACGACTGCGTCGTCCCCCAGACTGTTCGGCACATTCTTGTCGAATGTCCCAGTCTGGGTGATCTTCGCGCACGATACCTGTCCCAGTACCGGGATGGGCGGGGTCGCTACCGCCTGTCCCTTGTGCTCGGGACAGATTCGTGCACATTGACTTGTGGACTTGTTGACTTCTTGGGGGAGGCCGGCCTTCTCCCTATTATTTAAGCAAGGTTTGTTTGTTTTTTGGTTTTTTTTTGGTTTTTTTGCTTTTTTTTTGTTGTTTTTTGTTTGTTTTTTCCTTTAGTTGCACGCTCCTGCGCCGGGGAGACCTCTCCCCGACGCACCAGCTTGCTTCCTTTCCCCCTTTTGGGGTGTTTTTTTTTCTCTTTAATTTTATTTTAAAGTAGCCTAGAACTAGGCCAGTTTTAATACGGCGACTAATGCCCAAGTAGGCAGTCGCCAGATGAGCTCTTAAAAAAAAAAAAAAAAAAAAAAAATCCCCCAATATCCTGGTTAGGAAGCCTGACAAGTCGTTTAGAATGTGCGTCGATTTTCTCAAATTAAACGCGGTTACAGAGTTTAACGCAGAACCGATACCCCTAATCGATACCCTTTGCGTCCCTTCGAAGACGCGAAGTTCATCTCCGAGATCGACCTCAGTAAAGCCTACCACTTAGTGCCGCTTTCAGAGCAATCAAAACGCTTTACCGCTTTTGCTACTGAGGAGGGGTTATTTAAGTTTACTCGACTTCTTTTTGGGTCGGTAACTGCTTGCGCAAGTTATAACTTCATCATGCGCCGGTTTTAGATAGCATATCGAATCTGACGTTTTATTTCGATAACGTCTATGTCGCTACTCGTACCTGGGACTAACACGTACAGTCTCTTTGCGCGCTTATATCCCAGTTCACGGTATGCCCGATAAAGTGTCACTTCTCCTATGACACTATTAAATACCTTGGATTCCAGGTCGTTAGTAACCAAATGCTTCTCCAGGATGACAAAGTAAAGTCTATTTCGGATATGCCGTTCCCCGAACGAAGAAACAGCTTAGTTTCTTTTTGGGATCCGTGTCATTCTATCGTCATTTTGTGCCGAATTCCGCTGCCATAGCCTCGCCCCTTAACTACATGCCTAAGAGAACTGCCTCCGATCCAGTCAATTGGACCCATCGCGTGGAAGACCGCTTTCACCAGTTAAAAGAGAAACTAATCTCTGCCACTATTTTGAGATTACCCAATCCTAATAAAACATTCTTGGTTCGTACCGATGCCTCCCAGGATGCTCTAGGTTAGCTCTCGTCCAATAGGATGAAGATGGAGTGGGATATCCTGTATGATATGCTAGTAGGAATCTGTACCATCGCGTAAAGGCGTATGTCACCATAGACCTCAAAGCTTTAGCCATAGCAAGGTCTATTCGTATGTTTAGGATGTATCTCAATATGTTAAGAATTTGTCGTCGAAAGTGATCACAAGCCCCTGACGTTCTTAAATAAGTAAAAGCTAAAATGGATGTTTAATGTGTTGGAGCCTACTAAGCATGGAGCACCAATTTTGGATCATGTATATCAGACCCCGACAACAGCCTAGCGATAGCTTGAGAAGGAATCGAATAGGAGACCCCCCTGCAACAACCCGAGTGTATAGTAAAATTCGTGTTTGACAAATTTTGTAAGTACTAGTTTCCTTTTTTTACCTTGTTGATGTTGTGTGCGTATGTATAGATTAAGTCATGTGCTTACACATATATAGATCACGTGTACTGTTATGTTTTTCCCTCTGTTAGTAAACTTTTAAATTGTAACTTTATAAGTTGCCCTCTTGATGAAATTAGTTGTAGAGATTTTTTCCCCCTAAAGTGTTCTGTGCTGTAAAAAGGTCTTTGGATAGGGAGGAGTCTAGAGGGATCCACTAAAGTAGTAGTATTTCCCCACCTCCTAAGATGTTACTTCGGGAGAGAAAGAGAGCTGTTCCCCCGCCCCTTCTTACTTCACGCTTTTTGGACTTACACCAGGTCACTGAGAAATTCATACCGAGGCATGACGCTGAAATTGAAGACTACCTCCACGCCGTCTTAATCTTCTCTCGCCCCCCGGGTCGGGAGATTACTCATCTATTTGGTAGATTTACCTCGAACAACCTTTATGGCTCCAGCCGCTGGTCGTTCCGTCTGAAGTGCTGATCTCTGTCTCTTTCTTACACTTTCCCATAAGGACACGCTCGGTTTCCCAGCCTTTAATGAGGGTTTGAGAAGGCACCTTTCTCTTTCCCTGTTTTTGAGAAATGCGTGTATATATACACCCTACCAAGGATTACCACGAGATTCCGTTAGACGGCGCTTCCCTGAAGGGATTTCGATTTAACAACGCTTTCTCCCGAGAAGTGTTTATTGAGGGTCGTAGGCCACGGAAGAGCTGTATATCACACTCGTATCTTCGGGTCAGGGAGAAGTCTCTTGAGGCAACGCCAGCTTTTCTCAACCGCATTCGGATCAAAGATTGCAGGAGCCGTCCTCCGAAGTTCTTCTGGTGACCTCTTGAGGACAAGAGGCCCATTAGCTTGCTCAATCCGAGTTTGGAGAGGTCATCTCCTTCCCCCTCCCTTCAAAGTTCAACCGGTGAACTCTTGAGGATTACAGGCTCGATAGCCTGCTCGATCCTAGTTTGGAGAACTCACCTCCCCCCTCGCTGAATTCTATTTTAGAGAAAGTAGCACCATCCTCTTCGGGTTCTCGGCTACACCCGTGAGTAGTTAAGGTCACCAAGACCTTCCCCAAAGTTCACCACGCTTTACTCCCGAGATTTAAAGGAACTAAATCGCTCACTACCTTAAATCTTCCATTATAACCATTTAATAACCCTGATTATCCAATTAGTATTCGGAACCTAATTCAATCTTATTCATGTACCTATCTATATATATCCATATTTATTGTGTACCTTCATTTAGTGTCTTAAAATCTATTTTTGTCGTTGTGTTTGGAATATTCCTTGTTCACTCAGCTGCAGCTAACTATTCAAATCGCACTCTTAGAACAATAACATTTGTTGCCTTGCTTAGCCTACCTTAGAACCCGTTTGCGTATACTCCCCTATATTTAGCCATACTTAGAAATCTTAGTTAGAACTACTTATAAGAAATTAAAAAACAAACAAACAAACATAAAAAATAAAAATATAAAGTAAAATAATAATAAAACAAAAACGATAACAATAAATAATGCAAAAATAATAATAATAAAAATAAATAAAATAAAAATACAATGAATAATTTAAATAAAAAGGAAAAATATATATTACAAATCTCGATCAAAAAGCAAGAATTGTTAATCTAAAAAGAGTGATTACAAAGCAGCAAAGTTACGAGCTATTAAGAAATGCAATAAACACTTACATTGTGTAGCTACACACATTTTTTCTAGTACTATCCTAAATCTTTTTCCATCCATCAATCGATCGAATAAATCATTGTAAAAAACTAAAATAACAAACAAAATAACGCAAAATCCGTGCCTAAAAACCCGGATTAAAAACTTCACCATAGCGGTAGGGGCCAAAAGCCCTCTGCTATAAAGGCTTAAATTCCTTATGAGGTGGTTCGCAATGAATACAATGTCCCGTAGGAAAAATAAAAAGGCGCTTCCAAGTACTTTCGAACTTTATTCAGTCCATTCTGAATGATAACTACAGTTATTCTTAAGGTTGAACTGAACAAAGTTCGCCCCGTAAGGGGCGCGGCGATTTGCCATCCTGGCCGCCGTGCTGACGGGACTCAGCACCCCGTCCGACCCCAGCTTAGCCTCTTCTCCTTTCTTCAAAACACTTGTTTCCTCGCTTACCATACAACCTCTCCCACAACTTTCTCTGGTCAGCCTCTAATTTCACAGGGTAGATGAGGAACTTCTTCTCAGCCAACCGTCCCGGATCGGGGCTGAGGGGGAAGGGGACAATGTTCCCTAACCCCTGAGGTCCGTTCTGGGGTGGTTGGTTTTTAACAACCTGCTTCATCCCCACCCATACCTTCCTCACATCCCTTTTCCTCTCCTCTTCACAATCTATCTTTTTTACGCCGTGTCCAAGGTGGAGCCGCCATGCCGATGGACTGCCAGGCCACCAGGCGGTAGGGGTGGTCCCAAATGGTGGCGCCTGGCACTGCTGGACCTGTAAGCACCTCTTGCAGTGTGGGCTACTGCGAAAGGTGATGCGTGATTGCGTCCTGTGATACAAATAGGGTCACCATGCCCAATGATAAATATAAAAAAAACAACCCCCAACTTCCCCTGTAACGTCAACGGAGACGCCCTCGAGCAACTCCACCGAAAAAATGGAGGTTCCCCTTCCCCTGTGCTCGCGCAGGGGACCCTCCATATCTATCTAACCGGAGAGGACTCACTCCTCTCCTTCGCCTACTGCTGTAGGGGATTCCCCCTCACCCCCTTCTCTGAAGGTTCTTTCGGGCACCTCCCTCTTTCCAGCGGCAGTCCCCTGTTCTTTCCAATGGGACTGCCAAGAAAGCCAGCAGGTAGCCCATAGCCAGCCGCTACACATCGAAGCGGCTCGGTAGGGCAAGCCCCCTCAGGGGGGAGAGGGAAGCCAGGCCCCTTCGGTCGCTTCCTTTAAAAGACCTTGCTGGCAAGAATTTTAAACCTTGGCGGGTCTAGGCCTGTGCCTCCCCGCACAAGACTGGTGACGCTGCCAAGGGGACCTGCGATGTCCTGGGAGGGGATGGCCAACTGGAAGCCCCTTCTGTGATAGAAATGGTCTTTGAGGAAACCTAGCCTCAGACGGTAGGGCCTTCCATTGAGGGAAAATCCGGGCTCGGCGCCAAGCACCGAACCCAAATCCGCCCCTATGCAAGGGCCTCCGCAAACGGCTGGGGCCTCCGAGGCAGTACAAGGAGGGGAGGGATCTCCTCTGACGGGTGCCCCTGCGACCACCAGGACCTTCTCCATTTTGGAGATGGACCTGGCTGAGGCCAGTCTATCTGGCCTGAGGGCTCCTTCCGGCGGAGGTGAGAAGCGGGTTCATTCCCCGACCTCCTCTCCAAAAAAGAAAAAGACTAAAAAAATAAAAAAGAATCGGGGCTGTGCTTTCCAACCGCAGGGGCTATGGCGACGGATGGGTCTGCTGCCACTTTGGTAGGTGACCAAGCCAAGATCAGCACATTCGGCCCTTTTGCCCCCCCTCCTGGGTGCGGAGCCCCTGACTATGACAAAGACGAAAAGTGCACAGGGCGGAGCCTCGATGACATCGGGGCCCCTGATTCAGAGGTTGCCTGCCGTTTTCAAGCCGACTGGCTTCAAACGCTTCCTCGTTATTCGATCGACTGATGGCATCATGTTGGCTAAGAAGAACATGATCCATCAGAGGCGAGGATTAGCTAGTGAAATTGGTAGAGAGCCGAAGGTGACCCGTTTCTCTGACGGGAACCTTCTGGCGAATGCGGCGAATCTCGCCGAGGCGGCCAAGATAAGTGCTCTTCGGACACTTCATGGCACCCCGGTGAGTGTGACGCCACACTCTACCATGAACTTTGTGAAAGGAGTAGTTTATGCGAGGGAACTCGTTGACTACTCCTTTGAAGACATCACCCTAGAGCTGGCCTACCATGGGGTGGTCAAGGTCAAACGTGTGATGAGAAAACAGGGAGGGGCCTCGAGACCCACCATACACTCTTCGTCACGTTCGACTGTGACAAGCTTTCTGAGTTGGTGCGTGCTGGTTGGTACCGCTACTGCGTGAAGTCATTCGTGCCACTGCCGCGGTGGTGCTATTAATGTCACCGCTTCGGCCATACGAATCGTTCTTGTAGACGTGCAAAGTCAGGGTCACCCGAAGTCTGTGTAAATTGCTCCAAGGCTGCACACGATAAGTCTAAATCATGTGTTGCTAAGTGTGTCAATTGCGGAGAGCCACACCCTGCTTCTTCGAAGCTATGTGGTTTATATCCCCTTGAGAAAGAAATCCTCGGCCCTTTAGGCCCAGGATCGAATCTCATTCCGCGAGGCTAAGGACTTGGTCTTGGCGCGCCCGGTGCTCCCTGAGACGTCATATACCTCAATAGTTAGAAAGGCACTCTCTGCTCCTGGCCCATTCAGGCCAACGAGCACGGTTGTTTCCACGCCCATTCGGAGCACTTCTACGGGCTCTACTCAACCCAGGCGCTCCCCTGGTAAAGCTGGCGGGAAAAAGGGTTCATACCCACCCCCGGCTAAAACCAGGGATCCCCTCTCTTCCCCTAGCGTGACCGTTTCCCGTAAGGCGAAACGGCCACGCGCCTCCACCGAGTCGTTAGACTCACAGGGGGAAAAACACCTGAAGCTGGTTGCCTGCCATCTTCCAGGGTTCCTAAAGCTGTCCCCGAAAAGAGAACAGCAACAAATCAGCTTCGGCTCTTTCGCCCACGCCTAGAGGTGGTGCGAGTGGCTCAGAGACGGTGGTTCCTCGAAAAGAGAGCCCCCCGCCTCCAAAGCCTAAGGTTTCGAGGGAGAGAGAGGAAAAGATCGCATGGCGAGCCCAACCTCCCTCAATATGTCCTCGAAGGCGACAGCGCCTTTAGCGCTTTGTCCGGCCAACAGCGCCCGGAGTTCTGCCCCCGGCAAGCGTACGGCCATTCCCGTGAGGGTCTTCAGTTCGTGGAGGGCCCTCGCGTCTCCTCCGAGCTAGGCCTGGAGGGCATATTCCTTCAATGGAACTGCCGTGGACTCCGGGCAACTGGGATTAGCTGCGCCAAAGAGTCCGCGAGCACTCTGCGACCGGACCAGCGTTTCGCTCTTCCTCACACCGACTAAATGTCAGGAATACGGGCAGCTCTTCGGACTTCTTGGCAAAGAAGATGGGAGACGGTCGAAGGGAACTTAAAGTTGCGTGCCATTGCGCCGCGACTGTTTCCATGGACCTATGCCACGGCGGCTTCAGGTTGCTTTCTGTCGTCTCCGAATCGGACACACTCGTGTGGCGCATCGCTATTTGATGGAGCGCTCGCCTGCGCCCTATTGCAACGACTGCGTCGTCCCCCAGACTGTTCGGCACATTCTTGTCGAATGTCCCAGTCTTGGTGATCTTCGCGCACGATACCTTTCCCGGTACCGGAATGGGCGGGGTCGCTACGGCCTGTCCCTTGTACTCGGGAAAGATTCGTGCACATTGACTTGTTGACTTCTTGGGGAAGGCCAGCCTTCTCCCTATTATTTAAGCAAGTTTTTTTTGTTTTTATTTTTTGCATTTGTTTTGTTTTTTCTTCCCTTTGGTTTCATGCTTCTGCTCCGGGGGGACCTCTCTCCGACCCACCAGCTTGCTTCCTTTTTATCATTTTACGGGTGTTTTTTTTCTCTCTAATTTTATTTTAAAGTAGCCTTGAATGTGGCCAGTTTTAATACGGCGACTAATGCAAGGTGGAAGTGATATACTTATTTGAAGTAGGCTTTGTTCTAAGAGTGCTAATATTGTTATTTTAAAGAAGAGAGCCCGGTCAAACACGTAATTATATAGAGAAACGCACAATAATTCCAAAAATAAACTTGTATTTTAAATTTAACAATTTAATACACAAAAATTAACCATTAACCACAGAAATACTCTGAATATTATAATACACAATAATTACTTTAATTAGCTTGCCCCTCTAAAATTGGTTAAATTCGCTTATTGACTCTACTGGAGTTTAAATACCTCCGGAATGTTATTGCCTCCACGACGCGTGCCGACCGGCCAGATGGAGGCGGTTGAGATCACGAGGTACTTTTAGCGAGGGTAGAAGATGGGGGTCCACACGGTATTCAGGGGGGTTCTTCAAGGACGAGAACAATCACGGTGCTTTAGGCGGCACCAAGGTAGACGTGATCTCTCTGGCGAGAGTAAGTCGAACGAGGTGTGACCACCGAGTAACGAGCTCGAGAGGGAGCTTTTCTCCTTTGTTGCTTAATTCCTCATGGGCGAGGACTGAACTCGGGGAGGGATTTCTTCAAGGGTGATGATCGAGGAGGGGGGATTTCTCTGACGAGAATAAGTTAAACTTGAATTTGGTAACTTAAAGGTCGGTTTGGTAACCAGGAACTAGCTCGAGGGTGAGCTGCTTCTTAGTTCCAGCCTTCAAGGGCGAGTATAATGGAGGAGGGGGATTTCTCTGACGAGAATAAGTTGAACTTGGTTCCTCACCTAAGTTAACTTATGAGATTGGTGTGGCCACCGAGTAACGGGCTCGAGGGGTAGCCTTTTCCTTCTTTTATTAATTCCTCAAGGACGAGGATTCCCCTTGGTGTTTAAGATGCACCAGGATATGAGGAGTCTCTCTGACGAGAGTAAGTTGAACTTGAACAAGTTACCTTAACGTTCGGTTTGATAAACAGGGACTAGCTTGAGGATGAGCTGCTTCTAAGCCCCTTAAGGTAGCCCCTGCCTCTCTTGCAGGGGACTTCGTAGTCTGACGACCTAAGTATTCTACCCGTCCAGTCTCGGTAGCCCAATCTTAATCCGGGGACTTCGTTACATGGAGACTGACGTATTCTACCTATCCAGTCTCGGTAGCCTGGAGTCTTAATCCGGGGACTTCTTCACCTGGAGACTGACGTATTCTGCCACGATTTTCCTCAGTGTTTCTTATTTATACATCGTCACCCCACTGGGGGAGGGGTAAGAGGGGGGGGGCTTGGGGACGGGCCCAGGAGGGTTCTTATTCCAAACGAATTTTCTCACCAAGTCCTACATCGGCTCCTCGTTAGCCTTCGAACTTGAGAGAAACGTCTCCAATTTCTTACTTGAGGTGAAATTGAATCTCACTCTCGTAGGCGCAGATCTTGCATTTTGACTTTTAGGCCTTTCATACCAACGAGAGGCGAGGCGCTGGGGGTAAGCGCTTAACCCTACGGTGCCAGGCCCGGATGTCTTTGTGGTAATTGCCTAGCGTCTCAACTGAGAGAGTACCGGGGAGTGACGATTCTCCTACACTTATAAATATCAGATCGACAATCGCTCTCAGCTCTGAAAGCCTAATGGGCTGATTCGCGTTGGTTATGGGAAGGTATCCGTTATCTGGTTTGGATATTAACCAGCGATCATAGACCCAGCCCACCTTCGCGGCTCTGAATCAAGGGTATTTACCTCAATTACATTCCTTAAAGATCCTTTCTCACTAATATTCTGACCGGCAAAGAGCTATATGGTGAAGCGTCGTGAAAGCCATTGATTCAACTGAAACCTGGAAGAGAAGCAGGCGCTCCAGGTCGCAATGCCGGTGTATAGCCTTATTAGGTTATTACTCGCCTTACTCCGTAGTGAACCCGCCTATCCCTTTTCTTCATTATTTCAAATACTAGTGTACAATTACCAACATTTTATCTCTAGAGTTCAGGTAAATAGATGCACTTCTCGCCTCTTATTTGAACTAAGGAGAGTGGCAAGTCCTTCCGTGAGGATCCTACAAATAGGTTCTTGAAAATAGAAAACACCAAGCAGTAAACTAAACGGCAAAGTTAAAAGTCCCACAAACTCCCAGGAAAACCTCATATAAAAACCTAAATCCGACTTACTCCAAACTGTTCACTCATCAGTAAGGGATCTCTGAGCAGCAGTGGGACCCATAGGTACGGCGTGCAGGTCCACTGGAGGGTTGACACGCCCTGGCGCCTACCAGCCACTGCACCATCCCACACTGCCTTGTGGGTTCAGCCTTTTAGGCAAAGGCTAGATGAATGATACCTCGATTACAAAATAGGATCAGGAGTGCCCATAGGCGAGCACCAACAGACCGGTGTTTCAGCAGCTCCCTGCATCCGAGGAGGTAGCCTGGTCATCTCGAACCTCTCCTGCCACCAGGGTCATTCTCCCCGCGTTACAGAAACTGGTCCAAATACTGCACACATCCCTACTCGTTTTAACCTAGTGCAAGTTTGATGACCTCAATATGAATGCATCTGTCATCATTGACTTCGTTGGACTACCCAAAACAATAGGTTACAAACTCTCCTTACCATTTCTACTACATATATGAGTTGGATACGCTGATTCCATTTATTATTAGTTAAATCCCAGGACACAATAGCTTGTTAAGATGATTCCGGCCTTCAAGGCTCATCCTAGCCCAAAACTGATGCAAAATATATGTAAAGGATCATACTCTGTATGCTTCTGGTTGTAGTTTCATACACCAACAAAAGGACAGGAATTAATGAGTAGTCTAGCACGATCGGGATCGCCCGAAGAGAAAGAAATTAGATGGAGGCCCAACCAAAGTTAGAGAGAACCTGGGATCATGATTGTGAGACTGCTGGATGTCTTCGACTCCGCCCTCCTCAAGTGACTTATAGTAAAATGTTGTCTAATGAACGAATGTTTCATCAGTGGGAGAACCAAGCTTCCTTTCTCGTTAGGGGGTCAAAGTTGGCTCATTTTTCAGACGAGAGCCTTTTGGTTAATGTAGCTAACCCGGCAAAGAATGACAAATTAAGGAGAATCAATTGACCGCCACTGTGGGACAAACAAGGTTAGGGAAGGTCTAGACCATCTCCGACTTTATTCATCACTTTCAAACTAGAGAAGCTCCCTGATGTATGAATTGTCAAATCGGCAAACAGTTTCAAGAAATATAACAAATTGGCACAATAAATATTTTGTTACACCTCATTTGCCTCTGTCTCGTACATGATTTGAAATACCAGATACTTTCATTAGCTTTCACCCCGTAAGGGGCGCGGCGATTTGCCATCTTGGCCGCCCTGCTGACGGGACTCAGCACCCCGTCCGGCCCCAGCTTAGCCTCTCTTCCTTCCTTCAAAACACTTCTTTCCTCTCTTTTCACACAACCTCTCCCACAACTTTCTCTGGTCAGCTTCTAATTTCACAGGGTAGATGCTGACCTTTCTTTCAGCCATTTGTCCCGCATCGGGGCTGAGGGGGTGGGGGACAATGTTCCCTAACCCCTGAACTCCGGTCTGGGGTGGCTGGTTTTTAACTACCTGCTTCATTCCCACCCATACCTTCCTCACATCCCTTTTCCTCTCCTCTTCACAATCTATTAATTTTTACGCCGTGTCCAAGGTGGAGCCGCCATGCTGATGGACTGCCAGGCCACCAGGCGGGAGGGGTGGTCTTAAATGGCGGCGCCTGGCTCTGCCGGGCTTGTAAGCACCTCTCGCAGTGCGGGCTACTGCGAGAGGTGTGCACGATTGCATCCCGTGTTTAAAAAAGGGTCACCATGCCCAATGATAATAAAAACAAACAAACCCAACCCTCAACTTCCCCTGTTCAATCGACGGAGCCGCCCTCGGGCAGCTCCAGCAAAAAAATGGAGGTCCCCCCCCCTGTGCTTGCACAGGGGACCCTCTATATTTCTCTAACCGGAGAGGAGGCTTACTCCTCTCCTTCGCCTACGGGTGCAGGGGACTCCCCCTCACCCCCTTCTCTGGAGGTGCTTTCGGGCACCTCCCTTTTCCCAGCGGCAGTCCCCTCTTTTCTTTCCAAGGGGACTGCCAAGAAAGCCAGCAGGCAGCCCTTAGCCAGCTGCTCCCCATCAAAGCGGCTCGGTAGGGCAAACCCCCTTAGGGGGGAGAGGGAAGCCAGGCCCCTTCGGTCGCTTCCCTCAAAAGACCTGCTGGCAAGAATTTTAAACCTTGCTGGGGTCAAGGCCTGTGCCTCCCCACACAAGACTGGCGACACTGCCAAGGGGACCTGCGATGTCCTGGGAGGGGATGGCCAACTGGAGGCTCCTCCTGTGATAGACATGGTCCTTGAGGAGACCCAGCCTCAGACGGTAGGGCCTTCCATGGGAGGGAATTCGGGCTCGGCGCCAAGCACCGAACCCGAATCCGACCCTATGCAAGGTCCTCCTCAAATGGCTGAGGGCTCCGAGGCAGTAAAAGGAGGGGAGGGATATCCTTCGACAGGTGCCCCCACGACAACCAGGACCTTCTCCATTTCGGAGAGGGACCTGGCTGAGGCCGGTCCATCTGGCCTGGGAGCTTCTGCGGGCGGAGGTGAAAAGTGGGTTCATTCCCCGCCCTCCTCTCCAAAAAAGAAAAAGACAAAAAAGACTAAAAAGACGAAAAAGACTCGGGGCTCCTCTCCATCCGCGGGGGCTATGGGGACGGATGGGTCTGCTACCACTTTGGTAGGCGACCAAGCCAAGATCGGCACATCCGGCCCCTCTACCCCCTCCTGTGCAGAGCCCCTGACCAAAACTAACACCAAAAGTGCACAGGGTGGAGCCTCGATGACATCGGGGCCCCTCATTCAGAGGTTACCTGGCGTTTTCGAGCCCGCTGGCTTCAAACGCTTCCTCGTTATTTGCTCCACTGATGGCACCATGTTGTCCAAGGGCAACATGATCCATCAGGAGAGAGGATTAGCTAGTGCAATTGGTAGAGAGCCTAAGGTGACCCGTTTCTCGGACGGGAGCCTTCTGGCGAATGCGGCGAATCCCGCCGAGGCGGCCAAGATAAGTGCTCTTCGGACACTTCATGGCACCCCGGTGAGTGTGACGCCGCACTCTACCATGAACTTTGTGAAAGAAGTAGTTTATGCGAGGGAACTCGTTGACTACTCCATTGAGGACATCACCCTAGAGCTGGCCGACCATGGGGCGGTCAAGGTCGAACGTGTGATGAGAAAACAGGGAGGGGCTTCGAGACCCACCCCTACACTTTTCGTCACGTTCGACTGTGGCAAGCTCCCTGAGTTGGTGCGTGCTGGTTGGTACCGCTACCGCGTGAAGGCATTCTTGCCACTGCCGCGGCGGTGCTATTACTGTCACCGCTTCGGCCATACGAATCGCTCATGTAGACGTGCAAAGTCGGGGTCACCCGAAGTCTGTGTAAATTGCTCCAAGGTCGCACACGATAAGTCCAAATCGTGTGTGGCCAAGTGTGTCAATTGCAGAGAGCCGCACCCTGCTTCTCCGAAGCAATGTGGTGCATATCTCCTGGAGAAAACAAACCTGGCCGTTCAGGCCCAGGATAAACTCTCATTCCGCGAGGCTAAGGACTTGGTCCTGGCGCGCCCAGCTCTGCCTGGGACGTCATATGCCTCAGTAGTTCGAAAGGCACCCTCTGCTCCTGGCCCATCTAGGCCAACGAGCACGGTTGTTTCCGCGCCCATTCGGAGCCCTTCTGCGGGCTCTACCCAACCCGGGCGCTCCCCTGGTAAAGCTGGCGGCAAAAAGGGTTCATACCCAGCCCCGGCTAAAACCAGGGCTCCCCCCTCTTCCCCCAGCGTGACCGTTTCCCGCAAGGCGAAACGGCCACGCGCCTCCACCGAGTCGTTAGACTCACAGGAGGCAACACCCCTGAAGATGGTCGCTAGGCCATCTTCAGGGGTTCCTAAAGCTGTCCCCCGAAAGGAGGACAGCAACAAAGAAGCTTCGGCTCCTTCGCCCACGCCCTGAGGTGGAGCGAGTGGCTCGGAGACGGTGGTTCCTCGAAAAGAGGCCCGCCTCGCCTCCGAAGCCGCAGCGCCCGCCTAAGGTTTCCAGGCGGAGGGAGGAAAAGACTCGCATGGCGAGCCCAACCTCCCCCAATAAGTCCTCGAAGGCGACAGCGCCTCGAGCGCTTTGTCCGGCCAACAGCGCCCGGGGTTCTGCCCCCGGGAAGCATACGGCCATTCCCGTGAGGGTCTTCAATTCGAGGAGGGCCCCCGCGTCTCCTCCGAGCTAGGCCTGGAGGGCATATTCCTTCAATGAAATTGCCGTGGACTCCGGGCCAACTAGGAGGAGCTGCGGAGGCTCGCCTCCTCCCGTTCCCCGTTAGCTATTATTTTGCAGGAGACCATGCTAGGCGCGTGCCCCCTGCCTGCCCTCCCGGGGTATAAGGGTCTTGCGACCCCACCACCGCGGGATGGCCGGGCTGGGGGATGCGCGGTTTACACCCGGCATGATGTCTTCGTTCTTCCTTTCTCTTTAGATACCTTCTTTCAGGCAGTGGCTGTGCAGCTGCACCTGGATAGGAGGTATACTATCATTTCTGCGTACATTCCACCGTCAGCTGACTTCGACGCGGGGGACTTCCGCCGCCTCGTGGCACGGTTGCCGAGGCCCTATCTCTTGCTTGGAGATCTGAACGGCAGGCATCTTCTCTGGGGAGATTACTCCATAAATCCCACGGGACAAGTCCTCTCCGATCTGATCGAAGAGCTTGAGATGAGTGTCCTAAACGTGGATGAGTTTACGCATCACTGGCCGAGAACCGCTTCATTTTCATGCCTTGACCTATCTTTGTGCTCTTCGGATGCACAGCCTGATTTTGATTGGGGGGGTGGTCGATGACCTCCATGGTAGTGATCACTTTCCCATTCAAATATCATTTTCAGGGCAACTGCCGCCTGAGAGACCACCTCGGTGGTGCTTGGCGCGGTGGCCTGCATTTCAGGAAATGACTGAATTCTCTATCTCAGTCGAGGAGTTTAGGTCGGTAGATGAGGCCGTTGAGTTCTTCTCTGGCAACCTCATCGCCGTGGGCCTGACTACTATTTCTAGGAAGTCAAGCCGTTTTGCACGCCGACCACTCCCATGGTGGTCGGCCTAGTGTGAGACGGCCCTCAAACAGAAGCATTATGCCTACATGCGCTATAAGCGCCGCCCGAACGATTTCACTGTCGCTGAATTTCGTCGGGCTAGGGAAAGGTTCCGGTATATTTCGAAGCACGCCCGCCGCTCTTCTTGGCCGGCATACGTGTCTTCACTTAACGGGAAGACCCCTTTAGCTGAGGTGTGGAAGCGAGTCAAAAGGATTCGGGGCAAGTTCTCGCAGGACCCCTCTCCCGTTCTCTAGGAGAATGGGACCGCAATCTCGGACCCCGCGTCCGTGGCGGAATCCTCAGCGACTGCTTTCTTCGCATTCTCTAGCCGTGATGCTGCTCCGCCAGCATTCAATGCACGTCGTGATGTCGCGGAAGGCCGCCGGCTGGACTTTACCTCCAGAGGCGGAGAACCCTTCAACGACAAGTTTACTGTGAGTGAGTTGCGTTCCGCTCTCGCTTCCTGCGCGGACACCGCCCATGGTCCGGATGATGTCCCGTACGCCATGCTTCGACACCTGGGTGAGCAAGGCATGGCCTTTCTGTTAGATCTGTTCAACAGGATCTGGGTAGAAGGTCTTCTCCCAGACTCCTGGCGAATCGCTACTGTGCTCGCCTTTCGCAAGCCGGGGAGAGATCACTCTACTCCGACCGGTTTCCGCCCAATCTCTCTAACCTCTTGCGTGTGCAAGTTGATGGAGAAATTGGTAAATGTTAGATTAGCCTATTTCCTGGACAGCGGAGGCCATCTGTCTTCTGCACAGTGCGGCTTCCGTAAGTTTCACTCCACGTCGGATGCTCTGCTCCGACTGGAAAATGCCGTCTGCGAGGCTTTCCTTCGTAGACAACACTACGCCACGGTGTTTTTTGATCTGGAGAAGGCCTATGATACCGCATGGCGATATGGTATCATGGAGACTCTACACACGATGGGGGCGAGGGGACGCCTCCCAATGTTTATATCTGAATTTTTGCGAGATCGTCGATTCCGCGTACGGGTGGGGGGAGCCCTCTCTGCCCCAAAGGAGCAGGAAGAGGGTATCCCGCAGGGAAGTGTCCTCAGTGTCACACTCTTTGCCCTGAGCATCAACGGCATCACCTCGGTTCTGCCAGAAGATGTTCTCGCTACGCTCTACGTGGACGACCTTTCGATCTCTTTTGGCGCGGCCCAGATGCCAACTCTGGAGCGTCGACTCCAACAGGCATTGAACCGCGTCTCTCGCTATGCCGAAGCGCACAGGTTTCGGTTTTCTTTGGCCAAGACTAAGGTGGTGCACTTGTGCCGCCATCCACGGCTTCACCCGAACCAGATTTGTTTCTTAATGGGGTGCGCCTGGATGTGGTTGAGTCGCACCGTTTCCTTGGTCTTGTATTCTACCGACGCCTCACCTGGGAGGCTCATATTCGCAGCCTTAGGGTCTCTTGTACCCGCGCCATGGACATTCTCCGTTCCGTGACGTTCAGCGCTTGGGGCGCTGATAGGGCTACCGCCTTACTTTTTTATCGATCCTTTGTTCGCTCGAAGCTCGACTACGGATGCGAGTTTTATGCATCCGTAGCCGAGCGTTTATTGCGGAAGGTGGATTCAATCCACCACACCGGCCTTCGCCTTGCGACCGGTGCCTTCCGCACTTCCCCCATTGAGAACCTGTTGGTCGATGCTGGGGAGATGCCACTCGCTCTGCGCCGCGTGCAGTGCATCACTCGCCTGTACGCACGAGCCCGGCGCCTCCCTCAGTCGCCAACAGCTCTCACTGCATCCGCAGCTGATCTCGATGGTGCCTATGCCACCGAGAGACGCCAGTCATACCCTAAGCCCTTTGGGTTTAGGGCCAGGAAACTCCTTCGAGAGGTAGATATAGCTCTCGGGCCGGTGGCGCCCCTGGTTCTGCCCAGGACGCCACCCTGGAGGGTACCACATTTGGCTATTTGTCGCCACGCCTCTGCTCCCAAAGCTTGTAATGCGCCGGGAGTATTGCGTTCAACCTTTTTGGAGCACACATCGTGTCACGCTGGTACCGTGCCAGTGTATACGGATGGCTCCAAGTCCCAAGAGGGGGTCGGCTTCCACGCCGTATCCCCTCTGTTTGAAGTCAATGGGGCTCTACCAGGCGCTGCGTCTGTCTTCACGGCCGAGCTGGTGGCAATACACCACTCGGTACGGGAGATTACGCGACGTGCCCGGTTCGGAGACCGGATTGTGATCTATAGCGACTCACAAAGCGCCCTGAGTGCTCTCGGGGCATTGGAATCTCCGCATCCCCTGGTTCGCGATATCCGTGATGCCACGGTTTTGGCGAGCCGGGCAGATGTCGAGATTATCTTCTGCTGGGTTCCTGGACATGTAGGAATTCCGGGGAATGAGCGCGCCGATGAGGGCGCCAAAGAGTCCGCGAGGACTCTGCGACCGGACCAGCGTTTCGCTCTTCCTCACACCGACTACATGGCAGGAATACGGGCAGCTCTTCGGACTGCTTGGCAAAGAAGATGGGAGACGGTCGAAGGGAACTTAAAGTTGCGTGCCATTGCGCCGCGACTGTTCCCATGGACCTATCCCCCAATGCCGCGGCGGCTTCAGGTTGCTTTCTGTCGTCTCCGAATCGGACACACTCGTGTGACGCATCGCTATCTGATGGAGCGCTCGCCTGCGCCCTATTGCAACGACTGCGTCGTCCCCCAGACTGTTCGGCACATTCTTGTCAAATGTCCCAGTCTGGGTGATCTTCGCGCACGATACCTGTCCCAGTACCGGGATGGGCGGGTTCGTTACCGCCTGTCCCTTGTGCTCGGGACAGATTCGTGCACACTGACTTGTGGACTTGTTGACTTCTTGGGGGAGGCCGGCCTTCTCCCTATTATTTAAGCAAGATTTTTTTTTTTTTTTTTTTTCTTTAGTTGCACGCTCCTGCGCCGGGGGGACCTCTCCCCGACGCACCAGCTTGCTTCCTTTCCCCCTTTTTGGGTGTCGTTTTTTTTTCTCTTTAATTTTATTTTAAAGTAGCCTAGAACTAGGTCAGTTTTAAATCGGCGACTAATGCCCAAGTAGGCAGTCGCCAGATGAGCTCTTAAAAAAAAAAAAAAAAAAAAAAAAAATCATTAGCTTTCAAAGAGGTGCATCGTTCTTGCAATATGACTGGTTCTAATGTCGAAAATAGAATCTTAATTTTGGCCTCAAATGAGGGCCTTCAGATTTGAAGAATGCCTCACATTTAGGAATGGAGGGCACATTTAAATCAGCTCCATCTATATGGTATCAGTTGTTCACTACTTACGCTTTTTTAAACGGTAAATTAATTATTCGTGCTCTTGCTTTTGCCTGACAAGACTGAAGCTACGTATGACAAATTTTTTAATGAACTGAAAAGAATTGTACCAAATATGAACCCACAAGAAGCAATGATTGATTTTGAAAGAGCACTTTGAAATAGTTACAGTCGTAACTTTACGACTGTAACTATTATTCCATTTTAATCAAAATGTTTATAAGAAAATATGTCAACTAGGATTTAAGGTCCAATTCGGTACTGATGACATCTTTGCGACTAAGATAAAAATGTTCTGTGCTTTGGCATTTATACCACCTGAGGATGTTATTAGTGCCTATGAAGATTTATGCGAGGATCAATTAATGCCAATAGAATTTATAGGCTATTTTTAATTGACATACATTTGCCCACAAGGAAAAAGACGTGGTAGGCGAGAAGAGCCTTTGTATCCAATTAATTTTTGAATGTCTGCTATCTAGTAATCCATGGATTGCCCAGAACAAACAATGTTTCAGAAGCCTTCCACGCGGCTTTGAGAGCAGCGGTTACCTGGAAGCATCCTAATATTTGGAAGCTCATTGATGCTCTTCGAAAGGAAGAAGAAGTCACGCAAACGAAAATTATTCACATTCAAAGAGGAGATAATCTACAAAATAAAAGGAAGTATGAGAATATAGATGAAAAGTTATTACAACTTGTACAATCTTAAGATAAAGATAACAAATTAGCATTTTTAAAAGCAATTTATTTTAATCTTAAATATCACGTTTATTTTTCAAGCTTTTTTATAAGACCGAAATTTCTCTGGCCAAATTTTTCAAGACCAAATTTTCTTATTTTATCCAGTACTTCTTTTAATAAAAGTTTATAAGATAATTGTTTCAATTATTCCTCCTTTAGTTTTAAGTTATTCTTTAACAATTATCATTTTTTTTAGAGTTCTTCACTTTATAAGTTGTTTTTTTTCAA
Source organism: Ceratothoa steindachneri (assembly GCA_963969495.1). Taxonomy (NCBI): domain Eukaryota; kingdom Metazoa; phylum Arthropoda; class Malacostraca; order Isopoda; family Cymothoidae; genus Ceratothoa; species Ceratothoa steindachneri. The sequence goes on from OZ018329.1 coordinate 37,267,314, forward strand.
GTATTAAGGATATTAACTCCTAAAATTTCAAGACCGAATTTTCCGAGAGCCAATTTACGTAGCACCAGCAACAATAGAGATTCGGCTATTTCACCACCCACTAATCGAAACCGGAAGGAGCGTTTCAGATATTTGGTTCCCTCCTCAGGAGTCGGGCATTGGAATCTCCGCATCCCCTGGTTCGCGATATCCGTGAGGCCACGGTTTTGGCAAGCCGGGTGGATGTCGAGATTATCTTCTGCTGGGTTCCTGGACATGTAGGAATTGCGGGGAATGAACGCGCCGATGAGGGCGCTAAAGAGTCCACGAGGACTCTGCGACCGGACCAGCGTTTCGCTCTTTCTCACACCGACTACATGTCAGGAATACGGGCAGCTCTTTAGACTGCTTGGCAAAGAAGATGGGAGACGGTCGAAGGGAACTTAAAGTTGCGTGCCATTGCGCCGCGACTGTTCCACTGTTTCCATAGACCTATCACCAATGCCGCGGCGGCTTCAGGTTGCTTTCTGTCGTCTCCGAATCGGACACACTCGTGTGACGCATCGCTATCTGATGGAGCGCTCGCCTGCGCCCTATTGCAACGACTGCGTCGTCCCCCAGACTGTTCGGCACATTCTTGTCAAATGTCCCAGTCTGGGTGATCTTCGCGCACGATACCTGTCCCGGTACTGGGATGGGCGGGGTCGCTACTGCCTGTCCCTTGTACTCAGGACAGATTCGTCGTGCACATTGACTTGTGGACTTGTTGACTTCTTGGGGGAGGCCGGCCTTCTCCCTATTATTTAAGCAAAGTTTTTTTTTTTTTTTGTTTTTTTTTGTTTTTTGCCTTTGTTTTTTTTTGTTTTTTGCCTTTGGTTTCACGCTCCTGCGCTGGGGGGACTTCTCCCTCACGCACAAGCTTGCTTCCTTTCCCCTTTTTTGTGATTTTTTTTTCTCTCTAATTTTATTTTAAAGTAGCCTAGAACTAGGCCAGTTTTAATACTGCGACTAATGCCCAAGTAGGCAGTCGCCAGATGAGCTCTGGTCACGACAGAGATGGGAGATAGAAGTGGGGAAAGGTGAGACCTAACCTGAACGATTGCGAGGGATTTAAATACAAACTAGTGCAGTTGGCCCTCAAAAAACTAAACAAGGCTGTAGGCCATAAGGCTTATGAAAAAGTAGGAACAAAAATTCAACTTAATTATTTACACAGAATATAAAATAAATGATTTAAAATGTAATAATGAAATGGATACTGAATGTTTACAATAACCGATCTAACAGAATTACTCGGAGCAAACAGGAGCGAACTATACGGGAGTGGTCGGAAGGCTATAACGAGCCTCTGTACGTATGCACACAGGGATGACTGGCAAGGAAGGCACAGATACGTCTCAGCCTAGCTTGGGTACGAGGCTTCACGAGATGAAACGGGGATCGGTTGGTTATTCGAGGGACGTTAATCACGGGGAGTTTAACCTCTACTACTAACACTGACTGGAAGGAGTATTCGTGCCCAACGAAAGGTACTGAAACCAAGAATGAGCCAATTAACTGAGGCTCAGATCCTTCAGGGTCGTAGAGAAATGGAACGCGATTGAGAATGATGCGTTTGTTTGTGAAAGGCAGGCATATACTCTTGATGCTAAATTGGGACCAACAATATATAGGGACCATCTGGAACCGTTACTGCCTCCAATACCACGCTTATCTCAGAAAGCAGTTTGATATTCTGACTGTCCCTACGGTTCTTGCTCCTGCTGAGTGACCTCATGGTTTTGAGGAGGCACATGGCGGCAAGGAAACTCTATTCTCAACATTGTCTATTTGCACTGATTTGACATGACCTCCTCCTTCATCCTTACATACCATACTCTGCCTCATCTACACCAATGTTGTCATGAGATTACTCGCTTGCAGCATCTTCGTACATTCGATTCTCAAATCCTTAGCGATTTTACCACCCATACCGCCACAGATGTATATTCAAGTCCCTGTTTAAGATATAATGGTAATGCTAAATCAAGGAGAGATGAAACCTATAGTCTCATGTTTAAACTCCTTTAAATAAGATTATTTTGGAAATATGCTCTGATATACAGACAAGAACGAGGGTCGCTTGAGAGCGTCTTTATGAAAATGTCACCTGTAACCCTTTTAAGCAGTACACAGTAAACAGCATTACTTCGGATAGTTACAATAAGTGATAATCACATGACGTGTGACATATAATAGATGTATTTAAAGGCCAAAAGAAATGTAAACTGGTAACACAACCCGTAAAAACCCTAAGGAAATTATGTACGTGTACCATTAAAGCTTAAGAAAGAAAATGGGAGATATAAAAACAGAAAATAGGGCTAGTTATGTTACTTTTCACAGCTCACTGGTATCCTCCCGCTCATTAGATATGAAAGGTAGAGAAGGAAGTATGAAAAATCCAGGAAAAATAAACATTGGTTGATAGTATTAACGATTAGTCTTCCGATCAATGTTTCAACTCGCTCTTTGGTATACCTTTTAATTTCCATAACTCTGATATCAAAATTCCTATCAAAATTTCTCTTATTATATCTAATTAAATAAACATTGAGTAAATTATGAAATATTTAAAAGAAGCTTCCTTCGTCATTAAACGAACTTTCACTAAATTATATTATTTAAAAGTGAATTTCTCCATTTAATTTTTACATTTACATTTTTCCTAATGCTTGCTTTTTCAATATTTCTTTTTCACAGTAACTAAACTCCAAGTCTTTGCCTTTTAGATACGCAATCTCTACTAATGTTACTGGAAATATATCTTACACTGAACTTAAAACCAATAAATCCCGTCACAGTATAAAAAAACTGCCGTGTGAATCAATCCTTCATTTATTACCAAACTTTTATTAAAATGACTTTGGTAAAGTTGTTTAAGCAAAAAAATAAAATTCAATTCACCTAAAAGCTTTCCAAGGATTGATGCCAGAATAAGTAATTAAAAGCAATCCTTTGTAATTGAAACTAAAGGGATAAGTAAATATTATTTTACTGCCAAAATTTTATTACTTGATCTTATAAAAACGATAAAACAATAAATTCTGAGTAGAATGTATTAGAAGCATCTTCGATTAATTATCTCATTGGATTTATTTGGTAAAGTGAATTGAATCTTTCACCTTCTGCTTAGCGTATTCTCAAGATATTATATTTCAAACAACTATAGTCTAGCGTACATTTACACTTCATTATCATTTACAGTATGAATTGGCCTACCATTGGATCCCAAAATCTAATAGAATAAAAAGGAATTATTGTTTCTTCATATGGATCTAAATGAATGGACGGCAATGAAGTCGGACTAAACCATACCAATAAAGGATAAAAAGATTAAAAAATTGAAATTTATGCATATATCAAGGGTTTAAGACATATAAAAATGTCTTCGGTAAAATATCTTTTGATTGTATTATGGAAGAAAGATAAATTGAAGTGATGCCAAGATTTTCTTATATAAATTCGTAGAAAAAATAGATTTGGGGAAATATGGAGCAAGAACACTATTGTTCCATATTTGTATTTGTTCTGATGAAATCTGTCAAGATGGGCCGTTGAGATCACTCGATGGGAAAAATTAGCATAGAAGAGCGTCATATTCAATCCTACTCGACATAAATGAAAGTTTATTTTAAGAAACGCACAAATAAATGAAGGCCATAGATACAAGAGTTTCTAGCAAAGGGTAGAAGACATGAGAAAAATTATCACAAAAGAATGCGGAACCAGAGAAGATGGCATTAGCTCGTTTACTAATAAAAGCAACTATTGTCAGTTAATCTGCACTGTGAGAAGACGTGTTATTTTGTGCGAGGTTACATATAATATTATTCTTATTTAAAGCTGTCCCATGCGTTCCCGATGAACTCATCTCTTCTAGACATGGTTAATGATACTTAAACTGATCTAAGGCAAACTGTCACTTAATGAGAAGAAAGCCCTATCCTTGAAAATTGATGCTAAAAAATTTGAAGGTTAATATTAACGAAGGGAGGATTTAATAGCTTAATTCTGCGTCACAACTTTCTCTCCCGATACTTTTAGACTCATCGACAAAGCAAAACAAGTTTTAATTTTAATGGAGAAGAAGTTTTGTTACCAAAGTCGGCAAACGTGATACAATTACGAAAAATAATACGTTTTTATGGAGAGCATGTTAAGATGATTTTAAAGTTTGAGTGCTTAATATATATTCACCCATTTGAAACAGATTTTCTCCATTATGGATGATATTGAGAATCCCTTGATGATCAACATGAATTGTAACGGATCAGCTAAAACCGGTAACAAATAGCCAGGTTATAAATTCAAATCAAGATGAATTCCCAATATTTCGTCTCTGCAATAATACATTTACACCCAGAACCACGCTAATATCTTCTTAGGGAAAGTATGGATTTCTTGGTTTCTTTTGAATTAATTTTGATGAAACTTTTCCTAGCTCGTTTGCACAATATGGCAACACTGTTATGTTTCAATTTATGATGTGTTGGGATAAGGAGATTCAGTTCTTGCTCGGTGTCGTGATGGACAATCGCACGCGGTTCTCAGTGGCTTCGAAGGCGTCCCTGACGACTATGCTGCAGGAGTGCCTCGCAAAGATGATATCCCCGTCTTCAAGCGGCTAATACCCAGAGGGAGAAACAAATACTCTCATCTTGCCCGGTAGTGACTCAGAAATAGTCAAACTTTAAACTTTAAACTTTACACTTCTTGCGCTACCTCTAGCTATTATTTATTTGAGCTAAATCTTTACACATGAAAGCTTCCCTCCAAGTGGCATTTGAAAGTGCCCGGGGAAAAAAAACCCTGAAAAAGAATGTTACCTTGTGGTCCACCATAATAAATATATATATAACGGGTGTCCCAGAAAAAAAGTTAACCGTACTTTGAATTAGTATAACTCAAATCCTATTGGAGATTCCTGGGTTCTGCAAAAGTGTTTCATTTAAAAATTATTGATCTATCGATTCCGGAAATTTCATTAAATTCCCTTTTATGATATTGATACACTAATGGGTTTAGTGGAGGCTATCAAAAATATGTTAGTGCAAGGAAGTAAAATAATGAAACGAAGCCTACGAAGGGTAGGCCACCGTGCACTTTCAAAAGAAGCGTAGGGAGCCTAGGTAGCCTAAGTCACTGTGCGGTTCTTCAACCAAAGCTTAGGCCATTTTACAATGGTTTTCAGCCATGCTGTGGTATGGTCTAGTCATTATTACTTACTAAGCAAATCAAAGCGTTGCTGTGTAAAAGTTTACTTCCATAGAACCTTTTTAATCATGCAGTTAACAAAAGATCAAAGAGTATTTGTAGTCACAAACTTTATTAAGACTGGCAGTATTAAACAAGTACAAGATTCATTTGAACAACGTTTACCAGGTATGCACCCACCAAGCAAGCCCACAATTTGGAAAAATTTTCGCAGATACAAACATTAAGGAACATGCTTAAATCTAAATAAAAGTCGTTCGGGTTGTATGAGAACCATACGAACAACAGAAGATATCGAACATGTTCAGATGACACTTCTTCAAAATCCACATGCATCAGTCAGAAAGAATGGCTTACAATTGTCAAAGTCATCATTTAACCGCATTATTAAACATGACTTAAAATGGCATCACAATAAGATGCATGCAAGACACCAGCCTTTTGAAACTGATTTTCCTCCTCGTAGACAATTTGTCGAATGGCTTCTCCCTAAACCTGCTCGTTTCTTGGAAAACATTGTGATTGGTGACGAGGCAGCCTTTTTCAGGAATGGAAAGGTAAATAGCCATAACATTCGGCAATATTCACCGCTTCTCCCCCCCCCCCCCTCAGCATTAAACTTTGACGCACGTATTTTTCAGCAGAATGTGTCTTTGTGGATCGGAATATGCGGGAATGGCTATCTTGTTGGCCCATTGTTTTACGAGAATAACTTGAATGGTGCTGCCTATCTGAGCATGATCAATGAAAGGATCTTTCTGGAACTCCACCAGGTTTAACGCAATTAATTCAATAGAATTTGGTGGATTCAAGACGGCGCACCAACTCATAGACAGCTGGCTGTAAGAACAAAATTAAGAGAAACGTTTGAAAACTGAATTGTCGCGCTAAATCATGCAAATGAATGCCCGCCCTTCCCCCCCAAGATCCCCTGACTTAACACCGTGCGATTATTTCTTATGGGGATATCTAAAGAATGAAGTGTATTCTGCTCCACCACAAAGCATCAACGAGTTAAGAGATAGTATCACACGTGAAGTCAATAGACTTAAGGAAAATCACAAGTTAATCAAAAAAGTTGCTCAATCAATGCGATCAAAGGCGCAACTGTGCTTGGAAAGAAATAAAGGCATGGGAACAAAACGGTGCTTAGAAAAGTAAAAAATGAATTTATATTACGCATATGAAGAGGCGGTTTGTTAAAAATGGATTTAAATATAATTGGTGAATTTAAACATCGAAGTTTAATATTTTACTTCCTTGCGCAAACATAATTTTGATAGCCTCCACTAAACCCATTAGTGTATCAACATCGTAAAAGGAAATTTAATAAAATTTCCAGAATCGAGAGATACATAGTTGCTAAATGTGGTTTGTTTTGAAGAACTCGAAAAGCTCTAATAAGTTTTGAGTTATAATAATTCAAAGTACGGTTAATTTTTTTTTATTAAATATTTCGTTCTTTCGACTGGTAATCAAACTAGCAGGAAACCCAGTAAACATATATTTAACAGGGGAAATGCAAATACACTAATAAATTTTCTTTCTATATAACATCAGTTGCTAAGAAATGAAGTTTAGCAATTCACAAAAGTAATCAACCAATAATAACACCACGAAGACGATTTTAATAGGTTCATATTAGGTTTAGTAAGCATTTCCTTATATTTTATTCCTCTCTTCTACACATGCTCTATCAATGTGACAGGTTTTGTTGGTTTCAATAAGCGTGAGGTCTGGTGATTACTTGGCCATAAAAGGAAGTTTATTTTTTCATCTTAAATCATTCTTGAGTTAACTTGTCCATGTGCATAGGATAGTAGTTGTGAAATACCCGATGATGTCGGCCATAGAATTTTTTGGCACTTGGAAACAGCTCTTTTCTTATCATCTTACGATACGTGGCACAGTCCATTTTACTCATTAAAGATATTAAGTGCTTCTTTTCCATGTTAGGTAAAGCAGCTACAATCCATGAGACTATCTCCTTCGGATTTTACGAGTGGAATGGTGTGCTTAAGAGCAGAGGTAGCTTCTTCTTCCCTCTAAACGTGAGAAGGATCATTTTGGGGCAAATCTTATATTTTACTCTCATCCGACCATATAAATTCGTTTCCAAATTCACCACCCTTTTCAAAATACTCTCTGGCAAAACATAAACGGTACGTTGTATGCTTCATATTTTTATTGGTGGAGTTTTACTGGGTATCAGAATGCAGATAATTTTGATAGAGCTCTCTACTAATAGTTTCTTTACTCATCTTGGTCCTTGAAATTTTCAGATCGCTTTGTATATCTTTCATAGTAATCATTTCATTATTCTGTAGTTTTGAATCGTGTAACGTTGGAGGTGATTCCATACTCAATCGGAAAATGTTCTATAGGTTGATCTATCTAATTGAAGTTTAATTATTTGCCTTTGAATAGAATGAGGAACTTCTTTAACCTTCGGCATTGCTCATAGGAAAGGTTCTTCATCTATGGATTCTTATCAATGAATGGCGGAGCTAATAATCAGCATTTTTCAATACTTTCGTTTATAGAAATTTCTCGAATCTTCCATTTTCCTTTTAAATCGAAGTTATAAGAATTATTTTGTTTATTAACAATATTCTTGAATGTTTTAGAGTGGTTGAATAATTTTGTGACATGTGAAAATGTCTATTACCAATTTTGTCTTATGGGAGATTTATATTTGTTTACTGTTTTTTCTGGTAGTTTTTTGACGATACGAAAGCAGGAATTTTTCAGAAATATTGAAAATTTAAGTGTGCAATTACTTTTGTTGCCCCACTCTCTCTCTCTCTCAAAATATATACCTATATATATATAACGTGTTTGATTCATATTTCTATCTACAAACATTGATAGTCATATTAATTTGACTCCTTGAGTGAAAAAAATCAAATTCCAATTTAACTAAATTTCCACTGTCTTACAGGAATTTTGTTTACCGATTATCTTTCTTCAGGCCTCTAAAGTCATACAAATGTTACCCTAAATTATTTGATATTTCTGAATAGAAATTACCTAAGAACATAAATAAAACATATGAGTATTATAACCAATATGTGAGGCCAATTGAGTGTACATTCCATTGCTTCAGGCCAGAAAACCATATGTAAGTATACAGAGAATGCAACCGTCAAAACACTGCCAGTGCATAAAACTAAGTCAAAGATTTCACTAACTGGTGCTCGTTCTATTATAAGTAAAGATAATGTTTCCCCCTACACCACTAAAAAGTAGATGGCAAAGTACTACTGCAAAAAGACCTGCAGGGACTAGGTAACGTTTGCAAAGGAACACATTCATCATCATTTGAAAGTTTTAAAAGTAATGGAGCGACGAAACATCAATTCAGAAAACATGTTTTGTAGAAGTCTGAAAAACGTCCTCTTCATAAACCTAACATAGCAATCATAACAACAGGGAGAAAGAATACCAAATTAAAATCAAAAGAACAGGACCTTAAATGGCCATGTTTGAAAGAACATCTTCTACCATTGGGAAGGAACTGAAAGTAGGGAGGAACATTTACTCTTGACAGGACATATTTTTTAAATAATAGTGAATAGAGACGAGTGAATAAATAATTTGAAGATACAGAAATTAATTATTCTAATTAGTCAAACGTAAGTACCTAACATAGAATCCCAATCTTCATATATAAGAATATTTATAATCCAATACCTATGAATATTTTTCTTTTCTAGTCTTCATGCCAAAAAGATGAAGGCATAATTTTAATATGAAAAGCATTTCAGAGTCCAAACAAGAAGTTAATTAGCGGGGGTAATTATCATTTTCAAATAAATTCATTTTCCATGACAGTGAATGCAATATTTATTTTTAATTTAGGCCAATGAATTTAAATTTGTGAAGGAAGCCGCAAACACTGATTACCGATAAAAATAAGCAGCGATCTCATCTTTTTCACTTAAAGTTTTTTTAAATTTCTAGCCCATTTAAGTATTTTTACCTTTTATAGCAAACTCTTTGTGGAGAAGGGTGTTTTTTGCTATTTAATTGAGTAAGGAATTGAATTGGAATAAGACACGAGCCTATTTTCTCTCAGTAATGAAAGTACATAAAATGAAATTGCGTGGCCATGAAAGAGAAAGGAAGATAGAGAAAATCTAAAAAATCTAAAATAGGGTCAATAGGAAATTGGGAAGTCTTGTTTGCTCGATGTAGATACAGAGATTGAGAGGGACTGATATAAACATTCATAAAATATTGCTTATATATTTTGTAATATATTAATTTCAAACTAAATGAATTTTTATTAAGATATATGAAGTGATTAAGTAAAATTTATGCCTTTCACGATGAAAAAAAGTTTAAAGTTTACCACTAGTATGTTTTACTTCCTCTTAGGAAAGATGATTCCATTAGTATGTTGTACCCCTTAGGAAGGATTTCTATGGACTATTTCTCTCAGGAAGGGTGGTTACCATTAATATGCTGTACTCTTTCTTAGGAAGTAATTAAAATGTTTATTCACCATGATCTGGCGAGAATGGAAAGCACGCGTGACGATAATTGGTGGCGTTTAGTAATATCCATTAACCCAACGGGAGTAATATAATCAAGGCTGCCTTTTGTGATAATATTTGTTTTTGAGGCTGAGAGTTATAAAAGAAATTTCTGACCAAAAGTTATAAAATAAATCTGACCAAACGTTATAAAAGTTTTCAAAGAAATCTGAACAAAAGTGATAAAAGAAAGCTGACCAAATGTTATAAAAGATATCTCTGACCAAAATATTACTTATTCAGTCATTCATTTCTGTTGATGTCGGACATTTCAGCTGATGTTGACTTTCCATGTTTGGGTTATTAACAAACTCAGGCATAATATAGCTAGATAATTAAGTATATTTGCTATTCCATCATTGGATAGATATAGTTTCCCCCCCCCGATAATTTATTACTAAATGTTTTGGTGATTCATTTTTCTTGTTCTTTACAAACGGTACATTCAAAGTAAGATTTTCTCCCTAAACACTTGTAAATCCTTGCCACATCTTTCTTTTAGTACAAAGATTAAGATAAACTTCACAAACATTCTTTGCTACCTTCCCGGCTTTTTTTTGCTAATAAAAAACAAAGATAAAGAAATTGGTGTACAGGTTTATCAATGATATTGCGGCATAAGTAAATTGTCAATTGATAAACGATGCTCTTATTTTTTCCCTATTTTGTTAATGTGAGATCACTTGTTCTTTCTCTTTGCTAGCGTTTGTAAATCCATTCATATTGTTCATTTTAGTGAATTACCATTTGGACTGCTGATTGTGAGTGAGAAATTTACATGTTTGTTTCCTTTGGTTTTCTTGCTAGTGTAACTGGTTTATCGTTTCAAGCCCATAAAGAGTAAATCTAAGTATGGATAAGGAAATTTACGTTAAAGTTAGTGTCAGCTATATGTCTTTCTGCCAAGTAGTGTGACAAGGATCCACATCATATTTTCTTTTTGCCCCCTCTGCAATAAAATAGTGTATGGTTGTAGATTATTTGATACTAGAATATTCATTACATTAGTGTGTTCTTTCACTTTTAGAAGAGTCAAAAGCACATTGGAAATTTAGTATCTTACTCGTAATTACAAAAATTTAGCTCATCAATCTTGTTTGCGTTGACAAGGTGCACAACTAATAGACTGAAAAAAATATAGAGCTAAACTTTTCATTTTACTATAAAATAACAGAGCAACTACTTGCAAGGAAAAAGTTCCCAAAACCAGGCCAGTACGCACCCTTTGCAGAGCGGGCTACTGCGAGGGGGTGATGAGCTATTGCTTCCCGTAAGAAAAAGAGGATCACCATGCCCAATGATGTCGTAATTAAAAATCTCCCCTCAATTACCCATGTTCCATCGTCGGAGCAGCCTCAAACGGCCTGGGTTTCCAAGGCATTACAAAGAGGGAAGGGATCTCCTCCGACCGGTGCCCATGCGACTGCCAAGACCTTCTCCATCTCAGAGAAGGACCTGGTTGAGGCCAGTCCATCTGGCCTTGGCCTCCTGTCATCGGAGAGGAGAAGCAGGTTCCTTCCCCGCCCTCCTGTCCTAAAAATAAAATAAATAAGAAAAAGACTAAGAAGACTTGGGGCTATTCGGATGGGGCTGCTGCCACTTCGGTGAGCGACCAAGCCAAGATCGGCCCATCCAGCCCCTAGGCCCCCCCTTCCCGGGTGGAGGGCTCCTTAGTCTGGGTGCGGAGCCCCAGACTAAGAGGAAAAGTGTGCAGGGCAGATCCTCGATAACATCGGGGCCTCTCATTCAAAGGTTCCCTAGTGTTTTCGAGCACACTGGCTTCAAACGCTTTCTCATTATTCGCTCCACTGATAGGCATGTTGGCCGAGGGCAACATAATCTATCAGAATTAGATAGTGTAATTGGTAGAGAGCCGAAGGTGACCCGTTTCTCGGACGGGAGCCTTCTGGTAGATGCGGCGAATCGCTGCGAGGCGGACAAGATAAGTGCTCTTCGGACACTTCGTGGCACCTCGGTGAGTGTGACGTCATAAACTTTGTGAAAGGAGTAGTTTATGCGAGGAAACTCGTTGACTACTCCATTGAGGACATCACCGAAGAAGCTGGCCAACGATGGGGAGTTCAAGGTCAAACGTGTGATGAGAAAACAGGAAGGGGCCTCGAGACCCACCCCTACACTCATCAATTTCAAATGTGACAAGTTACCCGAGTCGTTGCGTACCGGTTGGTAGCGCTAGCGCGTGAAGGCCTTCGTGCCACTGCCGCGGCGGTGCTATTAATGTCACCGCTTCGGCCATACAAATCGTTCTTGTAGACGTACAAAGTCGGGGTCACCCGAAGTCTGTGTAAATTGCTCCAAGGCCTCACACGATAAGTCTAAATCGTGTGTGGCTAAGTGTATCAATTTCAGAGAGTTGCACCCCACTTCTTTGAAGCAATGTGGTGCATATCGCTTTGAGAAAGAAATCCTGGCCGTTCAGGCCCAGGATCTTCTCTCATTCCGCGAGGCTAAGGAGTTGGTCCTGGCGCGCTCGGCTCTGCCTGGAACGTATTATGCCTCAATAGTTAGAAAGGCACCCTCTGATCATGGCCCATCCAGGCCAACAAGCATGGTTGTTTCCGCGCCCATTCGGAGCCCTTCTGCGGGCTCTATTTAACCCAGGGTCTCCCCTGCAAAAGCTGGCGGCAAAAAGGGTTAATACCCAGCCCACCCCGTAAGGGGCGCGGCGATTTGCCATCCTGGCCGCCGTGCTGACGAGACTCAGCACTCCGTCCGGCCCTAGCTTAGCCTCTCTTCCTTCCTTCAAAACACTTGTTTCCTCTCTTTTCACACAACCTCTCCCACAACTTTCTCTGGTCAGCCTCTAATTTCACAGGGTAGATGCTGACCTTCCTTTCAGCCAACCATCCCGCATCGGGGCTGAGGGGGTGGGGGACAATGTTCCCTAACCCCTGAGCTCCGGTCTGGGGTGGCTGGTTTTTAACTACCTGCTTCATCCCCACCCATACCTTCCTCACATCCCTTTTCCTCTCGTCTTAAAAATCTATCATTTATACGCCGTGTCTAAGGTGGAGCCGCCATGCCGATGGACTGTCAGGCCACCAGGCGGGAGGGGTGGTCCCAAATGGCGGCGCCTGGCTCTGCCGGGCTTGTAAGCACCTCTTGCAGTGCGGGGAACTGCAAGAGGTGATGAGCTATTGCGTCCCGTGGCAAAATAGGGTCACCATGCCCATGGATGAATTTTCAAAACCACAAACCCCTTTAACTCCCCCTTGCTCATCGACGAAGCCGCCATCGGGCAGCTCCAGCAAAAAAATGGAGGTCTACCCCCCTGTGCTTGCACAGGAAACCCTCCATATTTCTCTAACCGGAGAGGAGGCTTACTCCTCTCCTTCGCCTACGGGTGCAGGGGACTCCCCCTCACCCCCTTCTCTGGAGGTGCTTTCGGGCACCTCCCTTTTCCAGGCGGCAGTCCCCTCTTTTCTTTCCAAGGGGACTGCCAAGAAAGCCAGCAGGCAGCCCTTAGCCAGCCGCTCCGCATCAAAGCGGCTCGGTAGGACAAACCCCCTTAGGGGGGAGAGGGAAGCCAGGCCCCTTCGGTCGCTTCCCTCAAAAGACCTGCTGGCAAGAATTTTAAACCTTGCTGGGGTCAAGGCCTGTGCCTTCCCACACAAGACTGGCGACACTGCCAAGGGGACCTGTGATGTCCTGGGAGGGGATGGCCAACTGGAGGCCCCTCCTGTGATAAACATGGTCCTTGAGGAGACCCAGCCTCAGACGGTAGGGCCTTCCATGGGGGGGAATTCGGGCTCGGCGCCAAGCACCGAACCCGAATCCGCCCCTATGCAAGGTCCTCCTCAAATGGCTGAGGGCTCCGAGGCAGTAAAAGGAGGGGAGGGATCTCCTCCGACAGGTGCCCCTACGACAACCAGGACCTTCTCCATTTCGGAGAGGGACCTTGCTGAGGCCGGTCCATCTGGCCTGGGGGCTTTTGCCGGCGGAGGTGAAAAGCGGGTTCATTCCCCGCCCTGCTCTCCAAAAAAGAAAAAGACAAAGAAGACTAAAAAGACGAAAAAGACTCGGGGCTCCTCTCCATCCGCGGGGGTTGTGGGGACGGATGGGTCTGCTACCACTTTGTTAGGCGACCAAGCCAAGATCGGCACATCCGGCCCCTCTACCCCCTCGTGTGCGGAGCCCCTGACCAAGACTAACACCAAGAGTGCACAGGGCGGAGCCTCGATGACATCGGGGCCCCTGATTCAGAGGTTACCTGGCGTTTTCAAGCCCGCTGGCTTCAAACGCTTTCTCGTTATTCGCTCCACTGATGGCACCATGTTGTCCAAGGGCAACATGATCCATCAGAGGATAGGATTAGCTAGTGCAATTGGTAGAGAGCCGAAGGTGACCCGTTTCTCGGGCGGCAGCCTTCTGGTGAATTCGGCGAATCCCGCCGAGGCGGGCAAGATAAGTGCTCTTCGGACACTTCATGGCACCCCGGTGAGTGTGACGCCGCACTCTACCATGAAGTTGGGAAAGGAGTAGTTTATGTGAGGGAACTCGTTGACTACTCCATTGAGGACATCACCCTAGAGCTGGCCGACCATGGGGCGGTCAAGGTCGAACGTGTGATGAGAAAACAGGGAGGGGCTTCGAGACCCACCCTTACACTCTTCGTCACGTTCGACAGTGACCAGCTCCCTGAGTCGGTGCGTGCCGGTTGGTACCGCTACCGCGTGAAGGCATTCGTGCCACTGCCGCAGCGGTGCTATTACTGTCACCGCTTCGGCCATACGAATCGCTCATGTAGACGTGCAAAGTCGGGGTCACCCGAAGTCTGTGTAAATTGCTCCAAGGTCGCACACGATAAGTCCAAATCGTGTGTGGCCAATTGTGTCAATTGCGGAGAGCCGCACCCTGCTTCTTCGAAGCAATGTGGTGCATATCTCCTGGAAAAAGAAATCCTGGCCGTTCAGGCCCAGGATAGACTCTCATTCCGCAAGGCTAAGGACTTGGTCCTGTCGCGCCCAGCTCTGCCTGGGACGTCATATGCCTCAGTAGTTCAAAAGGCACCCTATGCTCCTGGCCCATCCAGGCTAACGAGCACGGTTGTTTCTGCGCCCATTCGGAGCCCTTCTGCGGGCTCTACCCAACCCACGCGCTCCCCTGGTAAAGCTGGCGGCAAAAAGGGTTCATACCCAGCCCCGGCTATAACCAGGGCTCCCCCCTCTTCCCCCAGCGTGACCGTTTCCCGCAATGCGAAACGGCGACGCGCCTCCACCGAGTCGTTAGACTCACAGGAGGCAACACCCCTGAAGATGGTCGCTAGGCCATCCTCAGGGGTTCCTAAAGCTGTCCCCCCGAAAGGAGGACAGCAACAAAGGAGCTTCGGCTTCTTCGCCCACGCCCCGAGGTGGAGCGAGTGGCTGGGAGACGGTGGTTCCTCGAAAAGAGGCACCCCCGCCTCCGAAGCCGCAGCGCCCGCCTAAGGTTTCGAGACGGAGGGAGGAAAAGACTCGCATGGCGAGCCCAACCTCCCCCAATAAGTCCTCGAAGGCGACAGCGCCTCCAGCGCTTTGTCCGGCCAACAGTGCCCAGGGTTTTGCCCCCGGCAAGCGTACGGCCATTCCCGTGAGGGTCTTCAATTCGAGGAGGGCCCCCGCGTCTCCTCCGAGCTAGTCCTGGAGGGCATATTCCTTAGATAGAACTGCCGTGGACTCGGGGCCAACTGGGAGGAGCTGCGGAGGCTCATCTCGTACCGTTCCCCGTTAGCTATTTTTTTGCAGGAGACCATGCTAGGCGCGTGCCCCCTGCCTGCCCTCCCGGGGTATAAGGGTCTTGCGACCCCACCATTGCGGGATGGCCGGGCTGAGGGATGCGCGGTTTACACCCGGCATGATGTCCCCGTTCTTCCTTTCTCTTTAGATACCTCCTTCCAGGCAGTGGTTGTGCAGCTTCACCTGGATAGGATGTATACTATCATTTCTGCGTACATTCCACCGTCAGCTGACTTCGACGCGGGGGACTTCCGCCGCGTCGTGGCACGGTTGCCGAGGCCCTATCTCTTGCTTGGAGATCTGAACGGCAGGCATCCTCTCTGGGGAGATTACTCCATAAATCCCAGGGGACAAGTCTTTGCTGATCTGATCGAAGAGCTTGAGATGGGTGTCCTAAACGTGGATGAGTTTACGCATCACTGTCCGAGAACCGCTTCATTTTCTTGCCTTGACCTATCTTTGTGCTCTTCGGATGCACAACCTGATTTTGATTGGAGGGTGGTCGATTCAAATATCATTTTCAGGGCAACTGCCGCGCGAGAGCCCACCTCGGTGGTGCTTGGCGCGGGCGCAGTGGCCTGCATTTCAGGAAATGACTATATTCTCTATCTCAGTCGAGGAGTTTAGGTCGGTAGATGAGGCCGTTGAGTTCTTCTCCGGCAACCTCATCGCCGTGGGCCTGACTACTATTCCTAGGACGTCTGGCCGTTTTGCACGCCGACCACTCCCATGGTGGTCGGCCGAGTGTGAGACGGCCCTCAAACAGAAGCGTTATGCCTACATGCACTATAAGCGCCGCCCGAACGATTTCACTGTCGGTGAATTTCGTTGGGCTAGGGCTAGGTTCCGGTATATTTCGAAGCACGCCCGCCGCTCTTCTTGGCGGGCATACGTGTCTTCACTTAACGTGAAGACCCCTTTAGCTGAGGTGTGGAAGAGAGTCAAAAGGATTCGGGGCAAGTTCTCGCAGGACCTCCCTCCCGTTCTCCAGGAGAATGGGACCGCAATCTCTGACCCCGCGTCCGTGGCGGAATCCTTAGCGACCGCTTTTTCCGCATTCTCTAGCCGTGATGCTGCTCCGCCAGCATTCAATGCACGTCGTGATGTCGCGGAAGGCCG
Organism: Ceratothoa steindachneri; assembly: GCA_963969495.1. NCBI lineage: Eukaryota > Metazoa > Arthropoda > Malacostraca > Isopoda > Cymothoidae > Ceratothoa > Ceratothoa steindachneri. The sequence continues at coordinate 37,283,941 of OZ018329.1, forward strand.
CCGGCTCGACTTTACCTCCAGAGGCGGAGAACCCTTCAACGACAAGTTTACTGTGAGTGAGTTGCGTTCCGCTCTCGCTTCGTGCGCGGACACCGCCCATGGTCCGGACGATGTCCCGTACGCCATGCTTCGACACCTGGGTGAGCGAGGCATGGCCTTTCTGTTAGATTTGTTCAACAGGATCTGGGTGGAAGGTCTTCTCCCAGACTCCTGGCGAATCGTTACTGTGCTCGCCTTTCGCAAGCCGGGGAGAGATCACTCTACTGCGACCGGTTTTGGCCCAATCTCTTTAACCTCTTGCGTGTGCAAGTTGATGGAGAAATTGATAAATGTTAAAAAAGCCTATTTCCTGGACAGCGGAGGCCATCTCTCTTCTGCACAGTGCGGCTTCCGTAAGTTCCACTCCACGTCGGATGCTCTGCTCCGACTGGAAAGTGCCGTCTGCGAGGCTTTCCTTCGTAGACAGCACTACGCCACGGTGTTTTTTGATCTAGAGAAGGCCTATGATACCGCATGGCGATACGGTATCATGGAGACTCTCCACATGATGGGAGCGAGGGGACGCCTCCCAATGTTTATATTTGAATTTTTGCGAGATCGTCGATTCCGCGTACGGGTTGGGGGGAGCCCTCTCCGGCCCAAAGGAGCAGGAAGAGGGTGTCCCGCAGGGAAGTGTCCTCAGTGTCACACTCTTTGCCCTGAGCATCAACGGCATCACCTCGGTGCTGCCGGAAGATGTTCTCGCTACGCTCTACGTGGACGACCTTTCGATCTCTTTTGGCGCGGCCCAGATGCCAACTCTAGAGCGTCGACTCCAACAGGCATTGAACCGCGTCTCTCGCTATGCCGAAGCGCACAGGTTTCGCTTTTCTTTGGCTAAGACTAAGGTGGTGCACTTCTGCCGCCATTCACGGCTTCACCCCGACCCAGATTTGTTTCTTAATGGGGTGCGCATGGATGTGGTTGAGTCGCACCGTTTCCTTGGTCTTGTATTCGACGCCTCACCTGGGAGGCTCATATTCGCAGCCTTAGGGTCTCTTGTACCCGCGCCATGGACATTCTCCGTTCCGTGACGTTCAGCGCTTGGGGCGCTGATAGGGCTACCGCCTTACTTTTTTATCGATCCTTTGTTCACTCGAAGCTCGACTACAGATGCGAGTTTAATGCATCCGCAGCCGAGCGTTTATTGCGGAAGGTGGATTCGATCCACCACACCGGCCTTCGCCTTGCGACCGGTGCCTTCCGCACTTCCATCATTGAGAGCCTGTTGGTCGATGCTGGGGAGATGCCAGTCGCTCTGCGCCGCGTGCAGTGCATCACTCGCCTGTACGCGCGAGCCCGGCGCCTCCCTCAGTCGCCAACAGCTCTCACTGCATCCGCAGCTGATCTCGATGGTGCCTATGCCGCCGAGAGGAGACGCCAGTCATACCCTAAGCCCTTTGGGTTTAGGGCCAGGAAACTCCTTCGAGAAGTAGATATAGCTCTCGGGCCGGTGGCGCCCCTGGTTCTGCCCAGGACGCCACCCTGGAGGGTACCACATTTGGCTATTTGTCGCCACGCCTCTGCTCCCAAAGCTTGTACTGCCATGGGAGTATTGCGTTCGACCTTTTTGGAGCACACATCGTGTCACGCTGGTACCGTGCCAGTGTATACGGATGGTTCCAAGTCCCAAGAGGGGGTCGGCTTCCACGCCGTATCCCCTCTGTTTGAAGTCAGCGGGGCTCTACCAGGCGCTGCGTCTGTCTTCACGGCTGAGCTGGTGGCAATACACCACTCGGTACGGGAGATTACGCGACGTGCCCGGTTCGGAGACCGGATTGTGATCTATAGCGACTCACAAAGCGCCCTGAGTGCTCTCGGGGCATTGGAATCTCCACATCCCCTGGTTCGCGATATCCGTGACGCCACGGTTTTGGCGAGCCGGGCAGATGTCGAGATTATCTTCTGCTGGGTTCCTGGACATGTAGGAATTGCGGGGAATGAGCGCGCCGATGAGAGCGCCAAAGAGTCCGCGAGGACTCTGCGACCGGACCAGCGTTTCGCTCTTCCTCACACTGACTACATGGCAGGAATACGGGCAGCTCTTCGGACTGCTTGGCAAAGAAGATGGGAGACGGTCGAGGGGAACTTAAAGTTGCGTGCCATTGCGCCGCGACTGTTCCCATGGACCTATCCCCCAATGCCACGGCGGCTTCAGGTTGCTTTCTGTCGTCTCCGAATCGGACACACTCGTGTGACGCATCGCTATTTGACGGAGCACTTGCCTGCGCCCTATTGCAACGACTGCGTCGTGCCCCAGACTGTTCGGCACATTCTTGTCGAATGTCCCAGTCTGGGTGATCTTCGCGCACGATACCTGTCCCGGTACCGGGATGGGCGGGGTCGCTACCGCCTGTCCCTTGTACTCGGGACGAGTGCGTGCACCATGACTAGTGGACTTATTGACTTTTTGGGGGAGGCTGGCCTTCTCCCTTTCATTGAACCCAGTTTAATTGTTGTTTTTGTTTTTGTTATTGTTTTTGTTATTGCTTTTTTATTGTTCTCTTTTTATTGTTTCCTGTTTAATTTTTAAAGTAGCCTAGAACTAGGCTGTTTGTTTACGGCGACTAATGCCTAAGTCGGCAGTCGCCAGATAGCCCCTTAATTAAAAAAAAAAAAAATCATACCCAGCCCTGACTAAAACCAGGTCTCTTCCCTCTTCCCCCAGCGTGACCGTTTCCCGTAAGGCAAAACGGCCACGCACCTCCACCAAGTCGTTAGACTCACAGGAGGAAAAACCCCTGAAGTTGGTTGCTAGGCTATTTTCCGGGGTTCCTAATGCTGTCCCCCAAAAGGAGGACAGCAACAAAGGAGCTTCGATTCCTTCGCCCACGCCTAGTGGTGGGCTGAGTTTCTCGGAGACGGTGGTTCCTTGAAAAGAGGGCCCCACGCCTCCGAAGCCGCAATACGCGCCTAAGATTTCGAGGCCGGAGGAGGAAAAGACTCGCATGGCGAGCCTAACCTCCCCCAATAAGCCCTCGAAGGCGACAGCGCCTTCAGGACTTTGTCCACCAACATCGCTCGGGTTTCTGCCTCCGGGAAGCGTACGACCATTCCAGTGAGGGTATTCTGTTCGCAGAGGGCCCCCACGTCTGCTTCGAGCTAGGCCTTGAGGGCATATTCCTTCAATAGAATTGCGGTGGACTCCGGGACCAACGCGGGATGGCCAAGCTGAGGGATGCGCAGTTTACACCTGGCATGATATCTCCGTTCTTCCTTTCACTTTAGATACCTTCTTTCAGGCAGTGGCTGTGCAGCTTTACATGGATATGAGGTATACTATCATTTCTGCGTACATTCCACGGTCAGCTGACTTCGACTCGGGGGACTTCCGCCACGTCGTGGCACGGTTGCTGAGGCCATTTCTCATGCTTGGAGATCTGAACGGCAGGCATCCTCTCTGGGGAGATTACTCAATAAATCCCAGGGGGAAAGTCCTTGCCGATCTGATCGAGTTTACACATCACTGTCCGAGAACCGATTCATTTTCTTGCGTTGACCTATCTTTGTTTTCTTCGGATGCACAGCCTGATTTTGATTGGGGGGTGGTCGATGACCTCCATGGTAGTGATCACTTTTTCATTCAAATATCATTTTTAGGGCAACTGCCCCCTGAGAGCCCACCTCGGTAGTGCTTGGCGTGGGCGCAGTGCCATGCATTTCAAGAAATGCCTGAATTCTCTATCTCAGTTCAGGAGTTTAGGTCAGTAGATGAGGCTATTGAGTTCTTCTCCAGCAACCTCATCACCGCGGGCCTTACTACAATTCCTAGAACCTCTGGCCGTTTTGCACGCCGACCACTCCCAAGGTGGTCAGCCAAGTGTGAGACAGCCCTCAAACAGAAGCCTTATGCCTACATGCGCTATGAGCACCACCCGAATGATTTCACTGTCGCTGAATTTCGTCGGGCTAGGGCTAGGTTCTGGTATATTTTAAAGCACGCCCTCCTCTCTTCTTAGGCGGACCTACGTGTCTTCACTTAAAGGGAAGCCCCCTTTATCAAAAGTGTGGAATCGAGTCAAAAGGATTCAGGGCAAGTTCTCGCAGGACCTCACTCTCGTTCTTCAGGAGAATGGTACCGCAATCTAGCACCCCGCGTCCGTGGCGGAATTTTTCGCGCCCGCTTTCTCCGCATTCTCTAGCCGGGATGCTGCTCCGCCAGTATTCAATGCACGTCGTGATGTCACGGAAGGCCGCCGGCTCGACTTTACCTCCAGAGGCGGAGAGCCCTTCAACGAAAGCTTTACTGTGAGTGAGTTGCGCTCCGCTCTTGCTTCGTGCGCGGACACCGCCCATGGTCCGTACGTTGTCCCGTACGCCATGCTTCGACACCTGGGTGAGAGAGGCATGGCCTTTCTGTTAGATTTTTTCAACAGAATCTGGGTGGAGGGTCTTCTCCCATGTTCCTGTCGAATCGCTACTTTTCTCGCCTTTCACCAACCGGGGAGAGATCACTCTACTCCGGCCGGTTTCCCCCCAATCTCTCTCACCTCTTGCGTGTGCAAGTTGATGGAGAAATTGGTAAATGTTAGACTAGCTTTTTTCCTGGACAGTGGAGGCCGTCTGTCTTCTGCACAGTGCGGCTTCCGCAATTTTTACTCGACATAGGATGTTCTGCTCCAATTGGAAAATGCTGTGTGCAAGGCCTTCCTTCGTAGACAGCAAAACGCCACGGTGTTTTTTGATCTGGAGAATTGACTCTGATACCGCATGGCGATACGTTATCATGGAGACTCTCCACACGATGATGGCTTTGGGACGCCTCGCAATGTTTATATCTGAAGTTTTCCGAGATCTTTGATTCTGCGTATGGGGGGGGAGAGCCCTCTCCAACTCCAAGCAACACCAAGAGTGTCCCGCAGGGCAGTGTCCTCGGTGCTCCTGGAAGATTTTCTCGCTACGCTCTAAGTGAGCGTATTTTTGATCTCTTTTGCGCGGCACAGATGCAAACTCTAAAACGTCGACTCCAACAGGCATTGAACCGCGTCCCTCGCTATGCCTAAGTGCACAGGTTTTGGTTTTCTTTGGCCAAGACTAAGGTGGTGCACTTCTGCCGCCATCCAGGGCTTTACTCAGAGCAGATTTGTTTCTTAATGGGGTGCGCCTGGATGTGTTTGAATCGCACTGTTTCCTTGGTCTTGTATGCCACCGACGCCTCACCTAGGAGGCTCATATTTAGAGCCTTAGGGTCTCTTGTACCCGCGCCTTAGATATTCTCCGTTCCGTGACGTTCAGCTCTTAGGGCGCTGATAGGGCTACTGCCCTACTTTTTTATCGATCCTTTGTTTGTTCTAAGCTTGACTATGGATGCCAGTTTTATGCATCTAAAGCCGAGCGTTTATTACGGAAGGTGGACTCGATCCCCCACACCGGCCTCCGCCTTTCGACCGGTGCATTGCACACTTTCCCCATTGAGAGCCTGTTGGTCGATTCTGGCGAGATGCCACTCGCTCTACGCCGCGTGCAGTGCCTTACTCACCTGTACGCGCGATTCCGGCGCCTCCCACAGTCGCCAACAGCTCTCACTGCATCTCAAGCTGATTTCTACGGTGCTTATGTCACCGAGAGGCGTCAGTCATACCCTAAACCATTTGGTTTTAGGGCCAGGAAACCTTTTCGAGAGCTAGGTATAGCTCTCGGTCCGGTGACTCCACTGGTTCTGCCCAGGACGCCAACCTGAAGGGTACCACATTTGGCTATTTGTCGCCACGCATCTGCTCCCAAAGCTTGTACTGCGCTTTTATTATTTCGTTCTACCTTTTCGGAGCACACCTCGTGTCACGCTGGAACCGTGCTAGTGTATACGGATGTCTTTAAGTCCCAAGATGGGGTCGGCTTCCACGCTGTATTCACTCTTTTCGAAGTCTGCGGGGCTCTGCCAGGCGCTGCGTCTCTCTTTACGGCCGAGCTGCTGGCAATACACGACTCGGTACGGTAGCTTACGCGATGTGCCTGGTTTGGAGACCGGATTGTGATCTATAGCGACTCATAAAGCGCCCTGAGTGCTCTTGGAGCATTGGAATCTTCGCATCCCCTTGTTCGCGATATCCGTGACCACACGGTTTTGGCGAGCTGGGCGGATGTCTAGATTATCTTCTGCTGGGTTCCTGGAATTGCGGAGAATGAGCGCACCGATGAGTGCGCCAATAGTCCGCTAGGGCTTTGCGAGAAAAGATGGTTCACGGTCGAAGGAACTTATAGTTGCGTGCCATGCGCCGCAACTATTCCCATGAAACTATCCCCCATTGCCACGAAGGCTTCAGGGCGCTTTCTGTCATCTCCGAATAGGTCTCACTCGTGTGCCTGCATCGCTATTTGATAGGGCACTTGCTAGCGCCCTATTGTGACGACTGCATCGTCCCCCAGACTGTTCGGCACATTTTTGTCGAATGTCCCAGTCTGAGTAATCTTCGCGTACGTTACCTGTCCCGGTCCTGTCCTTTGTACTCTGGACGGATTCGTGCACACCGACTTGTAGACTTTTAGACTCTTTGTAGGAGCCAGGCCTCCTTCCCGATATTTAATATGCAACTATGGATCGCGGTCTTCTTCGGCGGGAGAGGGCTGGCCTTCCCCTGTCGACGGAGCTCGCTCTATATTTTTTTTTTGTTTTTCTTTTGATCTTTGTTTGTATTTTTTTTTTTTATTTGGCTTTTAATATAGCCTAGATTTAGGCTAGCTTGAGTAAGGCGACTTATGCCCTAGAAAGCATTCGCCAGATGAGATATATATATATATAAAAAAAAATCAGTCTGGGTGATCTTCACGCACGTTCCCTGTCCCGCTACCGGTACTAGCGGGGTCGCTACCGCTTATCTCTTGTACTCGGAACTAGTTTACACACACACAGACTTGCAGACTATGCGACTTTTTGGAGGAGGCTGGCCTCCTCCACTTTATTTGACTGTTTATTGTAGGTCGCATGCTCCTGCGTCAGGTGGAGCGGGGCCTACCCCCGAGGCTTTAACGCGCTTCCTTGTTTGTTACCTTTTTGCTTTGTATATATATATATATTTTTTTTTAGCATATGCGCTTTTTGTCCTTATTATTTTTTATTTTTTTAATAGAGCTTACTTTTAGGCTGTAGGGAGTACGGTGACTTATACCCAAGTAAGGAATCGCCAGATCGGCTTCTAAAAAAAAAAATCGACTAGTTCGACATTCAAGTGCTATTCCTCTACCACAGCTGCCCTCTGAATTACCAACCGATGACACGAGCAACTGAGACGATTCAGAATCTCAAGATACACCATGCAGCTTGAATCTGATAAGAAACCACACCTCATGGCCAAACCGAAACTCAATGATCTACTTCGTGATTCAACACTTACTAGGCAACAGAATGAACTCCTGGCCTCAAGTCTGCAACAATGGAAGCTGTTTGATGAACATACTCACATTAGAGTATTTAGGAAGCGTTTTGCAGATCTACAGCAATTTTCACTTTTGAAAACACCCCAGTCTGGGTGATCTTCGCGCACGATACCTGTCCCAGTACCGGGATGAGCGGGGTCGCTACCGCCTGTTCCGTGTGCTCGGTTCAGATTCGTGCACATTGACTTGTGGACTTGTTGACTTCTTGGGGGAGGCCGGCCTTCTCCCTAATATTTAAGCAAGGTTTTTTTGTTGTTTTTTGGTTTGTTTGTTTTTTGCATTTGTTTTTTTTTTGTTTGTTTTTTTCCTTTAGTTGCACGCACCTGCGCCGGGGGGACCTCTTCCCGACGCACCAGCTTGCTTCTTTTTCCCCTTTTGGGGTGTTTTTTTTTTTCTCTTTAATTTTATTTTAAAGTAGCCTAGAACTAGGCCAGTTTTGATACGGCGACTAATGCCCAAGTAGGCAGTCACCAGATGAGCCCTTAAAAAAAAAAAAAATTTAAAACACCCCTATTTATTGTAATGATATCAGAGGCCTATTCAATGGCCTTGAGATGATCTAGCTACAAATGAGTGGAAGTTATTCATAGATGTATCCGTTTGTGAACACTATGCCTTCAGTTCCATTTGCTCACTCAGTCACTTTAAGAGACACATATGAGAGCCTTACTTTTATTCTATGTAGACTGCATAAAGTTACAAGGAGCATGAGTGGCTAATTTGTGCCGACTTGAATTTAGTAGCCCTACTTAATCGATACAAACTGGATACACCAAGTTTGTGTGCTTACTTTACAGGTAGGATAGTAGGGTCATATTAGAACATTATATACGCTCAGAATGGTCCCCTCGAAAAACTATGACGTCAACTGCAAGCCATGTTTCCAGTATCTTAAAGCGATCTTCGCATAAATAGGTTATGCCGAGATTAAAGAAGGCATATTCCTAAACCCTCAGATTCCTCAATTTATAGCTGATGACGCCTTAGAGGCAAAAATGGATAAAATTGAGCTAGCGGCCTGGCAGGCATTTAAAGTTGTATACAAAGGACTTTTGGGAAAGCACCAAGGGGCCCAAAAAGAGCGTATAGTGGAGAGCCTACCCAAGTTCTACCAACATCTTGGATGCAATATGTCACTGAAGATACACTTTATTTATTTTCATCTGTCCTTTATCCCAGAAAATGCGGGAGATGTGAGTGATGAACATGCAGAGAGGTTCTACCAAAATATAGTCAATGGAAAACAGGTATAAGGGAAAATGGAGTCGTGCTCTGCTGGCTGACTTCTGTTGGAACCTGAAGCATGCCAAACCTGAGAAGTCTTACAAACGAAGAAGTAAATGCTAAAATGTAAGTTAATATATTATATACTGCTAACACACATGCTGATTCATTTTATATTCATGAAATAATTACATTGGCCACATATAATCCGACTTTGGGAGTGAAATAAATTTATAGTGTCGTGGAAATCGGTATCAATTGCATAATTATTAAATCGATAATTTACAAGAAAATGTTTTGTGATAGGATTTTTTTTAGCGAATTCCAATTGAGCACCCTCGACTTTATAATAAATTGAACATTAGATCTATGTTTTTCTCTTGACACTGAAATTTATTGTACATTGTAAATTTAGGTAATGACGATTTAATATCTTACCCAAACCAAAGGTTTTAACAAGGTCAACCTGCACTTTGCAATCATGACCCTTGGAGAAACCTGATTTCTAGAAGATATGGCTTCTTTCTATCCCTCAAATGGGCGGTTTTTGGCTGGAAGATCCTTATTATCGCTTCTAAAAAATTAAGTTTAGCTGCATTCAGATATCGATATATTTATTCTTAGTATTGGTTAACTTGCAAATTCGTTACAATTTTGCGAAAATGAGTTATTAATAATTGAAGCTTTCTCCCTCTTCATAGCCATTTTCTCTATTTCACCTCTATACACTTTATATGAATGTCCAACATGATACCCGTGGATTATTTATAAGCTTAAATATTCGTGATACGTGTTCTCCTCATTTCTAAATAGAAAAACGAGCCTTCTTATGTGTTCACTAACTTCCTTGGTCTTGTTCATGTTGAGTAGATGCAATAAAATTGTAGGGTAACAATCTTATGATGAGGGACGCATTCTGTAATTAAACTAAATTTCGTATCATTCTAAAGAGAGCGATTTATTATAAATAAATTTTAATTTTCACTCGTCTTCAGAAATTTAACAGGTGTATGTATACATTTCTCCTTATATATATATATATATATATATATATATATATATATATATATATATATATATATATATATATATATATGACAATGCTAATTTCCCCCCCTATATTCATCTAATGTATCTAATTGATTATAACAAACAGTTAGAACATATTTTAATATATAATCTATTTTGCAGGAAATTTGAGAAGACTTTCATAAAAAGTACTAAAATAGACAATCTTGCTGGAGGTGCATTTGAACTAACGATCCTGACTAATTGGCTTTTCGAAAGATGTTACAGTGAATAAGTAATGAAAAGCAGGTGATGATGTCTCAGAAAAAATTACATTTTGAAAGAAATGTTACATACATATATGTAATACGAAAGTAGCGTATAACTTGTTTATAACAAAATATAAATATCATAATGTAATGAAAAGAGTAGGATTAAGTTAATAGGGCAATAAAATTTCAAATGCTTTTATAAAGTGTAAATCTGGTTGACTAACATTGAGCTTTGTATTCGAGAAGGAGGGCGTCTGACTTTGATATATATGTATACTAGGGCGATGAATTTTTTACAACCTCATATCCCTGTATCATAGAGGAACTTCTCCCGCGTATATTTTCCAAGTTTCAGCTCGCTAGCCGAATTTCGAGGCCGAATAGTTCCGCAGGGCGCCCGACCTGGATCGCCAAAACCCGAATCGGGGAAAATGGGGGCCAGTGGATAGTGATAGGATGAAATATGGGGTTGGCACATATACTAAACCATACATATTGGGGGGTTAGTCAAATTTGAGAGCAATCGGACGAAAATTGTGGAAAATATGGCACTTTCAAAATTTGGCCGTGAAAAGTGAGTCTACTAGGGGCGCGTTACCTACGAGGAGTAGAGACTAGTATTATATACGCTTTTAAAGATCTGACGACGCCCTTTACGGAAAATGCTATCCAACCCCACCTATCTATAAACCCGCGGAGTTAGGGCGCTTTAAACCCATATTTTGGGGTCGAAAAATCCTAAAAATGTTAGGTTTCAGGTCGATTTTCTCCGAAAGTTACCGGTCGATATTTGCGTAGTAACATATTCCGGATATTAATCGCATCCCCCTATCCGTGCATTACAAAATCAACCACGTGAGCCTCGGTGTTACTAAGAGCTAAGGCTTCAAACTTATTTTTTGAGTTTTTCGAAATTTTGAACGGGCCGCCAAATTGTAACTTACGGGGGGGGATTTACCCCTAATTTGTGGCATTACCTTTTACTTGCCCGCTAGTAGTCACGCTAGGCGAAAAGGATAACGAAAAAAACTTTCCCAATTATTTTGTTTCAAAAAAAGGGGGTTTGGGGGTCAAATTTGGGGGCCAGCCAAAAAATGAACCCTGCCCTAGATAGGGCTTGGGGAGGTGAAAATCGCTTATTCTAAGCAAAACTAACGAAAAAACACTTTTAATAGCCAAAAGCTAGCGCCACAGAATTTAGTTTTAGAGACAATGTGAGTCCGTGAAATCCCATTAATTTGCTACGGGAATAATTCTAGGGAAATGAGCCGAAGTCAGTCCGACAAATTTTTAGAACTCGGGTCGGATACTAAGAGTTTACTTTTAGGTGACGGCGAACGCCACTTATACAGTTCGACTAGGGTGGCCTAGTAAAATAAAATTGGACATAAAAAAAAGTTGTAGAAGTTCTCTCATTTTTGGAAGGGCGAAAATCGCGAAAATTTATTTTCCAAAATTCGAGTTAATGACCTTAAAATGACGGGTCGCCTCCGGACTAATCAGGCAAGATTAAAATTAGCCGCTAACTATTTAATATTCGGACCGCAGGCCAAAAGAGTGTATTTCAGGTAAGTTTAAAAGGAAACGGAGAAAAAAAAGACCACGATCATAACGAGCGGTCCAAATAAGTTGAATAATTCCGGTTTTTAAAAACGAGAGCTCCTAAGTAAAGATTGTCTAAGTTAGCGATTTTCTAAAGAGTTTCTTTTCCTTTTCGAATGGGGTAGCAACCCTGTCTCCCCCGAGACTTCGAATCTCAAAAAAACGTATAAAACAAAAAATGTTCCTAGAGCCCCCCCAACCCCAGGTGTATAAAATTTAACCCTTTCTGACCATTGCGGTGAAGGTCCCCCTTTTCTATTTTTCTATGGGTCATTTTTTTTTTGGGGGGGGGCAGAAATTGCTCAAAACTATTCCAAATGTGGACAAAATTTAAATTTGACCTAGAAGGCCCGAAAAACTCGGGCAAACTAAGAATTGGACCCCGGACCTTATTTGGGGGTCCTTTATACCAAATGTCTCTATCTTCCGTATGTAAGAAAATTTCCAAAAAGTAAGTTCCGGCGACGGTCTTCAAACCAACTCACGTTCCCTCAGTCGAATACATAATGTTTCCAAGAATTGGTGACCGGGATGGGCGGGGTCGCTACCGCCTTTCCCTTGTACTCGGGACGAGTGCGTGCACCATGACTGGTGGACTTATTGACTTTTGGGGGGAGGCCGGCCTTCTCCCCTTTATCTAAGGTTCCTTTTTTTTTGTTATTGTTTTGTTTGTAGGTTGCCCCCTCCTGCACCGGGGTGAGGGGGACCTCCCCCCGCTGCCGGAGATTGCTTCGATTGTTAAGTTTTTCCAATTTATATCATTGTTAAGTTTTCATATTTTTACTTTAAAGTAGCCTAGTTCTAGGCTGTCGTGTTTTTCGGCGACTTATGCCCAAGTGGGTAGTTGCCAGATGGGCTCCATAAAATTAAAAAATTAACCAAGAATTGGTGGCAAATCAAAACTAAAATAGCTTCCAGACATCCTCGAAAAATTGGCTTAGGGTCAATTGCGGTGTCAAATATATAATCTAAACTTTTAAGAGTATAGTTCCAAATGGAATAGAATTATCATTCATTTCTTTTAGAGATAAATGGAATGATTTGAAATAGTTTTAGAAATACATAGTCATTCTTGCCACGAATAGAACAAATGTGTCATTTACATTTTTACATTAACATACTACAGGCAACGCTTTTACAGGCATCACACCATTGATTCTCAAAATGAGATACATAAATAAATTAGCAAGTCTCGTTTGAACAGGACAACCCATTTACATGTCATCACTCTCTATATAAAATAATAATTAAATAAAAAAATGTATCGGAAACAGCTAATGGTAAGTATGTTTTAGTAAAAAGTAAGTAATAAATGAAAGTATGCATTAGTGGATGTAGTAGACATTGTGCGCATTTTCCACCAATTTACATCCGATGTGTTAACTCTTTAATGTTTCATTTCTTGGTTTGTATGGCATAAAGAAGTGAAGGAATGATGATAATCGGGTAACATATTTTATTTTCTTCACCAATACGAAATATATTATATTTGATGTTTGGTTTCTGGATTTTTCTTTTCCATTTACAGCGGCTAATCATTTGTTGAAATTTCAGCCCTAGTTCTCTCTGACTTGTCTAAAAAGTATTAATTCCGCGAGAGCGGAGCGCGATAAGCACTAAGTGGGCTTTTATTCGTACCAACCAAACTCTTTTAGAAATCGGTTGATCTCCCGATGGTAATATTGAATAAATAAAAGTGAAATAATTTTGTACAAATTCTGGCTTTTATGCTGAAGCACGTAAATTTTAAGGTCATCTTTATTTTCTCCGGGCTTAGAGCACATTTCCATAGTCCCTCAGGCAATGATCACGTTTTAAAATCGAGGAGTCCCATAGCCAATGACATTGTTTCTATACTTATTTCGAAAGAAAAAAAACGAAACGCATATAATGAAGAACATATTGTCTAGATTTGCTGATGAAAATAGTGCTCACAACTCTTAGAGGATGTTTAGTGAGTTTAAGGGGTTTTAGATCTCCAATGGATATCGTCGCGAAGAACTAAAGCTTTTGATAATGACAGATTAGATCCTGAAGTTGAAGTCTCAAGCTAGGTCACCAGACTCATTTCAGAAATTATTCCGCCTCTGTCTGCTACTTAAGAGCACATCGAGATCATTATAAAGGTTTATACAGATGGGATTTGGATTGTTCATTAGTTGACTCCAAAGGATAAGGCTGTGTTCACCAATTTTATGCTACACTTGATTAAAATGATTAAATAAAACCCTCCTCTTTTCAGTTGCCTCAAGATTTTACCTGTAGAGAAGGTGTCAGAAACTAATGAGAATATGGGACACATATTTAGTTTTTTCTCTGTAAACGAATTGTTATTATTTAGCAGTGGAATCAGAAAAGTTGTTTTACTATATAAAAGTTCTATTCTAATAAAGTAAATTGTTTTTTTAACTACAATACAACACGAATAGAATGATGAAAGATACTTAAAAGAACGAGTTACGAGGGGCGGTCAATAGATTTTGCAATTCGGATATAACGAAACGAGATATGAGGAAAAGTGTTTTATTTTTTTCAATATAACTACCCTCGACTTCAATGCACTTGCGCCACTTGTCCCTGAGGCTTCAAATTCTCGACAACCAGAAATCTTCCGACTGCTGTCCAATCCACTCCTGGACGGCGAACTGGACATCTTCATCGTCTCCAAACCCGCGTCCTGCAGTGCATCATTGAGCTGATGAAATAATAATTAGTCGATAGGGGCCAGATCTGGACTGTAGGTGGGATGATTAAGCTCCTTGAATCCGGACTCACGCAGGGCAGCTTGTGCAACTCTGACCTTGTGGACTTTGACGACGTTGAAGTCGATCATGGGGCGTGAGGTTTCTAAGGACCCAACGGGCAGAGACCTTGGTCATGGCCAAATTCTCGTGGATAAGGTTGATAACACTTCCATGTGATATTCCAAGTTCTCGCTTGATTTCTTCGATCTTCAACCGTCGATTTTCGAGGATCATCATCTCCACACAAGCCACATTGTTCTCGTTGGTCATGTCTGACGGGCGTCCTGGACGGGGGTCATCTTTAAGGGACTCACGACCATGGCGGAACTCCCTATTCCAGCGAGCAATGTTTGCATAGATGTCGGTGTACACTGCAACCATGCGTTCATGGATCTCTTTTTGCATTCTTGCCTTCCTTGGTCAAAAATTTGATCACTGCGCTGTGCTCAACCTTCTTCACTGTTGAAATATTTGTGACTGACGATCTGCGATCAGCTACTGCTTCTTAAATAGACGAGGCAGGAGCGTGCGGCTGCAGGTCCTGACTTGTCCTAACTTGTCCTAACTTGTCCTAACACCCCCACAAACAGCCATCCCCCTTTCTCTGTTTTGCCCTACCGATTCGCAAAACTTATTGACCGCCCCTCGTACCTAAACAGATAAACAACAAATATCATTTAACAGAGAGGAATTGTAAATATTAAATGATGAATAGGGACCTAAAATAAAAAAAAACGGAAAAAAATCCTTAAATAATGTGACGAATTTTATTAGAAACTTTAATGATACTAACAACTACCTTACATAAGATGAAAACTACTCAATAAATGAGGAGGAACTCAACCACTAAAGAAGGAATGAATTTTTCGCCCACTTGAGATGAAAAATAGTAAAGTGCAATGGAAGAGAAAGAAATGTAAGCCAATCTTCTAGATATAACTTCCTCACAAATATTATAACTAACTAAAAACATAAGAATTGAACCTCACTTAGCACCAGAGCAGGAATGATATGAAATAGCTCATTTGATGGCATTCGTATAATAAGAAAATGCCTTTGACTCATTAAACAACGATTTAGTTCTAAGAGCAATACAAAAGCAATAAACTGGCAAAATCTTCAGTGACGTATTTTATTAAAATTATCGCCGTAGAACACCTTAAATTAGGCTTTGCTATGTCAGAAATAGGATACAAATGTAGAATAGAGTGAGAGAGGGATTCCATCTCGCTAAACACTTTATAGCATTGGTTTAAGAGATTTTCAGGACTTTGAAGTAAGCAGAACAGCAAATCAGAATTAAGGGAAAATGTGTAAGCCACAATCGCTCTGATGACGAAATATTATTATTTGCTTCACTTCTAGCAAGAAAAACAGTCAAGAATAACAGAATTATCCCAACAACGTCTCAAAATTGACTTGAAAGCATGATGCAAATTTCGAGCAGGCAAAATAATTCATATACTAACGAGAGCATATGTTTCGTGATGGGAGCGGAGAAAAAGTGAGTAAAAAAAGAAATTATGCTTGAGAGCAGTGAGAAAGCTTAGCTGTATATTTAGCAATGACTTCGATTTATTCTTCAAACGCACAATCTTTAAGCAATGCCTTTTACTCGGTTTAACTTAGGGAAATGAAACCTGCGCACTGACCACTAAACCATTCGAGAACTTGGGCCAATTAAAGTTTAAAACCATAAATGTTATGAATATTTTGCCGGGCACATACAAGAAATGAAGAGAGAACAGAAAAAGAGTGTGACAAATCTCGTCGAATGAATAAAAGTTGTGAATTGAAGATAGGCAGGAGCAATTGCTAGAGGAAACTACACCTACAGAACCAGGTCATTCGTCAACATGGCACTTTTATACATAATGAGACCCACAGACTACTACACAAAACGTTAGAGTATAAAATTTGCTTAATGGCTAGAGAAATGTGACAATCTTACCTTCAACCATGATTTATGGTAGCTTCTCTGTGATGGCTTGATTCAATAGTGGATAAAAACAAACGGATAATAATGACGACGCGGTAGATCAAACGAGATTAAAAGTGAAAACGGACGGCAAAATCTCTAATTCTAAACACATTCATAAAAATGGTAAAATACAGATTAAATAGAACAGATTGAAAAGAAATATAATTGTCATATCGGGAAAAAACGTAAAAAATATAATAAATAAATTCGAGAAAATAAGCGAGTAAGAAGTAAATGAATGGTCTTAAGGAAACTACTTTTATAAAATAATGAGACGAGAAACTAGTTACAAAAGATAGACTTCATCACTGGTTCGGACAGATGTAAAGTGGCTTAAAATTTCTTGCCATAAAAGGAAGTTTCCTACATAGGTTTAAAAAGTGCTTAATAACATTTTAAAGATTAAAATTAATGAAGCAAATTAACCTTGAGGCGTTGAATAGAACTATGTAACGAGCGGTGAAAAAGTGGGATTTATAAATTTAAAAATTAACAGTTTGCTGTTCACGTAGCAGATAATTATTAGATTAAAATGGATTAAATAAATAAATTAAAGTTGTGGCAAAGTCAGTTTAATAAAAGTGGATTTAGAAATGCACAATAGTCCGAGCGATCTTGAAATATTTTTATTTTCGTAAAGTGTTTCATGGGTGTATTAGCCTAAAGGAGGATAGCAAATTCGTGAATTAGGAAGACACCATTTTCCTCCTTAGAAAGAGAGATTCCGCCCTCACCTAATTCTCTATCGCCTATATGTAGACTCTAGCCTTAAGCAGGAAAGTTAGCAAATGTACATCAAGAAATGAAAAGACTGGATACAAGTATCCCGGTACCGGGACAGGTATCGTGCGCGAAGATCAACCAGACTGGGACATTCGACAAGAATGTGCCGAACAGTCTGGGGGACGACGCAGTCGTTGCAATAGGGCGCAGGCGACGAGCGCTCCATCAAATAGCGATGCGTCACACGAGTGTGTCCGATTCGGAGACGACAGATAGCAACCTGAAGCCGCCGAGGCATTGGGAGATAGGTCCATGGGAACAGTCGCGGCGCAATGACACGCAACTTTAAGTTCCCTTAGAACGTCTCCCATCTTCTTTGCCAAGCATTCCGAAGAGCTGCCCGTATTCCTGCCATGTAGTCGGTGTGAGTAGGGGCGAAACGCTGGTCCGGTCACAGAGTCCTCGCGGACTCTTTGGCGCCCTAATCAGCGCGCTCATTCCCCGCAATTCCTACATGTCCAGGAACCCAGCATAAGATAATCTCGACATCTGCCTGGCTCGCCAAAACCGTTGCGTCACGGATATCGCGAACCAGGGGATGCGGAGATCCTAATGACCCGAGAGCACTCAGGGCGCTTTGTGAGTCGCTATATATCACAATCTAGTCTCCGAACCGGGCACGTCGCGTAATCTCCCGTACCGAGTAGGGTATTGCCACCAGCTCAGCCGTAAAGACAGACGCAGTGCCTGGTAGAGCCCCGCTGACTTCAAACACAGGGGACACGGTGTGGAAGCCGACCCCCTTTTGGGACTTGGAGACATCCGTATACACTGGCAAGGTTCCAGCGTGACAGGAAGTGTGCTCCAAAAAGGTCGAACGCAATACTCCCGGCGCAGTACAAGCTTTGGGAGCAAATGCGTGGCGACAAATAGCCAAATGTGGTACCATCCAGGGTGGCGTCCTGGGCAGAACCAGGGGCGTCTTTGGCTCGAGAGCTATATCTACCTCTCGAAGGAGTTTCCTGGCCCTAAACCCAAAGGGCTTAGGGTATGACTGGCGTCTCTCGGCGGCATAGGCCCTATCGAAATCAGCTGCGGATGCAGTGAGAGCCGTTGGCGACTGAGGGAGACGCCGAGCTCGCGTGTACAGGCGAGCGATGCACTGCACGCGGCGCAAGCAAGCGGAATCTCCCCAGCATCAACCAACAGGCTCTCAATGGGGGAAGGGTGGAAGGCACTGGTCGCAAGGCAAAGGCCGCTGTGGTGGATCGAATCCACCTCCCGCAATAAACGCTCGGCTGCGGATGCATTAAACTCGCATCCGTAGTCGAATTTCGAGCGAACAAAGGATCGATAAAAAAGTAAGGCAGTAGCCCTATCAGCGCCCCAAGTGCTGAACGTCAAGAAGCGGAGAATGTCCATTGCGCGGGCACAAGAGACCCTAAAGCTGCGAATATGAGCCTCCCAGGTGAGGCGTCGGTCGAATACAAGACCAAGGAAACGGTGCGACTAAACCAAATCCAGGCGCACCCCATTAAGAAACAAATCTGGGTCGGGGTGAAGCCGTGAGAGGCGGTAGAAGTGCACCACCTTAGTCTTGGCCAAAGAAAACCGAAACCTGTGCGCTTTGGCATAGCGAGAGACGCGGTTCAATGCCTGTTGGAGTTGACGCTCCAGAGTCTGCATCTGGGCGGCGCCAAAAGAGATCGAAAGGTCGTCCACGTAGAGCGTAGCAAGAACATCTTCTGGCAGCACCGAGGTGATGCCGTTGATGCTCAGGGCAAAGAGTGTGACACTGAGGACACTTTCCTGCAGGACACCCTCTTCCTGCTCCTTTGGGCCGGAGAAAGCTCCCCCCACCCGTACGCGGAATCGACGATCTCGCAAAAATTCAAATATAAACATTGGTAGGGGTCCCCTCGCCCCCATCGTGTGGAGAGTTTCCAAAATACCGTATCGCCATGCGGTATCATAGGCCTCTTCCAGATCGTAAAAACCGTGGCGTAGTGCCGTCTACAAAGGAAAGCCTTGCAGACGGCATTTTCCAGTCGAAGCAGAGCATCCGATGTGGAGTGGAACCTGCGGAAGCCGCACTGGTCTGAAGACAGATGGCCTCAGCTGTCGAGGAAAAAGGCTAATCTAACATTTACCAATTTCTCCATCAACTTGCACACGCAAGAGGTTAGAAAGATTGGGCGGGAACCGGTCGGAGTAGAGTGATCTCTCCCCGGTTTGCGAAAAGCGAGCACAGTAGCGATTCGCCAGGAGTCTGGGATAAGACCTTCCACCCAGATCCTGTTAAACAAATCTAACAGAAAGGCCATGCCTCGCTAACCCAGGTGTCGAAACATAGCGTACGGGACATCGTGCGGACCAAGGGCGGTGTCCGCGCACGAAGCGAGAGCGGAACGCAACTCACTCCCTCTAAACTTGTCGTTAAAGGGTTCTCCGCCTCTGGAGGTAAAGTCAAGCCGGCGGCCTTTCGCAACATCACGACGTGCATTGAATGCTGGCGGAGCAGCATCACGGCTAGAGAATGCGGAAAAAACGGTTGCTCAGGATTCCGCCACGGACGCGGGGTCCGAGATTGCGTTCCCATTCTCCTGGAGAACGGGAGGGGGGTCCTGCGAGAACTTGCCCCGAATCCTTTTGACTCGCTTGAACACCTCAGCTAAAGGGGTCTTCCCGTTAAGTGAAGACACGTATGCCCGCCAAGAAGAGCGGCGGGCGTGCTTCGAAATATACCGGAACCTAGCCCTAGCCCGACAAAATTCACCGACAGTGAAATCGTTCGGGCGGCGCTTATAGCGCATGTAGGCATAACGCTTCTGTTTGAGGGCCGTCTCACACTCGGCCGACCACTATGGGAGTGGTCGGCGTGCAAAACGGCCAGACGTCCTAGGAATAGTAGTCAGGCCTACGGCGATGAGGTTGCCGGAGAAGAACTCTACGGCCTCATCTACCGACCTAAACTCCTCGACTGAGATAGAGAATTCAGTAATTTCCTGAAATGCAGGTCACCGCACTCGCGCCAAGCCCCACCGAGGTGGTCTCTCAGGCGGCATTTGCCCTGAAATTGATATTTGAATGGGAAAGTGATCACTACCATGGAGGTCATCGACCACCCCCCAATCAAAATCAGGCTGTGCATCCGAAGAGCACAAAGATAGGTCAAGGCAAGAAAATGAAGCGGTTCTCGGACAGTGATGCGTAAACTCATCCACGTTTAGGACACCCATTTCAAGCTCTTCGATCAGATCGGCAAGGACTTTCCCCCTGGGATTTATTGAGTAATCTTCCCAGAGAGGATGCCTGCCGTTTAGATCTCGAAGCAAGAGTTAGGGCCTCGGCAACCGTGCCACGACGCGGCGGAAGTCCCCCGCGTCGAAGTCAGCTGATGGTGGAATGTACGCAGGAATGATAGTATACCTCCTATCTAGGTGCAGCTGCACAGCCACTGCCTGAAAGTAGGTATCTAAAGAGACCGGAAGAACGGAGAAATCATGCTGGGTGTAAACCTCGCATGCCCCAGCCCAGCCATCCCGCTATGGTGTGGTCGCAAGAACCTTATACCCTGGGAGGGCAGGCAGGTGGCACGCGCCTAGCATGGTCTCTGGCAAAAAAATAGCTAACGGGGAACGGTACGAGATGAGCCTCCGCAGCTCCTCCCAGTTGGCCCGGAGTCCACGGCAATTCCATTGAAGGAATATGCCCTCCAGGCCTAGCTTTGAGGAGACGCGAAGGCCCTCCTCGAATTGAAGACCCTCACGGGAATGGCCGTACGCTGTTCCCGGGGCAGAACCCTGGGCGTTGTTGGGCGGACTTATTGGGGAAGGTTGGGCTCGCAATGCGAGTCTTTTTCTCCCTCCGCCTTGAAACCTTAGGCGGGCGTTGCGGCTTGGGAGGCGGGGGGGGCCTCTCTTTTCGAGGAACCACCGTCTCCAAGCCACCCGCCGCACCTCGGGGCGTGGGCGAAGGAGCCGAAGCTACTTTGTTGCTGTCCTCCTTTCGGGGCACAGCTTTAGAAACCCCGGAAGATGGCCTAGCGACCATCTTCAGGGGTGTTGCCTCCTGTGATTTTAACGACTCGGTGGAGGCGCGTGGCCGTTTCGCCTTACTGGAAACGGTCATGCTGGGAGAAGAGAGGGGAGCCCTGGTTTTAGCTGTGGCTGGGTATGAACCTTTTTTGCTGCCAGCTTTCCCAGGGGAGCGCCCGTGTTGGATAGAGCCCGAAGAAGGGCTCCGAATAGGCACTGAAACAACCGTGCTTGTTGGCCTGGATTGGCTAGGAGAAGAGGGTGCCTTTCTAACTATTGAGGCATATGACGTCCCAGATAGATGTTGGCGCGCAAGGACCAAGTCCTTAGCCTCGCGGAATGAGATTCGATCCTGGGCCTGAATGGGCAGGATTTCTTTCTCAAGGAGATATGCACCACATTGCTTTAAAGCAGCAAGGTGCGGCTCTCCGCAATTGACACACTTGGCCACACACGATTTGGACATATCGTGTGCGACCTTAGAGCAATTTACACAGACTTCGCGTGACCCTGACTTTGCACGTCTACATGAGCGATTTGTATGGCCGAAGCGGTGACAGTAACAACACCGCCACGGCAGTGGCACGAATGCCTTCACGCGGTAGCTGTACAAACCGGCACGCCCTGACTCAGGGAGCTTATCACAGTCGAACGTGACGAAGAGTATAGGGGTAGGTCTCGAGGCCCCTCCCTGTTTTCTCATCACACGTTTGACCTTGACCGCCCCATGGTCGACCAGCTCTAGAGTGATGTCCTCAATGGATTAGTCAACGAGTTCCCTCGCATAAGCAACTCCTTTTACAAAGTTCATGGTAGAGTGTGGTTTTACACTCACCAGGGTGCCATGAAGTGTCCGAAGAGCACTTATCTTGTCCACCTCGGTGGGATTCGCCGCATTCGCCAGAAGGCTCTTGCCTGAGAAACGGGTCACCTTCGGCTCTCTACCAATTGCACTAGCTAATCCTTTCCTCTGATGGATAATGTTGCCCTTGGACAACATGCTTCCATCAGTGGAGCGAATAACGAGGAAGCGTTTGAAGCGTGCGGCCTCGAAAACGCCAGGTAACCTCTGAGTGAGGGGCCCGGATGTCGTCGAGGCTCCGCCCTGTGAACTTTTGGTCTTTGTCATGGTCAGGAGCTCCATACCCAGGGGGGCAGAGGGGCCGGATGTGCCGATCTTGGCTTGGTCGCTTGCCAGAGTGGCAGCAGACCCATCCATCCCCGCAGCCCCCGCAGCCCCCGCGGATGGAGAGGAGCCCCGAGTCTTTTTCGTCTTTTTAGTCTTCTTTGTCTTTTTAGGAGAGGAGGGCGGGGAATGAACCCACTTCTCACCTCCGCCGAGAGAAGCATCCAGGCCAGATGTACCGGCCTCAGCCAGGTCCTTCTCCGAAATGCAGAAGTTCCTGGTGGTCGTAGGGGCATTATCCGGAGGAGATCCCTTTCCTCCTTGTACTACCTGAGAATACCCAGCCGTTTTGAGGAGGTCCTTGCATAGGGGCGGATTCGGGTTCGGTTCTTTGCGCCGAGCCCGGATTCGCCCCCATGGAAGGCCCTACTGTCTGAAGTTGGTTTTCCTCAAGGACCATGTCTATCACAGGAGGGGCCTTCACTTGGCCATCTCCTCCCAGGACATCGCAGGTCCCCTTGGCAGCGTCATGAGTCTTTAGTGGGGAGGCACAGGCCTTGACCTCGGCAAGGTTTAATATTCTTGCCAGCAGGTCTTTTGAGGGAAGCGACCGAAGGGACCTGGCTTCCCTCTCCTCCCTAAGGAGGTTTTCCCTACCGAGCAAAAACACGAGGGGCGGTCGGCAATGGTCTGTCTGCTGGTTTTCTTGGCAGTCCCCTTGGAAAGAAAAGAGGGGACTGCCGCTGGAAAAGGGAAGGTGCCTGAAAGCACCTTCAGAGAAGGAGGTGAGGGGGAGTTCCCTACACGCGTAGGCCTAGGAGAGATGTAAACCTCATCTCCGGTTAAAGGAGTATGGAGGGTCCCCTGCGCAAGCACAAGGGGGGGGGTGGAAGACATCCATTTTCTCGGTGGAGCTCCATTGATGTTCTTGGGGAAGTTGGGGGTTGGGTTTTTTTTATTTACATCATTGGGCATGATGACCCTATTTCTGCTACGGGACGCAATAGCTCATCACCTCTTGCAGTTGCCCACACTGCAAGAGGTGTTCACAGGCCTGGCAGAGCCAGGCGCCGCCATTTCGTCCACTTTTCCCGCCTGGTGGCCTGGCAGTCCATCGGCATGGCGGCTCCACCTTAGACACGGCGTAAAAATGGATAGAATGTGAAGAGGAGAAGAAAAGGGATGTGAGGAAGGTATGGGTGGGGATCAAGCAGGTTGTTAAAAAAAACCCACCCCCAGACCGGAGCTCAGGGTTTAGGGAACATTGTACCCTTCCCCCTCAGCCCCGATCTAGGACGGTTGACTTGAGAAGAAGGTCATCCTCTACCCTGTGAAATTAGAGGCTGACCATTGAAAGTTGTGGGAGAGGTTGTATGAAAAGCGAGAAAACAAGTGTTTTGAAAGATGGAGAAGAGGCTAAGCTGGGGTTGGACGGGGTGCTGAGTCCCATCAGCACAGGACAGGATGGCAAATCACGTTCTCCATTGAGCTCAACCTAATGCTCAAGAAAAACAATCTGAGTGAAATGTGGTTTCCAGAGAACTCTCCCTCAGGAGATGTCCTACAACTACAATTCTCCCCCAAGTTGAATGAAGAGGTAGTCGCATCAGCGTCTACCCACCAAGCTGAAACAACTGACTTACAACACAAGGACCAAGGACTAGAACCTTATGAACCCGCCAGGAGATCCCACCCCAGAATTGTAGCGAGAAAAGCGAAGGAAGAAAAAGCGAGGAAAGCTGCTATTAACCAACATCAAAGAAGGGAACGACAAACGACGACCCACGCTGATTCGGACAGTGACAGTACCTTGAACGAACCCACAAGAGAGGACAACGTTAAAAAGGAAAAAAAAGCATGTAAAATGAACACAGGTACGACGGTCGGGATCTTGGTTTAAAGGTTTACACTTCTGACAAGACCCCCTTCCTTGAACAAATAGCCCTCCTGGACATTACAAAAGGCATCAAAAACTAAAATGGAAAATTACAGAATCAGATCACGAAACTGAAGTTGCAGCAGCACTCTACTCGGGTAAAGTGTTACTCACCAACTACTCCTTTTTTCTGATTCTGGCCATAGAATATGAAGATGAAGAACGGAAAGGTACGCAAGCACAAGGAGTAAGTAGCACACTCTATAAGTAGACACAAAACATAGAGAACATAAACAATACCTTGAAACTTTTACACTAAACACAAATGGATGGTTGGGGAAAGCGAATGAAAATGGCAACTTACTCAGAAGGGTGGACCCCGACATTATCCTAATATCTGAACACGGTGTCAACACTATTAAGATTCGGGTGAAAATCGAGAATTACCATCTTCTAGCAAAGAACTCCTCACAGGACATATTCGACGGTGCTGCAATCGCCATAAGAAGGAACACCACCTTCTAAAGGCTCCCAGAACTAGATGAGTCCTTCGTAGCGGTCGCAATCCCTACACTTGTTGGGGGACTCACGATTGCAGCAGCATACCAGCCTCCTCGCCATCGGTATTTGTTCGTTAATAACCTTCTAACACTAACTGCCTACCGCAGGAATGTATTCATAGGGGGCGACCTCACTCATAGTCTGGGGGGCCTCGGGCTACACCAGAACAAACAAAAGGGGCAGAAACCTGCAGCTTGTCATTGACCCGGATAGGCTGAGAGAGCTTGGCCGAAATTTCTGCATTACATTAGAGAAAGATCAGCGACAGCCCTGGATATAATATTAACAAGTACCAACTTTCCTTTCAATCTGATCAGTATGCCTAGCCTCACTGTTCCAAGCGACCATATCCCCATCATGACCACCATCTCCCTTGCACCTATCATGCTTCCGATCCACCTAAGAAAGAGCTTTGCAAAAGCAAACTGGGAGCTGTATAAGCGAATGCATAACAGCTATGAACCACTCGACTCAAGCGAAGCTATCCTGGAAGAGATTGACGAGGAAATAAACCCCATGACACTTGTGATCATGGAAGCGGATGAAAAGTGTATCTCATACATCACACATAAAAGCTCTCCGCAACCCAATTGGACCGATAATACACGAGATATTGACTCAGAACATAGAAAGATCTATGAGAGAGTCAAGCAATTTGGTCCAAACAGAGCTAACCCCAGAAGACTCCGACAACTCAGAAAGGAACTCAAAGACCAGATAAACATACAACAACGGGTCATATGGGACGGAATTATCGAGAAGCTCGAATCAAAGCAGAACCCGAAAAATTCTTGAAGGAGACAAAAAAAGCTGAGAGGTATGCCTCCGAAGGAGAAAATAAGGCTGGGAAATCATATAAGATCCGGAGAGACTCAAAACGAAGGTTAAGAAGGTACTTTTGAAAGATATCCCCCATCTTCCTTGAAGAGAACAAGGATTTCGACCTGGAATTCGAACACCAGGTTATTGACAAACTCAATACCATAGTCCAACGCACGTTTCCGAAGAGAGGAGAATGTTGGGCCAGGGACGACCGATCACTGCCGATGAGTTCCTGAACACGCTCAAATCCTTCAAACAGAGAACTCCTAGCTGGACAGGGATTACCAAAAACGATTTGGTAAACGCTTCCCCGCGCCTGCTACAAGGCACTACGAATGTAATGAATGCGGCACTAAACACAGGCTACCTCCCTGATGGATACAAGGGGGCAAAAGTCATCTTTATTCTAAATGGGAAAATGGTTCCAGAACAGCCGATTGACTACAGGCCTATCTCCCTCTTGGAAATCATCGGCAAGGTCCTGGAGAAGATCCAAGCCAAAAGGCTTCAGAAACAACTTGATGAGAAGGGGGCTCATAACCCACAACAAATGGGTTCCGGAAGAAGCGTGGAACGGACACCGAACTCGTGCTCCTAACCGAGAAAATAGCCAAGTGCCGAGAGGATGGAAAGTACATTGACATCGTAATAAGGGACATACAAAAGGCCCTCTAGACTGAAAATGAAATCAGTAACGTAAATGAGTACGAAAGAAAATGGAAGATCCTCACGAATAACCGAAAATTCAAGATCCTTGCCCTTGGCCACAGAAAAACAGCGGATGTGACAATAGGGTAGCTGATATTTCCCTATCACAAAGAAGGGAGTGTTCTGGGGCTCAACATCACATCCACCTGGTACAGCCATTACTTCATAAAGCGGGAAGTTCTGGCGAAGTTAGAACTCGACAAACTTCACAGATTTAGAAATATGAACTCTAACAACATCAGAAAGTTATATCTTATGCATCTTCGACCAACACTCATATACCCCTTGGTGGTGATCCAAACCCTGAGTAGGACTTACTTGAAGCGCCTACAAAGAGTCCAGAACAAGGCGTCTCTCTATATAAACAAACACAGAAGAGGAGATCAAATACCCAAAAGAGAACTCTACCGAAGAGCCGCCTTGACACCTATCAA
This sequence comes from Ceratothoa steindachneri, assembly GCA_963969495.1. Classification (NCBI taxonomy): domain Eukaryota; kingdom Metazoa; phylum Arthropoda; class Malacostraca; order Isopoda; family Cymothoidae; genus Ceratothoa; species Ceratothoa steindachneri. The sequence goes on from OZ018329.1 coordinate 37,310,472, forward strand.
TCTGGCGACCCAAAGTTTGGCCAAAAGAACTTGGGAGAGGATCCTGAATGAAACGGTACCCGAAGTAGCGGGGGGGTCTAAACATCCCAGCAAACAAAAGAGATAAATTGACCAGAACTAGGCAATTTTCTAGCTCAAGACAATGCTCAGAGGAACAGTTGGCCCTATGGCTCACATAGAGACCACACTTAACAAACAAATACGCACACTATATATTAACATTTACACTCACAAACATGAATTAAAGTGTTGAATGAAAGCTATATAAATGTATATATTTCATTATAACTAGTAATAAAAAAATATATATATGTTTATATATATATATATATATATATATATATATATATATATATATATATATATATATATATATATATATATATATATATATATATATATAGACAGTACAGTATTAGATTACTTGATTAACTACATATAGTATTACTTTTCAAAAAATTTATCTCTTAAAATAAGTAATATTAAGGAGTATATATATACGAGTATATATATATATATATATATATATATATATATATATATATATATATATATATATATATATATATATATGAAAGTATAAATAAATAAATATAATAATTTTAATAATTTATCAAATAGGTATAAAAGAAAAGTTTGAATGCGTTAAAACAAAAAATAAGGTTCACACAAAAATACAAGTTACAGGATTGAAGGTCATGGACAAAAGAAATCTAAATAAATGAAAAAGAGAGTATGTAGGGTTTACCCTCACTACCAGGGTAAACCCTACATACTCTCTTCACCCATAATCTATCATTTCATCTTCCACAACAATTTTTTTCTTAACTATTATTCATTAAATCAAATCAAATTTCCGAAATTTTAGACTTGGATGAAATCTACAAGAAAATTAAGATCACCGAAAAGTTCACAGCCGGCAAAGGAAGTAAAGGTGAGGGCTGTCACCGCAGGAAAACGCCATCAATTTTCACATTTTCCCAACGGGGACTTCAAGAACAAGATCTATTTTGTTCTGAGCCACGTATAGCCGACCCATGATATAGTACTGCATACTGGGGATTTTAACTTCCTATTTACAAAAAAGAAATACTACAAAGCGGGAAGTTTATCTTCCTATTTACGAAAGAGAAATACTAAAAAACGGGAAGTTTAGCTTCCTATTTATAAGGTTCAATGTGTGAACCGTTTAAAATTTTTAAACGAATGTTTATTAGGTTTGACCCTCACAGTACTACCGCCCGAGAAAACGGAGTGTTTACTACATAATTAATGTCTATGCCTTACAATTATAAACAAATATATATATATATATATATATATATATATATATATATATATATATATATATATATATATATATACATACAAATATATTTTAATATGCTATGGTTTACCCTGAACTAATTAGAGAATTTCTTAAGATTTCAAAATGCTCATCTTTGAGGTATTTTTGAGTCCTATTCGATTCTACAATGTGGTTCTAACCCCACAGGAATTCGTCCCAGGAAGTGGAGTGCGTTTAATACATAAATAATATCTAGGCCTTACAATTATAACCATATATATATATACATATTTTAATATGCTATGACGTACTCAAAAATAATGGTATGAGGGATTTCTCGCAATTTTACGCGCCTACCCGAACGAGTATAAATGTTCGATTCACTACCATTATCCTGGGTATTTGGAACAGAGTCTACGTAACTGTAATTTCTGCCACTACCTTCCGATGATACTTCCTAATTTTGCTGCGGGGTATCTAATTTTAAAGAATTATTTACAATGGGTTGATTGTTTGATGGTCGCGAACAGTTTATATTTCTCTCATTATATACATTAGGCAATACAGCTGGTTTCACTATCTATAGACACTCTGTTCTGATGAACATCCGGGAATTCCAACTTAAAAACTTTGTCGTCGCGTTCGACAACAGGAACGGGCCTGCATAAGGCGCTTCTAGTGTCTTTCGAACGCGATCAATATGGACCCACACATGCATGGCGTCACTTAATTCCTTAAGTACAAACGTTTTTGGTACCGAGTGCTGGTGGCCTTCAGAAGTTTAGGTAAAATCTATCTGCAGCATGGTCTTCGCTAGTTCAGAGATAAATCTCGAATCGGCTTTGGACGAAGAAGATGCGACCAAGGGCTTAGGGCAAAAAAGGGTCGTCCCTGTTACCGCTGTAAAGGGTTAAAAACCCGAATCATTAGGGAAAGACTGGATGCCCAGAAGAACGATTGGTAGGTCCATCAACCAACCTTGTCGGCGAGCCATTATAGAGCTCTTTAGAGTCCGATGCGACCTTTCCACGATCCCGTTAGTGGTAGGTCTGTGCGCCGTGGTTCGCAAGCGATAGAAACCAACCAGGGCCGATAAATCTTTGAAGAGTTCGGACTCAAATTGCGCTTCTCTGTAGGTGATTACGTATAAGCGAACGCCAAACCTGGATATCCAGCTGCCTAAGAAGGCTAAAGCAACCGTTGCAGCACTAATGTCTGGAATCGGTATTGATTCAATCAGGATACCTGGTGGCTCTGTCTATGCATGACAGCAGGTACCGGTTATGAGAGGTGTATGACTGCCCAGGCAGGTGTACACAGCGGGAGTGGACTAACTATACCAATGTAAACCGTCTCAAATCTCGAAGTAAACATACTAGTAGGCTGGACTGTGGACTTAGTGAGGCGATTTACTTTAGCAGATTGGCAGGAGAGGCATTCACGAGTCCACAAACGTATACTTCTGTCCATATTAAGCTAGAAGTACGTCGCTTTCACCAACCAAAGCGATGTCTTAATCCCTGGATGTGAAATATTATGAAGTTGCTTGAAAAAAACTGATCTGCAGGGTGACCTAAACCACTCGGCCATCCTGAGTCCCCCCAAAAAGACTCATTCAAGCAAAGCAATTAAGCCACTCGCCTAAACTTCTCACACGCTACACAAGACCCATCCTAGAAGCGGAGAATATTTTGTGAATTGAGGAGAACGGCGTTAAGAAATTCATTTCGAGGACTAAAGTTCTTCCTCCCCAACCTCCCGGAACTGCAGCACCATTGTAGATAGCTTAGAGTAGGGAAGGGGCGCAAAAGAAAAATAAATAAAGAAAAGTAGCGAGAGTCCTAAACCAGTCGGCCATCCTGAGTCCCTCAAAAGACTCATTCAAGCAAAGCATTTAAGCCACTCACCTGAACTTCTCGCACGCTACAACGCTCTCACTCCTTTTACTTCCACACACACAATTCACATCACTCTTCCGTCACCGGGTGGCTTAGTACTTTCTCCCATGATGTGGAATCTGTGGTTCTTACTTGAGCCACGAGTAGTTCCAAATGTCTGCTGGCTTGCGGCTAACTAATAGTAATAGCGTAACATTTCTACTACTCCCTTAACTCTTGCACTGGGGCTTGCCACTATTCGTCACAATTATCTTTATATTAATCAATATCAAGGGGTGAAGAACGACCCAATTTAAATTTTGGCTTGTGTTGATAAAATATTAAACTATTTGAGGCACGAAGGAAGCGAGAAAAAGAGTACTTAACCTTCCCTTATTTTGAAAATTAGGATATAAACACCGACCTTCTGCATGAACTTCGGTTAAGATATGAGAGCCTTGTCGAATCCAGTAATAAATTGGTTGTCATTTGGGATATTTTTTTCCAGATGAGTTCTTTTGTGGTATAAAAGCTGCACGCTTTTAAGTATTATTATAGCCTCTCGCAAATATAGGAACCAGAAAAGAAACACAAACTTCGGGTGAGGGCGAACTAATTAGTCACACAAAGGTTTTTTTTTTATTAAGAAATAAATCTTATGAATAAATAACGAATGTACACTCAAATTAGAACACTTCATATAGTTACAAAGGCAATATTTATTTGCATGATATGATGAATAAACAAAATTTTCTAAAATGGTCAGCACTTTGAAAAACATTTGCAAACTCCGAAGATACTGTATCTATTTGGTGTAGAATCAGTGATAACAATATTTGTGAACCATAATTTGTTGCAAATTTAAAAATATAGCTAGCTAAGCCAGGGACTGATGAAAGATATTTTGGTATGCTCCGTGTTGGGTTTGTAAATAAAAGGTTTCACCAAGATTGTGAGACATAACTTACCATCCATGATTTGGCTGAAAGGTTGGTTTCATAGAAGAAGAATATAGCATATAAACAGCGTTTCTTTGAACAATAGGACTTCATACCCCGAGTTGTTTTCAAAGATTCTTCTAAAAAGCACTATCTTCTATTATTGATGTGAAAAATGGTGTTTAACAATTGAAGGAATCAAGACCGGTGAAAACTCTTAGGTCTGTTCTATGACTAGCTCTAGAGAAATCGAGAAATGAAAGGTAGGGAGTAATTTAGGTGATGTTTAGAGTAAAAAAAAAACAAATAAACGAAGCACTTTGGTACTATAGTTTTATTAGGAGCGCTTCTTCTATCAACGCTGATATTTGTAAAAATATCACTACAAATATTATTTTTCGTATAAATAAGTGTGTAGTGGATAGTAGTTCATTTCTAAAATTTACTTTGGGAGAATAAAACTTTAGAATTTCCTCGTTCGGTATAATTTTCTTCTTCAAATCTCCAATCTGCATAACAATGTAATGAAATTTCTGTCTTTTGGATAGATGTAAATTCACAAAACTTCACAATTTTAACTGTTTCGTGCCGTTTGCAAGTTTGAATTTATTTTTCAACGAGATATATATCATTACCAAAATAAATATCACGGTTGTAATACAGATACTAGTACACTAGATTTCATTTTGCATCACTCTCCTGATGGAAGCTCATTTATAAAGTTTTCATTTATTCATTCAATATCACATCAATTGAAGTTTGGAGGTTTCCACCAATGGCTATTGTTACAATTTTCGTTAGTAATTGATTATCCAATAGTATGTCAAATGCCTTCATAAAATATAGCTAAAATCCCTTTAGTTCTCTTTTGGAATCAGTTTAGGGGATCAGTGGTTTTGATAATTCTAGCAGAATCAAGAAACAGTAACTATCTTCCTGAAAGCAAAGCTGACTGTCAGTAAGTAGTTTATGGTGTTCTACATATGCAAATCTTGTGCCTTTAATTAGGAAATTTTGCCAATTTAATAATACTAACCTGCCTAGGGGCATTTCTCTGGTGAAAGCAGATTTACTTTGCTTTGCGATTTGGTGATATATACTCATTCATCTACACGGAACTGTCCAAAGTTTTTCAATAGAATTATGTAAAACTAATGGTGAGCAGCGCCACCGTACGCTGAAGTGAAGCTATGAAAATTTATAGACAGGTATCAGTTGTGATGTGAAATCTTGTGGGTAAGTGTGAACACCTACTTGGTAGGCTGATTATGACAAGATGATATCCATTATTAGAGTTCTTACTGGGTAGGATAGTGGGTGCCATTCGGGTAATCTATTCCATTCATGAAGTGTGTGTATATTCAACATTCTTCGGTCTGCCGTGTGTTATTTGCGTACCAAGAATATAATCGATGGAAACAAAAAACAACATAGGCAAACATCGCATCCACCTTCAATGCAGGAGGAATATAAAATACATATATACATCAGGTTAATGTAGTTTTAAATGCTTCGTATTCGATATGCAAGGAGAGGCTCACCCGAGTGCTTATACCATCACAGTATCACAGACAGCGCGACACGTTGTTACTAGGAGCCAGGAGGAATATTCAACACGCGCGTGGTTTGAAGAGGCACACATTTATTTCAGGCTGATTACAGAGTTAAGTTATGAGGCAGACCCAATTATGTTATATAGACCAAGTTGTCGAAATGGCAGTATGTAGGCGTTTTCTGGTACAATATTGGTGTTGAGTATCTTTACTTGCTATGGGTTAGGTCTGCTGGTCCACCTAAACAAATCAATAATCTATTATTCTACGTTAAACTGCTTGTTGACCATTTGCATCCACTCATGGAATTCATGTTTACAAACTTATCAGAACAGTAAGATTAAGCGCCATATCCACGGGCCAAATTCGCAGAATAAGCTGGGAGGGAATTTTAGCGAGTTTCAACAAATGATTAAGCCTTCATGTTCACCAGATCGAACATCTATTGGAGATGGTGGTCAGGTCTGTTCGCACCTAGAAATATCTAGGAAATTAGACATTTATCGAGATGGTATAAATCAACATTTCGCCAGACGTTTCCTTTCACTTGTGGAATAAATGCCACTTCAAGTCGCTGCATTTCGTCTGACTATAGAGGATCCTAGACGATAATAGGTAACTATTGATAATATTGGGCAATTAAGTGTATTTCAGGATAAATATTTATTAGGCATTTCTCTAACAAGTTCGCACACTGTTCTATCATTAAAAAGATTGGTGGTAGGTTATAAAACTAGTTGGGAGAATCTTTTTTAAATATAAAAGTAATTCAGCAACTTAAAACGAAAATATGTTTGCTTTTTTATTATCTAATACTAATTTTGTTAATAATACAACCGTTCGCAATACTCTCAGAGAAAGTGCTTAGTTTTCAGTAATATCAGGCTCTTAATTTGTAGGGTATATTGTACCGTAAATATATTGTATGTGATTTTCAATTTATGAATTAAATATAGATAGTAGATCATGTCAAATACAGCGAACCAAATACTTTTTGCGTCGTTATTCTTGACATAGATAATCTTGGTATCCATAGATTCGACAAGATGTTCTACTTCTACTTTTGGAAAAGCCTTTCGTAAATGTTCGTCAAAAATATGAACAACGCCAAATGCGCCGAATGTGATGATGGATTCGCTTGGTGATTCCAAAATAAAAATTGCAAACGCTTTAAAAACACAACCGTGAAAACTAAATTCATATTTGCATTGCTGGAGTGAGACAAATAGATTAGAATCTAACTATAGGTTAGATTTAGTTAGTTTAGGTTAGGTTAGGATAAGTAACCTAACTTAAAGCGTTAGCAGATGATAGACAATTGCTTTAACTTGGGATTGATATATAAATGGCTACATGAGGCGAAAATGGTAGTGTTTCATCAAACCAAACGTATTCTATAATCAATAAAATGAACCTTGTCAATGTTAAACTTTTTCCTTTCTATGATATTTGCGTTGGGTTTGCTATTCATGAGATGATTAATTTGAAGTTCGCTATGCTTGAGCTGGTAAAGATGTCATGCTTTAACTAACCGAGTAAAGATTTACTTTGGAATTAAGAAATAGAAAACACAATACCCACAAAGGGGAGAAGATTAGGTTGTACTTTTTTCAATTTACAGTTAAATCTTTATTCGATAAGTTTATATGGCCTTTTATCACAAACCTAACCTAACTTTTGAAAGTTCAAGTAAGTAAATAGATGTAATAATTAAGTGTATATAATATTAACTGAAACACATAGTGATGAAACACAAACAACCTAGCTCAATTAACCACCAATAAAGATAAGCCATTTCAAAATTGACAGGATGAAGAATCTTTCTTTTTAATTGACTCATCTTTACTCAATCCTTTGATTTACTCCACCTTTTTAATCATGTCGAGATCCTCCGGCAAGGCCATGAAAGTACAGTAAAATTCAGAATAACAACCACTAACAAGCAAGTGTGCACTAAATAACGGTCAGGATTGGGGTATAGATGCTGGAAGAACCGTATTAATCCGTTACCAGAAATCCTTTCGTGGCACAAAGGATAGCCACCCACCCTACATCAGGGGTATAAAAACATGTTTGGCAGGTTTTTAGACGAAAAAGTGATGTGAGAAGTGTGCGAAGGAAGGTAGATAAAAGAGTCGAGGGCATTGTGATTGGCCAATTGCAGGACGACGTGGATGGAAGTGCCTGCGCGCAGGAGTCAGACTCAGCGCTCCTCCAGATAGCGATTAGCTACTTACCTAAGAGCGGGAATTCAAACCTGGTGCCTTGGTGTGAAAATCGATCTCTCGTCTTACTAGATAAGAGAGAGCATATTTTTACGTCCTTTCACTCAACAAAATATTAAATAAAGTGCTTTATTAAACAAAATCTTTTGTAACTTCAAGTTCTCCCTCTTAGAAATTTCTTTATATTTATTCCCAAACTCGTTTTAGCCATTTTTCCATTTATTAAAGTTTTATAAAGTTGGCTTTATTTAAACCTGTTTTTATATATTTTAAGTTCTGAAAGAAATATAACCTTCTTTAATCTCACGAAAACCTACGAATAATTCGGAGAGCAAACATCAGAGAGAGCAACGCACGTGGAGAGGATGTCTCACAATAAAGTGTGAAAATAAAAGAGCGACTAAAATTGTTTTTTCCAATATGGTAAAACTTGTGCAGAACGAGAAAATATTTCTTTCTTCTCTCTCTCCAATATTCAACTGAGAAGATATCTAAGCAAATATGATATTTCATCAGATTTGCTATGATTGCAATATAACTTTCAGGCAAGCATATCGATGGCTAAAGTTTTTCACCATTTCTTTTCCGATAAACTTTCTCAATACGTTTTCCACCATCCATCATTGGAATTTTAGGGGGAGGGAGATAAATGACTATTTGAGTAGGCACGCATTTATAGCTGGTCTTCAAAAGTCATTGTTTAATTTAGTAGGTAGGTTTTTTTCATCACGTCATGCAAATTATCTTCTTGTGTTCATAGTTCTTTTACTTCCCTTCTAATTTAGAGTCCAGAATATATTTTTTTTAGAAAATATTATTTCTATTCCCAGGCTTCTCTGAAGATGATACTCTAGCGTTCACGTATTAACCCATGACTGCTCTAGACCATTTTCCTCTTTATATCTCACTGCCGACAAACTAAGAAAGACCAGTTACGTCGACGGCAGAATTACGAAATCAAAGCTGCTTTTTTATCTATTTTCACTTTATCCCTCCATTGCTTCATCGGCGATTCTAAATGTCCTTCCTTAATTAACCCACCTTAACTTTTCTTTAAAAAACATTTTTTCGATGGTGTCATATATAAGTAATTTTTTACAATCTCCGCTATGGCGCTTGGAGGATAAGCTCACCTTCCAGTGCCAGTGAACACGTTAGTCTCAGACTAGATGGAGAGTAGTGAGCTTTAATCACTTTATCATTTAAGCTACTTTTGTTAGAAGCACTTTTATTTGCCCCCCAGCTAAATTTGTAGGCTCGAAACCAACCAAACTTTGTCCATACATTACTGGTAGGGGCTTTGAGGGGTATGTTCACGTCAGGACTAGTATTTTAACACAAATTCCGAGTCTGTCATTTTGTCACTGATTGGGTAGGTCAGTGAGCTTTTTCGAGTGGTCACTGATTGATTTGGCGTCATAAGAGATCAACCCCCTTCAGTTGTAAACTCCCCAGCCAATACCCTCCCCCCATCCCTATTAACCTCCTTCATTTCGTCAGTAACCTTTATGTTTGGGAGAATTTATATACTCCTTATTCAAGATGACTTAATGCAGAAAATAGATGCTAAGATAAATCTAGATATAAAGAATGATATTTAAAAATGAATAACAGGTAGTTTATGATTAAACTCTATATCTGCATACATAAATGGTTTTATTATTATTGTGATATTGGTTCTTCTTTTTTCTGTATTAATTATATATTTATATATTAAGTAAATTAATAGGTTTTATTAGAATGGCAATTGATAAGTAAGGTTGACTCGGTTTTTCACTGTCATCTTGGTGACGTTATCGAAAAGTTTAATGGGAAGTCGCTGATTAGTTTGGCGTTATAAGAGATCCAACTACCTCAGTTGGACTCTCCCCTCTCCACTCTCTCAGTATTTCCCTGTGGCCATGGTACTCCAAGAAGAAGGCCAAGTGCCACCAAGGTCAGATTCTAGGAACTCTACAACCATCCAGGTCAAGTTATTCTCTTCGAACAGTGCCCTCACATATTATTTAGAATAGAGCAGCACAGTTTCTTTAAAAAGAAATTCTATTGCGTAAGAATTACCAATACGAAGTAATGTTGTCCTTGCGTCTTATATGCCCACTATGTAAAGTTACGATGTTTGCGAGAACCCTCCACTCCGCTAGATTTGGTCAGGGATATTCGCTGTAAATTACACCATAAACAGCACGGCGATTCGCCTGCCTGGCCACCGCGTTGACGGGACTCAGCGCCCCGTCTGGCCTCTTCTCCTTCTTTCTTGCACTCTGTATTTTTACTCTGCTTCCTCACTTTCCATACAAGATCTCCCATGACTTTCTCTGGTAGTTCAACAATCTGCTTCACCACCACCATTACCTTCCTCTCAAACCCTTTCTCTCTCCTTTCACAGTCTATCGATTTTACGCACAGCCCAAGGTGGAGCCGCTATGTCAAAGGGCTGCCTGGCCATAGGGCGGGAGGTGTGGTCCTAAAGGGCGGCACTCGGCTTTTTCGGCCCGGTGTTCACCCCTTGCAGGGCAATCAACTGCGTGGGGTGAATATTGTTTGCGTCTCGTGTTACTAATAGGGTAACCATGGCCGATGATGAAAATAAAACAACTCTCTTCTGTTCCTCTATCGCAGGGGACCCTGCGAACCTCTTTAATCGGAGAGAAGGGTTATTCTTCTCCTATGCCTACGGGTGCAGGGAACTCCCTCTTACCCCCTTCTCTGGAGTTGCCATTGGGCGACTACATTTTTCCGGTGGCAGTGACACCCTTTACTTTCCAAGGAGACTGCCAAGAAAGCAGGCAGACGACTGATAATTGCCCGCTTCCGGTCGAAGCGACTTAGTAGGGCCAACCACCTTAGGGGGAGCAAGACATGGCAGGGCCCGTCGGAACGTGCACCCTAATGTCCGGCTTGCGTGCGTAACCAGTTTACAGGGGGTCAGTGTACATGCCACCCACTCTCCCATGACGGATGCCAAGTCGCTGGCACACTACTTGACAAAAGGTTCCTCGAATGGTTTCCGTGAGTCTTGGGAGGATGGCCACATGGAGGCACCCTCCTGAGCTGGACATGTTCCTTGAGGTGACCCAGACACAAACGGTAGGGTATTCCATGGGCTCAAACCCGAGCGCGGTGCTAAGCAAGGAACCCTAGTCGGTCCCTATGTAATAACCTCCTTAGACGGCTCGAGTCCCCAAGGCCTCACACGAGAAGGACGGAAATCCTCACTCAGCTGTTGTTCATCTGACAGCCAAGAACATCTCTACTTCTGAGAAGGATCTTGCCGAGTCTGGTCCATCTGGTTTAGGAGCTCCTACCGGTGAGGGAGAGAAGCGGGTTCATTCCCCGTCCTCCTCTCCTAAGAATAATCGAATAGGATAAAGACAAAAAGACCCTGGGCTCCCCTCCCTCTGCTGGAACGGATGGGGCCGCTGCCGTTTCGGGATGCAACAAAGCTAAGAAGCGCACGTAGGGCCCCGTGTTTACCACGCTTCGGATTTCAAGAATCCGATCTAAAGTGCGTAGAGCGGACCCTCGATTACGTCGGGGAACCCTGATTCAGAGGCTACCTGGCGTTTTCGAGCCTGCTAGCTTCAAGAGCTTCCGGTTACTTAAACTAATTAATTTGTTCGCTCGAAGCTTGACTACGGATGCGACTTTTATGCATCCGCAGCCGGGCGTTTATTGCGAAAGGTGGATTTGATTCACCACACCGGCCTTCGCCTCGCGACCGGTGCCTTCCGCCCTTCCCCCATTGAGAGCCTGTTGGTCGATGCTGGGGAGATTCCATTCGCTCTACGCCGCGTGCAGTGCATCGCTCGCCTGTACGCAAGAGCCCGGCGCCTCTCTCAGTCGCCAACAGCTCTCACTGCATCCGCAGCTGATCTAGAGGGTGCCTTTGCCGCCAAGAGACGCCAGTCATACCCTAAGCCCTTTGGGTTTAGGGCCAGGAAACTCCTTCGAGAGGTAGATATAGCTCTCGGGCCGGTGGCGCCCCTAGTTCTGCAAAGGACGCCACCCTGGAGGGTACCTCATTTGGCTATTTGTCGCCACGCCTCTGCTCTTAAAGCTTATACTGCGCCGGGAGTATTGCGTTCGATCTTTTTGGAGCACACATCGTGTCCCGCTGGAACCGTGCCAGTGTATACGGATGGCTCTAAGCCTCAAGATGAGCTCTTTAAAAAAAAAAATATCACTTTTCAAACTCTAAAACATGAACCAGAATTAGCGAACAAATAACATTTTAACTAAAAGTTAACCAATAAATTGATAAAATTTTAATCATTTGATTGACCAAGATTAACTCCATAAACCTAATACCAGTCTAATATAGATGTCGTAGAATGTAAATTCCTGAATGTAGGTTGACCACACTCGCTATCTTACAGGTCCTGGGATATCAGAAAAAAGGGTACAAAAATAACTTTACTAATATGCAAATTAATATTACTTTACAAGATTAAAACGAGTGTTAAACCAAGCTATACACATATTAGATGTACTTGAGTCTCAGTACCTAAAGGGGTGGGAGACTTGGTGACGACGGTGACCGTACAAACAAACGAACAATATTGACCGAGGGACGCTTGAATAACTTTGAGCGTATACTAAGCCAATGATTAAGGCTTTATTACGCTGGCGAGAAGGGTTGAGAGAGCACTTGTCTAGGAGAAATGCGCGGTGCTGTTACCTCAAAAATTTGGTCCGTGAGAGTAATCCTTGTTTTGACTCAAAATTCAAACAATAATCTCTTGCTTTTGAGTAATACGAATCGAGAGAAAGCGCGCTGAGTTCCAGGAGCGGGAGGAAACTGGTCGAGGTAGACTCACGAGAATTAACGAGAATCCCGGGACCTTAAGGGGGTTCTGCGAGAATTGTGCAGAGTCTAACAAGAGGCATATAGCGGGTACAAACGACGAAGTGCAGACGGCGGATACTTACTTCCAACTCTAGCACCGGAGGATTTATAGAGGTCGATTTGGGTTTCCCCCCTTCCTTCCGAAGGGATGGGTTCTAGGGTCTGCCGCATCGGCAAACGAAAATAATCTTAGCCTTTTAGCGCGAGCGCAGGAAGGTTTCTAAGTCGGCTAGGCGAACTTTTTCATACTTCAGGTGAGACCTTCTGGGATCTCAAACTTGTCGCAGCTTCCTGTGATAGCGCCCTTTCAGGTCACCGTGGCGTCTCATAATTTCGCACCTCCATTAGCGCAGCCAAAGAGGGTCGCCCAGGTGTCTGTTGTCTCTCTCTCTCCATTGAAGGCCAAGGCGGCGTGTATCTCTCTCTCTCTCACTCTCAGATTTCTGACACTTATTTCATTGATGATCAGTATAAAACGACTCATTACTTCTCTCAAAATACTGCATTCTATTTTATTGGTTCATTGAATTTAGTAATTCTTGAATAAACTTATTTATCTAAGGAATTGACACATAGGCAAACAGCTTGTTTTAACATTATATTTAGCGTAAATTGTACATCTACGAGAATACTTACCACAGAGGCAAGGAACAATAAAAATTCGCTCTAGGGCTTCCAGTTCACTCAGACGAAATGGTATATTAATTTATGAGATGTTATTTCTGAAATTCACCTTAAAATACAACAGCATATTATTCTGCCATTAGGTTTAAATAAGCTGTTTGAAATGCCCTTAGAATTGTAAAATTGTACCAATAGTCGGTAGAGCAGAGTTAAATATCAATACCCTCTTTAAATATTTTATGACTCCTATGTTTTTTCATAGTTTGATTAATTAATAATCCAAAAAATAAGCACGGATACCTGTTCGACAAAGTATCCATGTCATGTGTTATAATTATGCCAAGATTTTATCCTTTCAAAGGTGAGTTCGGTGTTGAATTTCACAGTAAGTGAAGAAGAGAACTTATTTTTAAGAAAAATTTATTGGCATGAAAGAAGGAGGCAGAATACTCTCGAAAGGAGTCTCACATAATATATTTTTCCGAGAAAGAGGATCTTTTATTATGCTATCTTTTGAATGAAAGGAAGCAAGCGCTGTCTTTTGTTTTGTGGCTTCCGCTTCCGTCCATTAGTATTTGTATAGTAGCTGGAAGACTGTTTGATATTCCATCCGCAGTGGAGCGTGGACGCAATAATCCTTATAAGCCTTACGAGATAAAAGATTTTCTCGCCGAGGAGTATCCTATATATTTCCCTCGTTAAGGAGGGATAAGTTATCTCAAAGGCGAAAACCTCGTTATTATTATATAAGTGGCTTGCATCTACACTACAGATTAAGCAAGCTCAATATAAATGTTTAATATCTTTCAATATACATTAAATAGATACATACAAGATTGTTTGCTAGAGTGACTCCTGCTCATCCATTAATACAGCCCTCTTTGTATAGAAGGATCTAATAGTTAACCATGTCTAATCAGGAATTTATTGATAACCAAAGAATATATTGAATATTATAATATTTTCCTTAACTAATAACAAAATAAGCTGAAAAAAGGCCCCTTCTTTGTCACAACTTCCAAGAGATAAGGCTTATAAACATCTATTAAATACCTTAAAGTGATAGGAGTTTAAAAATATTACTTGTTTTCGCGGCGAAGTTTTTAAATAATCATCTTTACGAATTTAATTTTGAACTCGATGGTAGATAGCTCAAAGAGTTTATGAATAATCTGTGGGAGAAATTGCTACAAATATTTTGAGAAAATAATATGAGATGAAAATAAGTTTGAAGTTATGGAATATTAATTACATGGATTATAAACCAGTAGAGAAAGAAGATTGCCTTTCTTAGATAGACATTTAATATCGTCATTATAAAATTAGAGAAGTATTCCTTCGAGAGGGAAGAGACGCAAAACTCATTTATCCAAAGACTTATAAATTATTATTTAATCTATTTCTTTATTAAGGTAAATTCATCTCGAGGTACCGATTTAATTAAAGAATAAAATATTTGTAAAGGCGGATTTGCATGTTGCAGGGAATGAGAAAATATATTGCAATAATGAAATTTCTAAAAAAATCTGAGTAAAATTCGAGTTGAAATTTTATAGCTGATGTATAATTAATGAGTCGCGGATGAAACATATCGAGGATTTTGTAATCAAATCTTAAATTGAAAAAAATTGAAAATTGACTCGGCTAGAAAATGAACTTGTATTCTGAAGACGAATATTTCACCGTAAAAAAATCGTGAAATAAAGCTTAGCCTATATAAAAATTAAGAGAATTTAATTATTAACTAGAGAATTTCACCGAATTTCTGAAGTTGGGAGAATTTCTGGTGAATAAGAATAAGTGCTATTTGCTGTAACAAATACTGCTTAAAGTTTAACAGAAAAAAGGGAATGAAATGATCAAATAATAAAAATTTTATTTTCATATATGGGAATTAGTGATTAACGTAGAAAGGCTTGTGAATCCAATTGAAGGATAAATTAGGTTCGACTACTAGGAAACTTTTGTTAAACAAAGATTTAGATTCGCTCTTCGTGAATGGGTAGTACTTTTCTGCCTACCCTCTCATATGCAACATGATTTCACTTAGGATGAAGGATTATATGTTAATCTCTGATCATTCGTTAGTTAAACAGTGAAGGTAAGGCTTGTCGTAAAGAGAAAATGAAGAAAACGCTTTCCTTTTTACCGATGAAATTTGACTCCCAGTATTAAGGGATGTTGCATTTTGCTATTATAATCTTTATTATTTCTCTCAATGTAGCAAAATGAATTTAATACGAGACTTATTAATTCTTCCAAGCGCTCACCGCGTGAGGCATGCTACGAGCTAGCGTTTACCTTGTGACTTAAAAATGATTAGTCATTACGATATCAGTTTTGATAACTTGATCTATTTATGAGAGGTCTGCACAATAAGCTCCGTATCTATTACTTGCTTAGATATGTGAGTTTGAGTAAACGGGGTGTATTGATCATGTGCCAGTAAAGAATGCTTTCATTATTCGTTCATTATTCGTTCGCGGTAACGAAAAACCCTCATCCTCTGATCAGAAGTAAATTTCAGTTCATTTAAGACTAAGGCCATTACCAAATTACCGTTTCTTATTATCATGTATTAATATTTAATTTGAACTTTCTTGATATTTAGTGTTAATTGTCTTTTAGTCAGTTTCCTATTTCAGATCATTGGGAATTGTTGAGATCACGCATTGGTAATATTAGCTCCAAATAGAGAATTTCAGCCTCCTGCGCTTTTCGATCCCGGGATTTGTCGCATTAGAAGCAAGGACGTTACCACCAATGTCGAGGAATTAAAGAAAAGAAACAGTCAGAACATTTATGGAACTTTCAATTTAAGATATATATACAAAATATGCTCTCCAGTGCAAAGAAGGCAAAAGAAATTTGATATTATCTCATTATGATATTAAAAATCCTAAAGACGCTGTTTGTATTGTGGGTTGTTCAAACATCAAATCCGAAAATGAAATGAGGAAATTACGCAAGGAAGTTCAAGATCTTAAGGCAATTGTAAACAAGCTCTTAAAGAACACCGCAAATCAAAATATTACGACTATTGTGAAGGATGACATAATTTCACCACTACTTCCCTCAAACAATCTAGACGACGGATTTAGACCCCGAAGCAGATAAATAATGGCTTGCAATGTTATTAATTGGATCTTCGGCTCCGTCCTCTCTCTAAACGACAAATTTGCTGCCTTAGTAGAGGAAGCTGGTGATAATGAGCCCCAAATCGCTCTTTAAGGAGACTCGTTTGCAAGACATTTGGATGAAGAGTTTTGCGCTACAATACATCGGAAGAGAAGACGGATTTTCATTCTGGGAAGTGACATACATGATATTGCGGCAGCCCTTCACGCATAAATAACCGTTGACAAAGAGGAAAATATCAATATATTGGCTAACTTAAACGAGATAGGAGTGCAAAAGCCGTCGAAACACCTTAAGAAGAAAAAATTGATCCTACATAAATATAAAAATTATTAACATTTGGGACAGTTCTATAAATCAAAATATCCTTATTGAAAGCATGGTGTTCATCTCAATGGTATAGATATGGCACGCCAGGATCTGCTTTTTAGATAAATTAGTTATAAAACCTCCCTCAAATTTCCGCAATGCCGCAGTGAGGAGAAAATTCTTAATTCACGCTTGCAACAAACAGAATAAATTAGCTCAGGATATAACAGCTCCCCGCAAAGTATTGTAATTATTAATAACAATAGTAAAGTTGATAATGTAAATAAAAAGGAAAATGAAGATGACAAACCAAAGGCAACCAAAACCGTATATTATGGTGTACTATTGTAATACTCAGAGCATCTGAAATAAATTTAATTAGTGGTTAATATCATTACAACATTCTAGCTTTTACTGAAAGCTGGTTGTATACAGCAAATAGGGAATATTTATGCTCCTATAAAATTATGGGATACACAATAATGAACAAGGATAGACGTGTAAGAGAAAGAGGTGGTGTCTTGTTTTACTTAAAAAGTCAAATAAAACACAAGCTTCTAAATCAACAACACGGCAGCGATACAGCTTTTCCTTTAATTATTGGACTAGTATATAGAGCGCCGAGTAGTTTATATGAAAAGGACCTTACATTAATTAATCATATTAGTTACACCAATAATTACAAAAAATGAATGCATTGTAGGAGATTTAAATCTTCCAGTATTTGATTCGTATATGACAAGTTCAGAATCGGGTAAGCATATTTTAAACGCCCTTTAAGCTAATTATCTGCATCAATTTGTCAACCACTCTACAAGACACTTCATTTAGTTTTAAGTTAAGGAAAAATTTTAAGTGATGGGCTTGAAGTTCAGGACCCACACAAAATTTTGCATCGCAACTCATCGGTAATGAACAACCCAATTTGATTTCATTAAGAAGAGAAAAGCGCACAAGGTACCTGTATTTAAATTAGCCAACTTCCAAGCGATTATATATGAATTAAAACAAAGGGATTGACATAAAAAACTTAGTAATAATACACCTTCTTTGGCTTACATCATCATCATTAATCGCATTAAGGAGCTACAGACCAGATATATTCATTACAAAAACGATTTAAAATATTCAAAGGACAAACTTTGGATCAAGCAATTTCTTAAGACTTTGATAGGACGAAAACGGCCCCTTTATAAGCAGTTAAAAGGCAACCAGTTATCAGGGCAAAATTATCGAGCTCCAAAGGAAAATAACTGGTAAAGTGAAACAGCTAACATCTAAATGCAGGTATGAAAATAGATTAGCGGAATGATAATGCGATAATCCGAAAGCAATTTATAGGTACTATAGAACCAAAAATAAAGAAAATAATTTTCTAAAGACGATAATCTTACAAAATTATTCTGCTTCAGTTTTTAACAATAATATTTCGATTTTAAAGGAGTATGGGGGAGAGGCTCTTTATTATAAATTTAAGTATTTATCAATATTATTCTTGCTTTTCTCTTTATTTTTTCTTTATCGAATCTATTTACTTATTTCTTGACTGAAATTCCTTTTTCTTTAAGTTGCCCCTTCAAACATTTGTCTTCCATTTATCTTGACTTAGGTATTCTTGTTGGCTGGGTTGGTCCTTCTTCTTCGATTTTTTTCTTGATGTATCTTCATCTTTCTTCCATTTATCTTGGGGGCTGATTTCTTCGTACTTCTTGATTCTAGTTGAGTTGGTCCTTCAAGCGTTTTCCTTGACTTCCGTTTTCTTCTTGAGATTTCTTAAAAAAAGGTTTTGGACTGTTGAGTTTCGAACGCGGTACCATTGGATTTAAACGCTAACACTCTAGCCTCACGCCAAGGCTTTAGTCCGTATTGAGTTGGTAATTTTATCGGCTATTTATATTATCGAGTTTTAAGGAATTTTCCTCTGATACATTTTCGTACCCCTACAGGAGGAAACCTAGAAACATTCAAATGTACGCGCGAATTATCAATGGAGTTAAGAACGAAAATTCCGCATTACCCGCTTTTCTGTTTAATTTCTTTCTGGGGGCAAATTTTGTTCGCAGATATTGGAAACTAGCCAATATTGTTCTTATATTCAAAAAGGCATATGTAAAGAAAGGAACAATTATCGAATAGTAAGCTTAACTTCAATTATATGTTAAATAATGGAGTAAATTATTGATTTAAATTTACGCAATCATTTGGAGAGAAATCCACTTTTAGTAAATAGCCAACATAGTATCAGGAAAAACAGGTTTGGTTTTACTAGTCTGATCACATTTTATGAGCATGTACTCGTAGCAAAAGCTGTTGACTTAGGTTATAGTTACGAAGTGATATATGTAGATTTTTCTAAACCCTTTGATAAACTTCCATTTAATATTCTCCTTTCGTATCTAAAAGCTAGGCATATCATGAGAAAACAATAACTTGGATTAAAACTGGTTGACAGATCGTAAGATGAGGATAATTTTAAATGTGGTGACATCTGACTTGCTTCCACAAGGTTCATTATTGGGAGCCCTACTCTTAATAATTTTCGTAAACACCTTAAGTTTTGGAGATAATTGCCAGGTTAATTTATTTCTGACAATAATAAAATTGGACAAATGATAAAGGATAAGGAAGACTCGAAATGTTTAAGAATTTGCATAAATATATTAATTAAATGGTGAAACGAATCTGTCATGAAGCTTAATGCTGCCAAATGCAGCGTTTAATTTTTGGAGTAAATAATCCTAAATTTAAATATGCTTTCCGAAATATTGACATTATAGAAGTAAAAGAGCACGTCTATCTAGGAGGTAAAATATATAATACATTAAATTTCTCCAGTCAATGCGTTACAATTAGAAACAAAGCAACAATGGCCGCACCATTTAACAGGTAATCCGTCTCAATGCGTAATTCAGAGACAATGTTAAAACTATACACGCCATGATTCAGGGCTATATTAGATTATGCTGCTCGATTTTGGTCTCCATAATTAACTAGAGATGTAAATATTATATGACAAGTACAGCGCGCCAATACGAAAATCATAAAATATCTTAGCTACAAAGATAGGCTTAAAACATTCACTCTCTTTTCCCTCGAACATAAAAGAAAAGGGGAGAACAAATAAAAATATATACATATATTATAGATGAATATGCCCAATACTGAGGAAAATCAATTCAATTTGGCTGGCATGACAGCCACAGGATGACACGACTAAAACATCACCAGGATAATTTGCCTTCAGCAACCGTATCTTTAAGTCTGGAACAATCTACCACAAGCAGTATACAGAGCTCCAAACACACAAATTATAAAGAAATTCTATAAATATTTAAAGGAAAATAAGATAAAATAGCTTACAAATATTAGAGAGCGTACTGAAATTATTGCCTACCATGCATGAACTTTCATGGCTCCTAGTAGGTGCCGATAAATTGTTTGTTTGAATGCGTTGCCATATAAGAGAAATCTTATTTGTGAATCATTTAGGTGGACAAATTTACCTTTAAGGAAAGATTCACATACAGAATGGAACTCTATTTCACCCTTGAAACAAGAGAAGAGAATGGCTGATCAAATAAAGAAGGAGTCAAGGCGATATTTAACATATAAATATCGTCAATTATGTCTAGGCACTACCTATTTTAACAGTGGGAAAGTCCAGAAAATCCTACTTCCACGACGAGATTCTTGATGTTTGAAACACAGAGAAAAACCCCAAAAGAAAAAATAGAAGCAAGATGACTATTACTGCCAGTATAAATTTCTCTAAGCATTTATATTCAGTTTTTGTGTGGAAATAAATGCCGCTTCAATCAAAGAGTCGAAAATTTGAAATAATTAGCGAATTCTGTTGAATGAGCGACATAAATAGCAGCGAATCTGTTAGTGTATAATAGAGTGATTGTTAAACAAGTATATATATATATATATATATATATATATATATATATATATATATATGAAAGATAATGGTAAACCACAATATTGGAAATTTGAATCAAGATTTTATTTATATCTCTCGGACTAGTTTCCGCAAGATGCCACTTTCAACTAATAATGAAGAAACTAGGCAGGCAGCACAGTATATATAAGGTAAGACATATCCTAAACAACATGAAACAGCAGGAAACAATCTGGAAAAAAACTCGAGTGAATCTGGCGGGAATGACAAGCTAAACAAAATGAAATGGAACCGGAAACAATCTAGAGAGTTGCTAAGCCCCGCCACCGATTGCGTCTGGGGGCTGATAGATACGATTTGCCACCCTATTCGTTATATATTTTTAAAATTTGTATTGCCTTTCAGAAAAATTGAAATTATCAACTTTGTTGATGATGATGGATTCCGCAATTCGCCTATCAATATAATTGTTTGATTTATAAATGATATTTGCATGGTTAAAATCAGTTCTATGGTCATGCTTTTGCATGTGCGTAAAGAGACTTGAAGAGTTTGTACACGTTCTGATATCAGCTAAATGTTCTTTCATCCTCTTATTAAAGTGGCCTGACTCTCCGATGTATGTTAATTTGCAATTCTAGCATGGTATACTGTAAACTCCAGCATCGAGATTGATTGGCCGCATTCTAGTTAAGGATTTTCGAATAGTATTAGAATATTTAAATGTAATATTTATGTTATTTCTGTTCGCATATGATATTAGAGGAGCCAAGGCTGCAGCATATGGGAGACTAATACATTTTTTAAAATCATCCCTTCGTGGTGTGGAGGTGGTATAGAAGTTTTTCCTCCTTTGGGATGGCATTTATTTATGAGGTGAATTGGATATTTTCGTTCAGTGAAATTGCATATAAGGTGGCTAATTTCATCCTGAAAGAAGATTGGGTCGCACGTTCTATAGGCTCGCAGAAAGAGGGAGGGAAAAAATAACATATCTTAACGGATTTGTCATGTAGTAAGAAAAAATGTATGTAAGCATTTGAAATTTTAGGCTTTCTATTAGCTGAGCACTGAATATAATTATTTAAACGATGAATATTTACTTCTCAAAACGGTAGAGAATTATTTTCTTCCCATTCTACTTTAAATTTTATCAATGGGTGTTACGAATCCAGGTTGTTGAAAAATTCATTGAAACTGTCGTTGTCTATGGGCCGTGCTGACAGGATGTCTACATATCGGAAGCAGATAAGAGGTTGGGAATGGATCCTATGAATGAGGGTCATTTCATAGTTTTCCATAAATAGATTGCATAGGATGGAAAAAAGGGGGTTATCCATACTTAGGCGATATTTTTAGGCGACAAATTTTTAACATGTATTTATTTCTTTTCCTGATTGTCCAATATATAATTTTGAGCAATCTCTACATTTTAGGGAGTAGACAATGCCTTATTTGGAAGCGAAATAGTTTACAAGGACGGATGAGAAATTTGAATTGTATTTAAACACGATGTTGCTATGTAAAAGCCGAAAGGAGTGGGTGAGATAAAAAAAACATTGCTTGAAAGGGATGCAAAAGATATTTTTAAGACTTAAATGTATCTTGATTCTTGATCAGATTATATAACATTTTGGGGGATAGACTATATTAGTTTTCTAACCAATAGTGGGGATAAGGTTTGTGTCCTTTATTTTAAATATTAGATATTTCTTCAGGGGAGACAATACTTAGTGTACGGAAAAACATTGAATTATAAATAATATGTTTGACATTTATATGGTGCTTGCAATAATACTATAAAATGTATCGCAAAACAACCAGGTGAAATTTCTTCGTTCATTTTTATTTCAACCAGCATAGAAATGTGAAACTTAGTCTTTTTATTTGAGACAATAAAACATCTTAAATGCATATCTTTTAACGTTTAAATAAGTATTCAATTACCTTCTATCAGTCAGAAAAGGATTTCTTCCTTGTAAACGTCATAATTTAGTAGAGATATACTTTTGGTTGTATGGTTAGTACGTTCCTGACTGTAGAGCAGTGGTTCCTAAATCTAAGGTCGTGATCCATATGAGGATCGCAAGGGGTCTCCTGAGGGTTGAAGGATGGCTATAATAAAATAAATAAATAAAAGAGAGAGAAATATTGGACCTAAAAATAGTTCAAACATAAATATTAAAATCGTAAATCTGGAATATATATCGGCATTTATTCTGGGACTGGAAAATAGTCGTGAATAATAATAGAGGATGAATGAAGGCAGAACAAAACATATACGAGTATAATCAGGTCTTCTAATACTTGTAATGTACGACAAGGCGGCTGGAACTTGACTCAATATGTTTCTTCAGAATCTTCAGTTCCTACCTAGATGTGTTGGTGGACAGACATGCGTATCACGAAAATTTTATTTTCATGTTACGTTTTTACTTCATGTGATTTTAAAGATAATTCAGTCGTAGAATATTTAACATTCTAATATAGAGGAAACAGCATAAGTTAAGAATTTTTACTAACTAAAGGAACTTGCTAAAGATAAGGTTATTGTTATAACTGGTGTGATAAGGTTGGTAATTTATACTTGTATGTTTTACGTCTGAGTAATTTACATTGATTTAGTGGGTGAGCATTTATGTAACTTGAGGAATACGTAATTAAGAACAGTGTATGATGCATATATATATATATATATATATATATATATATATATATATATATATATATATATATATATATATATTATTATTATTATTATACTCATTTCAGGTTTGAGTTCAAGAGGGAATGATGTCCCAGCGCCAATAACAATTGGCGTATAAACCTGATTTTCCGAAATACGGCGTCACGCAGCTAACAGATAGATCAGGGAATCTCCGCTATCAGTGTTTTCAGTGTCCGAGAGTACTTGCCAATGAATTAATGAAGTAAAACAAATGAAACATCTCTCCTGTTCAGTTTATCTAAACTTTATTGAAAAGTCACTAAGTTACTGGAAGAACAGGTAAAACGAAGTCGGATTAATGCTCCTTCAGGCTCAGCTTTTTCTTTGGAGAAAGTTTGCTTGGCATCCTTTGACATGGCTTGGTATATTGCACCATCACTAAAGTCTTACAACATTAGAGAGGAGCTGGTGAAACTAGCAGCATTCACTAAGGTGAAAAATACTTGTAGAGCAGTGTAGCGAAGAAAATTGAGTCTGTCCTACCACTTTCTAGGTGTAGCAACAAATGTCGAATTGATCTCATGTTATTAGATGTTTTGTAGCAATTAATTGTGGCTAGGAAAAAATAAGGTAAATTTCTATTGCACAGATGAATCTGTGGACATTGCTGGTGACCCCGAACTCATGTATTTTGTGAGTGTAAGAGGAGATGACAGAATTGTAGAAGAAATTTTGTTCTTAAAATTCCTGACAACAACCACCACAGGAAAAATATATGTTATGGTGGACAGGTATTTTAAGAAACATTACATAAAATGGTTAAAATGTTTGCGTGTATGTACTAATGGGTCACCATCGATGGTGGGAAGTAGAGTAGAATTTGTCTATCAGATTAAAGAAGAAAAGTCTGATGTCATAATAATTACCTGTTTCTTACATCGGGTAAACTTGGCATCTAAACGTCTTCAGCCAGAACTCCATGTTGTGCTGAATGATGTCATTCAAATTGTGAATTTTATTTAGGTTAGAGCTTTTAACTAGCGCATTTTCTGTATATTGTGTGAAGAGATGGGATCACATCAACACGACTTACCTTTTTATTCTGATGTCCGTCGGGTTTCTTGAAGCCGTATCCTTGAACGAGTTATTGAACTTAAAACTGAAAAGGAAGTTTTTCCCGAAGAGAAGAAGAAATAAACTGGCCGACTGTTGCAAAGCTGCGGCTTGAGGGGCAAAGCTAGAATATTTGTGACACATATTCAGGAACTTGAATGAAGAGAACTGAGATATGCGAAGCCTGAGTCAAACTATGGAAAATATGAGAAAAAAAAGAAACTTGCATTTTGGAGAGAATGTAGCCACCGGAAAAACAGGAGCTTTTCCAGAGATAAGTGCAGTGATGGAAGAATAATTAGAAATAGAGGTTGCTGACATTAAAATGTTTTTCTAGGATCATTTCCAGATGCTATGAGAAGAAATGGACAAATATTGCGAGAAAATGTTGATGTATGTCAACACAGCTGGATCAGGAATGTGTTCGGTATAAATGCTAGTTATTTTGGAAAAGATATCCCAGGATTTCTAGAAGAACAAGTGATCACTAAGCATGCCTATTCCGATTCATGAGGTTGAAAAACCCATTTTTTTATTTCAGACCAATACCTCTGTGAACAAGGTGTTTTAGTTCTTGTGATGATCAAGAATAAAGCAAAGAACCGTTTGGATCCTTAGCATGATTTGCTCTGTTTTTTCTCCCTCAACATCAAGCCAAATCTGGAGAAACTTGTGCATAGTATGAAAGAACATCATGATGGTCTCTAAAATACTTTTTTGCAATGAGGTCTAGCCAAAAAGCCAAAAGAAGTTGCCAGCCAAAATTTTATTTTCTTTGCTTACACTTTTTTTCAATAAGTTACATTAATATGTAAATATGCATTTAATATCCTTAAATAAGAATAGAAATATAAGATATATTGTTTATTAAATAACTGTAAGTATTCGTAAAATATATTAGATAAAACTAAATGTAGAAACACTGAAGAAATTATTATATTTATCAGTAGTCAATTGTAGTGGAACAGTCAGAAGGGCTCATTGATGAAACAGTATTATAGCTGTCAGTCAAAGGTTTGTTTATCTTTTCTTGGGTATGAAGTTTTGCCTCCAATTATCTTTTATCTATCTTATATAATATTTATTAATTAGTAAAATTCAGTGAGCTTTATTCAAATGGATAAAAATAAAACAATAATAAATATAAAAGAACAACCTCTGACCCCCACCCATGAATTTATCGGAGACCACGTGCTCTTGTATCCCGCCATGGACGACGTTACATCCTTTTCGAACATTCTCGAATTTTTTACTCTTGAGCACGTTAGGAAATTATTTCCCAATCCCGCGAACTCGTCCTAAGCCTCCCACTCCCCTGCTGACGAGGTGAGAAAGAGCGGCGCTGTCTCGCACCTTGCTGCTAAATGATGAATCAACTCCGCCTCCGGATTAAGATGTCTGGAGCTTGTGACTCCTTTCTCCAAACTCCCCGTTCCCCTCCATAATCGAGCGTAAAAATATTCGGGCTATTATGTAGTTTGAAGAGTCCAGCCGCACCTCAAGGCCATCCTTATCGTCTCGTCCCGTGAGCGTTCGTCAGACAGCAAACCTTCTTCTGCAGTAATTCTACCCAAGTCAATTGGTAGCTTTTGTGAACGGCAAGCCTTTGAATTTGTGCAAAAGTCTCCCTACGTTTAATCGAAACGAAGAAAATCTCCATCGATTACCTTTGAAGAAAAGAAGGTTTCTCTTCCAGTAGAATTACGAGAATTCCACTTCCCCCTCGACGTCATCTTTAAACATTGGATATCTTCAGCGGAAGGTTGGTTCGGATCGTGCACCACCTGCCTCATTCGGCTCTGCCCCACCTGCGTCATTCGGATCATGCCCCACCTGCCTCATCGGATCGTTCTCCACTCCCCTCATCGCAAGAAGGACCTTCCTCGAAGTCCTCGACCCGTAAGACTAAAACCCCCTCCATTATTAGTATTTTCAAGTTCCTCCTTTTGATCTGAGCCTAGTTACATTAATTAATTAATTTTATTTGTGTATCCCTTCTCATGATAATTATCTAGAGACTTTTTAAATTTAAATAATTCTTCTTTGCCTATTATTTTATTATTTTAATCTGTGTAAATAAAATTATATTTTCGTTGTTTCATCTTTAACTAACCTTGAACGATACTCTCGGCCTATTAAAGTAAATCTCGCCGACCATTTATTCACTCTGAACAGTCTTTCAACGGTCTGCAGTAAGTGAGGAAGTCCCCCCCGCTTAATATACGAGTAGTGCATGGTATAGAGTGGTTGTACGACGGCACTGAAAGAGGACTTCATTCCTGAGGGTCGTCAAGCTTAAATGAATTTGTGTTCAGGGTCACGACAAAAAAGTTTGGGAAACACTAGTGTATATGAGAGAAGTTTCATTGTTAATACTGATAAATTGATATATATATATAAATGAGAAACTCAAAAAGTAGCGCGTGAGTAGAGCAATAAATGCAAAAAAATCCCACAGGAAATTGAAAGGCTGATTCCAAGTACTTTCGAACTTGTTCAGTTCATTCCGTGAGAAAGAACTGAACAAGTTCAAAGGTACCTGTTACACACCTTTCCTTATACTGTGTGATTTTGTGCATATATATATATATATATATATATATATATATATATATATATATATATATATATATATATATATATAAGGTGTCTCAGAAAAAAGTTAACCGTACTTTGAATTGATATAACTCAAAACCTATTAGAGAATTTTAAGTCTTGTATAACAAAACAAATTTAGCAAGTATTTATCTATCGATTGTGGAAATTATATTATACTTTCTTTTACGATATTGATACACTAATGGGTTTAGTGGAGGCTGTCAAAATTATGTTTGCGCAAGGAAGTAAAATAATGAAACTTCGAAGTTTAAAATCAACAAATATATTTAAATCTATTTTTAACAAAAACACCTTCATATGGGTAATAGAATTCATTTTTAAAATTTTCTAAGCACCGTTTCCTTCCACATGTCCTCCATTTCTTTTCAAGCACAGTTGCGCCTTTGATCGCATTGATTGAACAACTTTTTTGATTAACTTGTGAGTTTCCTTAAGTGTATTGACTTCACGTGTGATATTATCTCTTAACTGGTGGATGTTTTGTGGTCGAGTAGAATACACTCTATTCTTTAGATATCCCCATAAGAAATAATCGCATGGTGTTAAGTCAGGGGATCCTGGGGCTATTCAATTGCATGATTTAGCGCGACAATGCGGTTTTCAAACGTTTCTCTTAGTTTTGTTCTTACAGCAAGCTGTCTATGAGCTGGTGTGCCGTCCTGAATCAACCAAAGTCTATTGAATTGATTGCCATAAATCTGGTGGAGTTCCGGGAAGATCCTTTCGTTGATCATGCTCAGGTAGGCAGCACCATTCAAGTTATTCTCTTAAAACAATGGGACGACAAGATAGCCCCTCCCGCATATTCCGATCCACAGAGACACTTTATGCTAACAAATACGTGTGTCAAAGTTAAATGCTATGGGGGAAGGGGGGATTCAGCGGCACATATTGACGAATATTATGGCTATTTACTTTTCCATTTATAAAAAAGGCTGAATATGTCGCCAATTACAATGTTTTCCAAGAAACGACAGGTTTATGGAGAAGCTATTCGACAAATTGTCTACGACGAGGAAAAGCAGTTTCAAGAAGCTGGTGTCTTGTATGCATCTTATAGGGATGCCATTTTAAGTCGTGTTTAATAATGTGGTTAAATGACGACTTTGACAATTGTAACCCATTATTTCTGAGTGATACATTTGGATTTTGAAGAAGTGTCATCTGAACATTTTCGATATCTTCTGTTGTTCGTATGGTTCTCATACAACCCGAACGACCTTTATTTAGATTTAAGCATGTTCGTTTATGTTGGTATTTACGAACATTTTTCCAAATTGTGGGCTTGCTTGGTGGGTGCCTACCTGGTAAACGTTGTTCAAATGAATCTTGTACTTGTTCAATACTTCCAGTCTTAATGAAGTTTGTGACTACAGATACGCGTTAATCTTTTGTTAACTGCATGATTAAAAAGGTTGTATGAAAGTAAAATTTCACACAGAAACGCTGTGTTATTTTGCTTAGTAAGCAATAATGACGACACCATACCACACCGTGGCTTAAAAACCACTGTAAAATGGCCTAGGCTTTGCTGGAAGAATCGCCTAGTGATCTAGGCTACCTAGGCTCTATACTCTTCTTTTGAAAGTGCACGGTGGCCTAGCCTTCCTAGGCTTCGTTTTATTATTTTACTTGCTTGCGCAAACATATTTTTGATAGTCTCCACTAAACCCATTAGTTTATCAATATCATAGAAGGAAATTTAATGAAATTTCCAGAATCGACCGTCAAATACTTTGCAAATAAAATATTTTTTTGCAGGACCCCAAAATATCGAATAATTTTTAAGTTATACTAATTCAAACTACGGTTAACTTTTTTCTGGGACACCCGGTATATATAAATATGATTCCTGATGTAGCATACATCAATGTTCAGCCACCTCTGCATCAAGGAATTATGCAATTTGACAGATTGCGTTAATACCGTCCCTGACGTTTGACACATTGTTCGAGGTAATCTCATAGATTTGATGCGGTTCAGATCAACTAAGTCTGCAGGAAAATCAAAATCTGTAATTATTCATAATTGTTCAATAAGTTAGTCAGTCACAGTTCAAGTTGGGTGAACGCTGGAGTTATTGTCCTTATAGCCGGGGACTGAAATATTTCGTTCTGGTTTAGGATGAAGGGCAAACTACAAATCTGGTCGTCTATAAGCTCGATTTATTCATACTGGTACAAATTGCTTCTCTCCTTAACCAAAGGGCTCATTTTATCAGCATAATTAAAACCTCCCAATAAATTGCAGAGCCTCTTTCAGCTTGAAAAGCACCCTGCAATCAGTCTTCCGTGAAGACGTCATTAGATTTACGATGAACGCAACTTCGGATTTTATTTAGATACAGACATATTATACTAGTCACTCATAAGTACTCATCTTACTTTAATCTTTGTCTCAGTAGACAAGCTTCCCTTACATTATGAGATGAATTTATTCATATTCATAATCGTTGGTCCTTTTACGAATCCATCTAAACTGCATTCGTTGGTTGGTATTTAATCGCAACAAGCTTTATGTTACAATCGCATGACTAATAATGTATTTCCAAGGAAACTTCTTTCTTGGTTTATCTCCAATCGAATGAACCTTTGGTTATGTAAAGGTACCACCCGTTTGGTTCTAAACAGTAATATAGGTTTTATTTTATTATTCCTTTTCTTATGGATAATTGGCCTGACTTAGCTTACAGTGGGTCCTACTTCACCCACAGTTGGGGCCATATACTCCTAAATAAGATATGAAAGATGTGAACAATTTGGTTCTTTTATTGAAACACGAATGATTTAATGGTACAGTATATTTATACCGATTCTCATTATCCTTTTATTCTCAACTAATACTGCGATTGTAAATACGGTACTTACCGTACTATCTAATATTATTTTTTAACTTCAACACACAAATTAACATCAAATCTCTTTAGGAATAAATTAATTACATGCAAATAAAGTTTGCATGTGATAGCCTGTGGATCGAAGCCAGGACAACTCATAGGCTACAGCACATAGCGCATTGCAAGGGAATCGATACCCCAACCTTACCGTTGAGCCACTGATCTGTAACCACAACTTCCTGGCAGTGGAGGCGGGATAGCCCGACCACATAACCTCCTCCCCTCTCGCCCCTCGTCTCAATCGCGAAAAGAAGCTGAACGGCCGCCACATACCACAAAATGCACTAATCAGCTCAGGTCGGACCCGTTACAATAACATGGGTTAAAACAGAAAGATTTCCCCTAAGAGTTGATTTTCAATTTCACCGCATATGCGAAATTAGAGGACTGTCGTCCTAAAGCCAGAAGCTCTCCTTTAGAGTTAGCTGAAAGACGCTCTGAAAAAAATAGTTAGAGGAGGAGACTTAATGCAGCATATCCACGCATCCTATCCTCCCCTCTCCCTATCCTCCCCCTACCCTCAATGAGGTGCCGAAGTATAAAATCAAATAAGTTGGAAAAACGAGCAGATTACGTTAGCCATAAAGGCGACGAAGACCGGCAAGAGGCCCGGCTACCAACAAATGGGACGTTGAAGAAGCTCATCTGGAGTTAGTTCCTGGTGGTCACACCAAAATTAAGAAGCCTGTCAAAGGGAGGTCGTTAGAAAGATATAGACAACGAAGACCGGCATAAGTACCCGGCAAACCAACAAGAGGAATTAAGAAAAAGCTCACACACGAGCCAGTTCCTGGTGATCACACTGAACTTTAAGTTAACTTGATTTAAGAAGTTTAACTAACTCTCGTTAGAGAAACTCCCCATCCGGGTGTACCCAAAACACAGAGATAGTCCTCGCTCTTGAGGAATACCCCTAAGTGAACTCCCTCAACCACTCCCCCAAGTCAAACGATTCACGCATTGGCTCATCGCTTGTCAGTGCGAATTATTCCCAGAGTAACTCGAAGAGTAGAAGAAACATCCTTTCTTTGTCCCGTGCTGAGATCATTTCCTCCAGAAGGCGTGCGTCTCTCCATCTGGCCACGCTTCGAAGTCCTCTGCAGCTCTAAAGCATCTGGACGCTGATCCACGCGTCGTCCAGGAAACAAATTAAAGCATTATATAAAAGGGGACATTTTGGGCTGTCACCCAGTAATGATAAGAGATCTATGTTTTTAGTTCTAATACTTTCGCTATTTCTATGAAAATGCACCCATCCTTGACTCAGAGGAAGAAGTCAAAAAGCATTCTACCCCTAAGTAAACCAACTAATAATGTAAGTACCAGAACAAGATCATCTTATTGTCCCTGGGGAGTTCAATGTTATAGTGGGAAAAGATCACGAAATATGTAAAGGAGTTTCGGGAAAGAATGGATGGGGAAAGCTAAATCCAATAGGATCATGTTTCTATCTAAATGTGCAGAGATTAATCTTATCATAACTAATAGCATCTTTAGACAACGAAATAAATTCAAAGTACATGGCATCACGCAAGATCCAACCACTGGCATATGATAGACTTTGTAATAGTTAGGAGAGGGGATCAACAAGAGGTTCACATCACAAAAGCTGTGACTGTAGCAGACGAATGCTGGACGATAATCGTCTCATCTTTTCTGCAATCTGAATGAAATTAACATATAAAAAGAAAAGCCGAAATCAACCACAAAATAGAAAGTACAGTGTTGATCTTCTTAATGACAAAGTGAGCGCACAAGAGCTAGAACTAAAACTCCTTGAGAAACTACCTACACAGTTTTTACATAACATGCAGGAACACTGGGAGCAAATAAAATTAGCTACTGCAGAATCTTGTGTCAAGGTTCTAGGGTACAAAAGAAAGAATCACGTAGGGCTACAACATTTTATGGACATAAAAGGGGAGGCTTTCTTACAGCTACCAAATGTCCCTAAATGACGGAGTAAACGGATTTTACATTAAAATAAAAAATAAGCTCCATAGGACAATTAGAAATATAAAACTCCGTGGTGGAAGGAGAAAGCACAGTGTGGAGGTTAGCCCAAGAGAGTTCAAAGGTGCAAAAATTCCCAGACATAGTCTTACCATATCACCTTAGTTAATCGCCCCCAGAACGTTTAGTCAGTTCGAAACCTTGTCGAGCTACCCCTCCAGCCACCATTAACCTCTGTTATCATCCCCCAGTGGAAAGTCAAAAACAAGAACTATCACCCCCTCCCCAGCCACTGTGAGACGCCCGTGACTTGGGGCTGTTTACACGGTTACATCCCAAGTCTCCCATGGGACGCCAGGTGTCCTATGCCTCTCTCTCCCTAACCATGACCCCCGCAGAAACCCACCGTATTTATGCAAGCGCTTTCATTGATTTTCAGCGAGAGTTTCTTCCGACGCTGTCCGTCAGATCGTTTCTCGTTGGGTCACCGTGTCGACGCCTGTGATCCCTTAAGCGGATCTTACCTTCGTAATATCTCTGGTCAGAGATAGATTAGTCTCCTTCGTTATTTCCAATTTGGAAGGCTAACCGGGATCAACTTTCCCCTCATTTCCCCCACTCTAAAAGGTCAGTGTACCTTAACCTCAACCGTGAGACAAGCACAACGAAGTTCAATAAGTCCTTCCGTGCAGATTCCCATCTGGTCTCCGTGCCGACACCAGTCCCTGGAGCGAACTCTCCCCCACCTTTATTCGTGATTCCCACTTGGAGGACAACTTGGAACCTGATCTACGCTGATCTTCCGCTCTACGAAGTCTCCCCAAGGCTTGGACCGGTAACGCCATCGAATTCGCCACCACAGAGGTAAAACCGAGGTCCCAGTCCCGTGATTTTTCCTCCATTTAATTGAAAACCCCGGTATTCCCCGCATTTAATTAATATTATCTTAACTCGCGTTTAATAACGGTCTTTCAAGTAATTGTTACAATTCCCGAGCTATTCCCATCTATTCCTTGCCAGCCTGTATTAACCGCTGGTCACTTATTATTATTATATTAGTTCACTTAGTTTTTGTGACCAATAATAATTCTATTATTTACTTGTATATTAAAGATTTTTTTTGTAAGAGGTTTTTCTTTCAATAACTCCTGAGCTGAAACGGTAATCTCGATTTCACCCCTTTTATTGGCCAACCTTGTAACGTACTCGAATATAAATTAGGCACAAGCCCTTAGCCAGAACTTGCCGACCTTGTTGAATACCCGTGGGCCCGGCTCTGTATAGAGCGTGACACCACTATGTCGTTCCTCGATACAAAGGAAATTTAGGGCCTCGCTTATCAGAATCACTCAAGAGAATTCTTAAAGCCACCAATAAGATCTATGGTCCATCCACTTAGGGCTAGGTACAACGAAAGAGCAAATAGGGCAACACTGTTCCTAAATCCAACAAGGAGATAAATGATCGATGGAAATAATATCTTAACGATCTTCAAAATCAAGAAACAACCTAGGACAGTGACATAACCAAAATCATCCCCCAGTACCCAGTTCATGAAACAATGAGTATAATAGCACTCCTGAAAGAATTTAAAAGAACAATCAGTGAGATGAAGAGTAACAAGGTAGCTGGCCCTGATTGTATACAAACTGAAATATACAAGTATGGTGGTAACCTGCTGTAATAACAACTACAATTGTTCATTGTAAAAATCGGAGTGAATGAAGAACTCGCATCCGAATTAAAGAATATAAACATAATTAAAATCTACAAAAGGAAGGGTGACAAAGGAGGAAATGGAAATTACCTAGGCAGATCACTAATGAACACAGCGGGCAATTTCCTGTCAGGTGTCTTAAATAAACGCCTTAAACCACTTGCTTAAAAAATCCTACCACAAACTCTGTGTGGCTTCAAGCCCAACAGAGCAACTACAGACATGATTTGACTCTGAGACAGTTG
Source organism: Ceratothoa steindachneri (assembly GCA_963969495.1). Classification (NCBI taxonomy): domain Eukaryota; kingdom Metazoa; phylum Arthropoda; class Malacostraca; order Isopoda; family Cymothoidae; genus Ceratothoa; species Ceratothoa steindachneri. Next base: position 37,344,388 of record OZ018329.1, read on the forward strand.
CAAAAGAAAAGCAGGAAGTGCAACTGTGATGCCAAATTGAAAGAGGGACTAGTGCCAACAACGTACCTTACAAATGAGCATCCCGTTGGCCTTATGAAATTTTGAAATTGGACACATAAATCGAACATTGAAATAATATGCAATCTTGTAACAATTAACTAAAGTAAAACAAAAGAAATACTTGTAAATTATGTTAACTCACAATTTTATATGTATCAATGCAAAGCAGAATATTTTGTAACGAGGCAAGTGAAATTATTCTTTTCCCACGCGAATATACAAACCTACACATATTAGGAAACATATGTGAGTCGACCGTTTGGCTATATAGATAACGGAGAAATTGTAAAACAGCTGTGCACACATAAAGCGGAATCTAATATCACCCGCTAGAGTTTACATGAACCTGTGAAAGGACGAAATCAATCTTCCTATGGATTTCTGCTTAATAAGCCCGGTTATGTTTCTAAATGCAAATACGCTTTTGGTACACACGTACCTACACTAAACATACATATACCATTTAACTCCCCCCTGCGTTCTTAGTAGAATACACACGCACATAGCTTTCACCCGATAAGCTCTATCTAGCGTTCAGATTATGAAAAGAGAAGTCACGTCCACTTAATTGGGCTTAGTATAAATAGACGGCAGAAACACTCTTATTATTATTCTCATTAAGATTAGTATATTAGTAGCGTTATTATTATTAGCATCACCAGTATGTACCTCGTCTTCAATTCGTCTGTCCATAGTCCCAACTATCTAACGCAAAAGGAGACGTACAAGAAACAGTGAACATTAACACTGACAGTCAGCCAAAGACGTGACCGCACAAACGAACCACGGAAAATTCAACTATTTCACTTGCCCAAATTGAGGTAGCCCTAAACCAAGATTAAAGCCTACATATAAAACCGCCATATTTTTTTTCAGTCCTTCCTTTTTTCAACCAATAACCAGGTTACCATTCGAACCCAGCCTACAAGCAGATATCCCAAACAAACACCTTGGAGTAAGACCAAACTCTAGTGTAAGGCCACATTATCCCGACACCTATAAACTGGTAACCCATTGTAACCACATAAATGGGGACGAACATATACAAAGACCTCTTTGCATGACCAACTACATGATAGTCTTGGTCAATGATAGGGATTTAGATCCGTTTGATGTTTAAACTGTAGAAAAACAATGATGCCCCAAGGCTCGCACATGGTTGGTTTCCATCTTAATAGCAGTTGTAATTCTTATTGTCCAACCAAGAATACCTAGAAAAGTTGAAAGGACCTAATAAATATATGCAAAACTGTTAAACTTGGCAAGGTTGAAGGCAAAAGCAAATAGATAGAAAGGTTGTGAGTAGTTTGAGTGTGCAGACGATAAGGGTATTGCTGCACAAAAAGAAATGCTTCTGCAAGCTATCCTTAGTGCATTCTACTATGCCTACTACAGGTTTGGCTTCAAGATTAATGCAAAGACGACTCAGGTGTTGTACCAGACAGCATCACAAGATAGAGCCAGAAATCCATCTGCAATCAGAATCCAAGATAATATACTTGACTATTTAGACAACTTCCCTTACCTCCAGAGTCTTATCTCATCAAATGCAGATATAAATGCAGATGTAAACCACAAAATCCCGCAAGCAGCTGTTTCTTTCGGCAAGTTGAAGGGTCTAAAAAGCAATCATAATGAGTACTCTGCTATATGCCTCAGAGACAAAGCCTATCCTCCTAGCACAGGCACCTAAAATCCCTGAAAAATTTCCATCAATGATGTCTGCGCAGCATACTAAACATCAAATGACACGACAGGAGAACCAACATATGTGTTCTAGTTCACGCATGGTTCTCCTGCATAGAAGCACTCATTGTTCAGAACCAGCTGAGATGGAGGAAACACATTGTCAGGATTGAGGACACAAGACTGCCCAAGCAAATTTTATATTCAGAACTTATGGTGGTAAAGAGATATTGGAGGAAATAAGAAAAGGTACTCCCCCCTGCGTTCTTAGTAGAATACACACGCACATAGCTTTCACCCGATAAGCTCTATCTAGCGTTCAGATTATGAAAAGAGAAGTCACGTCCACTTAATTGGGCTTAGTATAAATAGACGGCAGAAACACTCTTATTATTATTCTCATTAAGATTAGTATATTAGTAGCGTTATTATTATTAGCATCACCAGTATGTACCTCGTCTTCAATTCGTCTGTCCATAGTCCCAACTATCTAACGCAAAAGGAGACGTACAAGAAACAGTGAACATTAACACTGACAGTCAGCCAAAGACGTGACCGCACAAACGAACCACGGAAAATTCAACTATTTCACTTGCCCAAATTGAGGTAGCCCTAAACCAAGATTAAAGCCTACATATAAAACCGCCATATTTTTTTTCAGTCCTTCCTTTTTTCAACCAATAACCAGGTTACCATTCGAACCCAGCCTACAAGCAGATATCCCAAACAAACACCTTGGAGTAAGACCAAACTCTAGTGTAAGGCCACATTATCCCGACACCTATAAACTGGTAACCCATTGTAACCACATAAATGGGGACGAACATATACAAAGACCTCTTTGCATGACCAACTACATGATAGTCTTGGTCAATGATAGGGATTTAGATCCGTTTGATGTTTAAACTGTAGAAAAACAATGATGCCCCAAGGCTCGCACATGGTTGGTTTCCATCTTAATAGCAGTTGTAATTCTTATTGTCCAACCAAGAATACCTAGAAAAGTTGAAAGGACCTAATAAATATATGCAAAACTGTTAAACTTGGCAAGGTTGAAGGCAAAAGCAAATAGATAGAAAGGTTGTGAGTAGTTTGAGTGTGCAGACGATAAGGGTATTGCTGCACAAAAAGAAATGCTTCTGCAAGCTATCCTTAGTGCATTCTACTATGCCTACTACAGGTTTGGCTTCAAGATTAATGCAAAGACGACTCAGGTGTTGTACCAGACAGCATCACAAGATAGAGCCAGAAATCCATCTGCAATCAGAATCCAAGATAATATACTTGACTATTTAGACAACTTCCCTTACCTCCAGAGTCTTATCTCATCAAATGCAGATATAAATGCAGATGTAAACCACAAAATCCCGCAAGCAGCTGTTTCTTTCGGCAAGTTGAAGGGTCTAAAAAGCAATCATAATGAGTACTCTGCTATATGCCTCAGAGACAAAGCCTATCCTCCTAGCACAGGCACCTAAAATCCCTGAAAAATTTCCATCAATGATGTCTGCGCAGCATACTAAACATCAAATGACACGACAGGAGAACCAACATATGTGTTCTAGTTCACGCATGGTTCTCCTGCATAGAAGCACTCATTGTTCAGAACCAGCTGAGATGGAGGAAACACATTGTCAGGATTGAGGACACAAGACTGCCCAAGCAAATTTTATATTCAGAACTTATGGTGGTAAAGAGATATTGGAGGAAATAAGAAAAGGTACGAAGACACTCTGAAGGCAGGCTAACCTAAAGAAGTAGAGGATCAACATCGACAACTGGGAAGAGCTTGCAGAAGCCATAATAGCCTGGAAAACTGAGATCAAGATAGGGGTAAGCAATTTTGAGGAAGGGAGAAGAACAATAATATATACTAAAAGACACAGGAGACTTGACAGTAGGAACCAACCAAGGATATAGTTACCCCCAGGGTTGGACTGCTCACTTTGCTAATAAATGTTCAGGCCCCAGCTGGGGCTCTATAGCCACTGCAGAGCACTACATTAAACACATCAATCATAACTGAAGGAAGTCGAACCCTAATTATCTGGAAAGAAATAGAATCAACTAGGATTGAACGATTGTATGTTTAACATGGATTCAATTGGAGTGTATTTATTGGCATTATTCTCGGTTAATTCCTCCTTGTTCTGTACCTGATTATTTGAGCACTAATTTCTGTTTAGAACTCTTGCAGTATCGGTAGACGGCGAAAAAGTTTTATTCCTATCACAAAATATATTTGATATTTTGGCTAGTTTCAGTCTAACTATTAACAATATTTTTGACCATTATGGAATTCTAATTCAAATACTTTGTATTCGCGTTTAACAACACGGAACGCTCATGCATAACGCGATTCTTCTAGTATACGAAAGTAATCGATTATCATTAAGTATATATGGGTGACATCTCGTAATTCATAAGCTACAAAGCATTTCGGTATAGGGTGAGATGTCATTCAGAGATGTTTGCTCTCTTAATTTGCGATGTTGAATTTTCAAATTCCAAGATAAATTAAAGAATATTTTGTATTATAATTTTGATTAAGCATATGGTTTTCTCTACTTTTCTCACTAGGGTCGCACTATTGGGCAATGAACACAGACATTTTCTATATTACACATTATGCACTGGATTAACAGGCATTACATAGACACTCGTATTAGAAAACACTTTGATTTTTTTCACTACAATTTAAATAAGAACAATGTGCAAGATAAATTGAAATTAGTTCATTAGAATATTTCTTAATCAGGCAAGAATCAAGTTATTCTTCGTAGAACAATGTTTTGACGTAAACACTGGAAAATTTAGGCATCACAAGGTCCGCAGTAACTTCAACTTGTAGTTCAGTTCTTCGCAGCTTTTCTAGATTGATAGATGACCGTCAGGCTAGAGGTCAAGGAGCGATTTGCTTCTCGAAGAGTTATAATTTCGTCTTCTCAGAAAGCCAAATTACTTCTCTCCTTAGGAAAGGTTAGCTCTGCGATGAAAGGATCCAAGCCAGAATATGGTGAAATTTCTTGTCTTCTCGACTTTTCCTCAAAACGGAGAATTATGCTTCGGAATTTTTGTTCCATCTCACTTCTTGTGGAATAAATTATGCTACCCTGTGGTTAAGTCCATCCTTCTATCTTGATCATGATTCTTCGAGAACAGTGTTCAGCAGTGTGGGTTTCAAGGTGGGATTTCTTCAGTTATTGAATATATTTTCAGGACTTTCGACCTGAATCAAAGGTGAATCCAAATAAATGAGAAATATCTATTTAAAATTTTATCTTGCCGATGCAATAGTATTTTATACTTCACAAACAGAAGAATTAAAGTCAATGATGGCATTATTGTCACCGCTTGTCTGGGGTTTTTCAAAGTGGGATGTCTTAACGGAGTGATAGGTAATATCATGAGTTGCTATAGCAGTAGAAGGGTTTGACGAATGCGTCGAAAAAGACAAGGGTCATATTAAAACTCTTGCTATTTTGAAGGAAGCCTGTTTTAAAATATGATCAACTTTAGTAGACGATGGTATAAATGAAACTTTAGTTCCTGATTCCCGAGGTTTTATTCTGTAGAGGATCTGAAAATTTTCTTCTGGTGTCACATCTCAGCAGATTTTAGACTTTTCAAAGATATAAACGTTTTTAATTTTAAAAATGATGCTCACCGATGCCATTTATAACTTTCGTAACTTAATAATAACGGTAGTTAATTTTATCTGAAATATATTACTATTTTGGAATGTAATTTTTAACTTAGGTGTATAATTCTTCCATTTCTCCTTTGATTAATTCTAAGTTACTTGGGAAATACCCAATGGGCGCTCTATCTTTCTAGCTGATTTAGTTGGTTAGGTAGTTCTCCTATCATCTGCTTTTTGGTTATTCTTATCATTTTCTTTGCTCTTTTTTATTTTCTTTGTAGGAGTATGTTTTTTCTCTGCGTAAATCACGTTGATTTCTTAGCTCCGCCCCTCTAGTATTCGTTATTATGTAAACTGCTTTGTTTTGTACCATCTGAATCTGTTGAGGCTAGTCTTGGAGATAGTGCACATTGTTACCGTAGGGTACGCTAAATGAAATTGAAAAATAGCATGGTATACTTTTATTTTGTTCTTTAGGTTAAGATTTATTAATCTAAAGAATAGTTTGAGTCCCATTTTTCCTTTGTTCATTCTGTTTGTTAAGTATTTCCTGTATCCTGTTTTGGAGATAGTTAGGCCTAATAATTTGCATTCGTTGCTATATGCCTCTCTCTCACCTTCTATCTAGATGTTTGTTGTTTCCTTCCTATATACATACTAGTACCTTTTTAAATTTGCATATGTTTGTCTTGATCTTCCATTTCTTTTCGTAGTTGTGTATGGTCTATTACAGTTGCTGTCATTCTTGATTGTACAGGTCATTTTTCTTGGGGCAAACTATCATTTCTGTCTAGTCACATGTGTATTGTATAATGAGACTTCCCTCGTTTATAGTTGAAGGGATGTTTGCCGTATTGATTGAATATAATATAGGTCTCAAACATCCTGTCTGCGGCAATCCTTTTTCTAACTTGAATGTATTTTCTCGATAGTTTTCATATTCTAAGTATATGTAGACATAAAGTATCCGCTCAATCTTAATATTAAATTTTAATCCTAGTATTTTATATTGTAATCATCTTTGCCAAACTTTGTCGCACGCTTTTGATACGTCTCTGCAAACTACGTCAATGCTTGCGTTTTCTCCGTTGCCTTTTTCTATTTTTTATATTATTCCATTAAGTGCCATCTACCTGTTCCAGTTCGTTCAGAATTCAAATTGGTAGGTGCTTAGGCAATTATATTCGTTTAGAAATCTCATAAATCTATTGTTTATTATTTAGAGGGGAAATCGGTGTGTAATTCTTAATCTGCGTGTGGGTATTTTCCAAGTTCAGGCATAAAATTAAGTTGGCCACCTTTAGTTCATCTGGGAGTTACTTTGTCTTTGAGCTTGCATTAAAACGTTTTTAAGCCGCTCAAGTATGTTGTCACAGGACTCGACATAATGTAATTACGTAGCTCAGATATTTCTGGTGAGTTCTGTCTGAAACTTAAAATCATTTTTCTCATTCTTCTGTTGTTATTAAAGGGTCGATATCCCCTCGTTGGTAAATATTTCAATAAAGGGGTAGGGTTGTATTATTTCTATTTCTGTGTTGAGTAAATATATGATCCGATGTTCAAAATCGAAGTAAAAATTTGCATATTCTTCTTTACTTATCCTAAAGACTTTTTCACAATGATCACAAAATAATATCTCAATGTTTTCCTTATCTTTTATATATTTGTCTCTTATGTCTATAATTTTCGGTCCCTCTTTCGGAGGTTTATCTTTCATCAGATTTATTCTTCTCCCAAATTATTTTGGTTTAGTTTCCGTATCTATTTTATGTATGGGTTCGTCCTATACTTATTGTTTAACTAAAATGAATTTAAATAGTTATCATTTCTTATTACTAAATCTGGTGCATTTTTCTCTTGTAGTACCTTCATGTCCTATCCTTTCTGTTGTTATTCGTATTTCTTCATTATTGCTATAATTTCTGGTGTCCACTAAAATTGTTTGATTATGCTGTATCTTCTTTTATGAATTGTTTCTTCGTTGGCTTTCTTGATTGTTTCTTAGTTGTCGGTAGTTCTTGGTATATGTCCTTTGAAGTTGCTCGGTTTGGGGATATATGTCTACGTTTTTCTTTTTAATTGTCTTATTTAGCCTTAGAATAGGTTTTGCATTTCATGGTTGTGGTCTGTTTCGTAGGTAGGTAAAATTGTATAAGACGATAGATGTGTACCCACTGCAGCTAACAACTATTGGTTAGAAGTAGTAATTAAAAGAGAAATTTGTATTCCTCAGAGATATATTAGGCTTACTTCTACTCCAAGAGATTGTTTGTATAGGTTTATTGTGCAATACATTTCTACATAAAACGTGAATATAATATATAAAAGAATATACAAATACGCGTAAATACATTGCACAAAGTGGGGTGCCCACCAGTGTTGGCGTGCAGCAAGACGCGGCGGAATGTCCCACTCGTGGCTTGTCTGCTACTAGTGTTTGGCGGCGGTTAACCACTCGTTGCTCGGCTGGGCATGGGCGGCGATCAGCGCGGCGGTAGTGCTGTTCTCAACACCTCCAGTAGCTCGGTTGTCAGTGTGTAGCGGACCAACTGGGCGGATCTTGCCTCTCACGCCCTCAATAGGGCGCCTTTTACAGGGTGAGGGGCTGGCGCTGACTCTGGCCTGAGGCAAGCGGTGGCTTGGCAGGGGAGGAGGTAGTTCACCAGTGGGCGCTGGGAGCGGCCGCTGCAGTGTTCGCACCTCCCTGCCACAAAGGCGGCGTACAGCTCTTCCCGCGTGGAGTAGCCCAGCCTCACACGCTGCAGCAGCATGCCGTTCGCTCTGGGCTGCTGAAAGGCTGCGTCCAGTGGGCGATAGGCTGTAGTTACAGCATACCACGCCGCTTGCCTCTTGGTTGCCTCCCATTCTTGGTGCTGCTGGTGGGGGGTTTTCGGCAGCCCTGCGTTTTGCCTGCACCTTGAGCTGCTGAAAGCCTACGTAGCTTGGAATAAAATGCAGCCCAACCCGCCTGCCTTGCGCTGCCAGATCCTGCAGGGTGATCAGTATGGTGGTGGCGAGGCAAATGTTGTTCCTGGGGTGGGCGTGGGGGTGCTGCAGCGCCTGCAGCCCCGAGCGAGAGTCCGTGTGTATCACTACTGTGGGCTCCCGGTGGAGCAGAGCGTGCTGGAGGGCGTGCAGAATTGCTACCAGCTCTGTCTGGAGAGTGGAGCAGTGGTCTGACGTTTTCCACGCCTGCGTCAGCCCGCTCGTGACCAAGGCGGCCCCGGAGCTCCCACTGTTGGGATCGACGGATCCGTCAGTGAAGTAGACTGCGCTGCCCGGATCCGTGACCTCAGACATGGCTCTAAGGGTGTGCTGGCGCACCTCCTCGGTGAGGCAGTGAGCTTTGCTGGCGGGCAGCTTGTTGCAATGAGGTCGCCGGCGAGGGGCTCCCATGGTGGTGGTGGAGTTTAGGCGGGGTAGGGGGTATCGGAGTCGCGCAACAACCAGTTCCCTGCCTGGCTGAGGGTGGAGGCTGCTAACGTGACGTGTATGAGCCACCTGTTGTTCCGCAGGGACTCGATGCCCTGCGCCACAGCCACCTGGAGATTCCTCTGAGCCACCCCCCCCCCCACGTCGCACTGAAGCACTCTGGCCACCCGACAGGCTACAATGCAGTTCACCCTGGTGGTGACGAGAACCAGGCGGGTCTCGCTCTGCATGATACAGGCACTACACCACTTCGGTGCCCGTAACATGGTCCTCATGGCGATGTTCTGCACTCCCTTCATCTGCTGCTGCTGCTGCTGCCGGAGCAATGCTACAAGGATCGGTGCACTGTAGTCCACCAGGGAGCGCACTGCCTGCAGGTAGTAGAGGCGGAGGACGGGGAAGGTTACACCAGCACTCGGCCGCGTCCAAGAGAATTTCAACATTCTTATTTACAGGAGCGACTCGCACATATGGCGCTTAAGGTTATATATTTATAATTGTTATTATTTTATCACAAAATCTACTGCTTTACTTTTCTTATATTCTTAGCTAGCAGTTTTTAAATATATTAATTTCATTTTGACTATTTATTTATAAGCCTATTTATTGAATAGATTAAATGAGGGTTTTCAATATAAATACACGTCTTTTTGTGAGGTCATATGGTTAAGAGATAACTCTGATAAGCAGAAATCTAAGTTTTCTATCTATTTTTGGTTTGACTACATTTTAATGTTTTTATATACGAGTATGTATATTATTTATCTTACTCATATAAATCGCACTTGGGTCATGTAAATCAAAAATAGGATTTATGATGTGTTTATTTCTATACATTTTTTACAGGATTGCCATAAGTTGCAATTAAATTAGCGACAGAGAAAAATAACTACAAAATGAAACTTTTGGGGGGTTTAGCACAAAAAAATAATACACATACACGAGTACAGCAAATAGAAAATAATAGAATTAGAAATGGAAATGATTCGTTTTAACACATTTACACTTTTGTACTTTTCAAAGATAAACGTTTTTAATTTAAAAATGATGATTACCGATACCATTTCTAACTTCCTAATCTTAATAATAACTTAGTTATATAGGGGGGGCGGGCAGAGGTTACCAATTTTAGGAGTTACCAGTTTGTTGCTAGAGACGTAGGGGTTTCCAGTTAATGTTGAGGCAGGAAGGGCCCGTTACCGATACCTTTATAGCGTGATGTAGGGAAGATCACGAGTTACCATTTATGGTAGGAGGAAGGCCGTGCAGGGATGCTGTTTTATGGTACAGAAGGGTAAAGGTAACAGTTCCAGTTATAGTTAAAATGACGCGGATATTTCACGAGGTCCCTACAGTACCCTAAGTGAAGTGATGGGTGGCGTTAAGGTTGTTTCTTACTCGAAATATATTCAAATATATATCGGCTTAGTTGGGCTTACCGAAGGCTTGTGATCGAGAAAGGACAGAGAGCAATCTGTAAAAAAATAAAGGTTTAATTCCAAACAAAGAAAACTAACAAGGAAGATAAAAATGATGCTCGCGTTTACAGAGTAGGGTCAGGAAACTTCTTACTACAGGTTAGGAAGGCGAAAGTAACGAGAACAAGATTTATGCGGTCAAGATGGGAGCTTCGCTACGCTAAACGAAACGTAATTAATAATGGGGCAACTCTGAGATGATCGAGAGTTAGAATCGAGAATGAGTCTAAGTTTTCCATTTTTCTTCTATAAGTAAGGCAGGAGAAAGGTATAGCTTCTTCCTGCCTCCAGGGCACGCTGTCTTTAGTCCTGCCCGTAAGGCGGGATTTCCTCGACCGACATTAGTCCCTTGTCCTGTGTTCATGGATCTATAGCGTCTAAATATTGACGTTTTCTTGATATAAATTCCACAAGCCGCTGTTTTCTTCCTTAACAGGAAGAGCTATTTTACATTTAAAGTTACTCAAAATTGGAATCGGCTGCCCACCCACGTAGTAGATAGCACTTCGGTTAATATGTTCAAAAATCGTCTCGACGTGCATTTGAATAGTTTAAATATAACGTAGTTGAGCACTGTGAATTTAAACGTCCTTGCAGAGAGAGAGTTTGGAGCGGAGGTTTAAGGATATGAAATTATGATGACTAAAAATGATGCCGGCGATTCTCTGCATGTGTAGCTTAGATGTCCCATTTCTTTTCCGCCTATCCTATAAGTAGTCTCTATCCCTAAATTAGATTTTCACCACTAGCAGTCGAGTGGCTGCGGAAGATGAGAAGAAAAACTTTCTATCTCCCCCGACCCCTAGTTTGATTAGTTAAAATTGCACGATAATGTACACATGTAGATAAGTGTGTACAGTAGATAGTATTAAAAAAAAAAAAAAAAAAAAAAAAAAAAAAGCATGTTAGAGATACACTCGTAGATAAGGGTGTATCGTAGTTTTTGATTTAGTGTAGCGGACTAGCCTCGAGCGGACCTTAGGGTCTTTGCTGGTCCTAGATTGTGTAGTTCTGAAGTTCTTCTTCTTCTTCTTCTTCTTCTTCTTCTTCTTCTTCTTCTTCTTCTTCTTCTTCTTCTTCTTCTTCTCATAAAGGAATTATTAGAAATAACTGTGATAAAAAAATTAAATATGCTTAGGTGACAACCGAACTAAAAGAAAAAATCTTATTCAAACACATTCAAAAATCTCGTTTTTAAAATATAGGGTTATGGATAACACCTGACACGGCGACAGCTGTCTCGTCTTAATCCCTTTTCTAGACAAGGAATGTTCGTTTTTATTATCCTGTCGCCAAAATTTATTGATATCAGAATTCACGACTTCCCGTTTAATTACTGATCAGTTTACAAATATATATATATATATATATATATAATATATATATATATATATATATATATATATATATATATATATAATATATATATATATATATATATATATATATATATATATATATATATATATATATATATTGGGTTGAGGAATAAGTTAGTGCGGTTTTATCAAATTTATTCAATACCATAAAAAAAAAACTTCATTTTTAATTTATAACAATATGCAATTTAATCAATAATGTATTCTCCGAGATAATTTACGACTTCTTCCCAACGTTCAACTAGTTTTTCGATGCCTCTGCCATAAAGATCTCTGGATTTTGACTCAAAGAATTTGTCTAACCAGGTTCTTAATTCCACATCAGTATTGAACGAAACGCCGTGCAAATTGTTGGAGAGCGATTGGGGCAGATGGAAATCCGATGAAGCCAAGTTCGGCGAATATGGAGGATGCAGCAGGATTTCCCTTTTACGCGTTTAGATGGCGTCTTTCGTTATATTGGCAATGTGAGGACGAGAATTGTTGTGTTGCAGAAGGATTCCATAACGTCAATGAGGTCGCTTTTCATTAATAGCTTCGGCGAGTCGATACATTTGTTGAACATAGAGTTCTGCATTAACAATCTTGTTGTTCGCAAGGAGCTCATAAAGAATTATGCCTTCACAACCTCACCACACACACAGCATCGTCTTTCGTGGATGAAGTCCTTGCTTTAATCGATGAAGTGGTCTTTTATTGGGGCTAAGCCATTGTTTTCGATGGTTCATTTTGACATAAACCACCACTTTTTGTCGCCAGTGATGATGTGGTGAAGAAATCTGTCCTTATATCCACGATTAGCCTTGTGACGAGCAAGCAAACCTGCGGCAATCGTGGAGCGTTGAAGTTTGTTGCTCTCTCTCAAAGCATGCGGAATCCATGCACCGAGTTTTTTAACTTTTCCCATCGAACAAAGGTGATTCACTATAGTTTTCTGATCACACGCCAATTGTACAGACAATTCTCTAGTCGATTGACGAAGATTTTCATGAAGAAGGTCGTTCGATCGATCTTCATCCAACTTAATGGGGCATTCAGAACGCTCTTCGTCATTAAGATTAAAATGACCGTTTTTGAAACGTGAAAACCACCATTGAGCTGTCCTTTCTGATGAAGCATTTTCTCCGTACACAGCACAAATATCGCGATGAGCTTTAGCTGCGTGTGCATTGTTCCCATCTCGATTGAAAATGAATAAAAAAAAGTGTCTAAAATTTGCCTTTCTTTCAACTTGACATTCCATTTTGAAGGTACAGAACAAAAATTAAATTAACACAACTTTTAAATAAACCAAAATGACTAATTACTCAACTTCAAGACGTAGCATAAGAAAAAGCCTAATAGTCTACGCTGTTAAGAGACGTAGCCTAACCTTTGCAAATTTTGCAACAAAGCCCACAGGCAAAAATAATACGAGGATTCCAAGTACTTTCGAACTTTATTTCGTGTTCTTTATCATGGAATAACAGAAGTTTTGAAAATTGTAATATTTATATGGATGATACAGAGGAGAGGGAGCGCCCACAAAAATATAAAAAACAATCAACAAAATGAAATAATATGAAATGGAAACCTTAGAAGAAGCGAAGATAAATACAAAATAAGATCATTAAAGCAGGTAAATTCAAAAGACTAAAGGTTGACAAGAGGATTAAAATAGCGCCTAGGCAATTAAGGAGGTAGAGAATCTTAACAAGAGATTAACCCCAGAGATCAGGATCTAAAAACAAAGGTAAAATAAGTACAAATGTTCTAAAGAATTAAATCAAATGGAAATAAATACAGACACAAACATAAGTCTACATAGATGCACACAAAATAAACTAAAATTGTTTATTAAGTTTAATATAAATATTTAGTTTCCAATTCAAAGTTTCGAAAGTACAATGTGAATATAATAAATTATTTTCTGGACAAAGCTTTAGTGCAAACTAGAGGGCTAACGACGTTTGAATTCAAACCTGAGGGTAGGCTTTGAAGTAGGATTATTTCGAGTTTTTTTTTAAATTTGCAGGGGATGTGGGAAGTGCACCTCCACAATCAGAAGATACTTTATCAAAATCACATTTCATGGAATACAATTACTCAACAAATTGAACTATATTATTTAGCCCATAAATATATTTCGATATTAAATTTAACTGGATAGGAAAATACTCGTATTCTAATTAATATAGGGGCGTTTGGTCATTAGAGTGATGTCATAATGAATTACAAGGCTGTTTTTGTGTTCATTATTAAGCTTTTCGTACTTGTTAGGTAATATAGTGTCAGGATGTAAAAAACAGGGACTTAAACTTTCATACTTTTAAAATATTTTCATTTTATGTTTATATGTATGCACCACAGCTTCAGAACGGGATTAAAATTTTACCTTTGAAAGAAGAAAAAGGAAAAGTGAGTTTGCCAGACTAGGGTATTTAGGCTTCATTTTAATATTTGACACAAGAGTACATATACACACATAAGTAAGGAAACCACTAACTCAAGATTGCTAAACAAAATAAAAGAAAAAATAGGCTAGATCATGGAAATCTCTAGTACATAATCCTATGCGACATGCTTCCGTTTCGATCTCATGGTATTTTATCGATACATCTTTATTTGATTAAATTAAAGTAGTCAAACATGGAGAAAAACTTTTATATATGTATAGAAAACCCCACAGAAACAATAAAAGAATCACATGTATAAGAAAGCAAACACGGACCAAAGATATAATGAAAATCATAGCAGATTTGAGAGGGACATGGGGATGTAACATTGACAGAAGTGGTTGTGGCGATCTTATATGTATAATTGCCTAATGAGTTACACTAACATTATTTTGTTTACTTATAACTAATTGTGATTGTTAACCTGATTAGAATGGGTATGTTTACTTATATTTTTTCTCTTTTATTTTAAGACTGTATTGATGTTTTGTTAGTTAAATAAAGCCTAGAAAAAGTTATTGACGCCTTATTATCATCATCGCAATTTATTCAACTAACAAGCACGCCAGTGCCGATCCGAAGGCTATAGTGGTGCTTTAAATAAATAGTGGGAGCTCTCTCATAGCTTCATAAAAATTAAAACAAGCTGTGTCTGATCTAAAGATGGATAAATTCCTGAGACCTGAACGCCTAGATGTACCCCTTAACTCGCCTACTGCTACACAAGAATGGAATAACTGGAATCGTACTTTCTCTGTATTCCTGGAATCCATCGTAAGCCTTAATCCTAACAAGCTAGATACATTGGTCAATTTTGGCTCTCCAACCGTCCAACCGTATATGGTTAGATTACAGATTCAGCTATAGATCTCCTCAAAGACCTCTATTTCAAGCCCCAAAATGAAGTGTTCACGACTAATTTATTGGCTACTCATAGGCAGCATGAAGGGGATACAATAGATAAGTATCTACAAGGGCTTCAGGTGCTAAGCAAGGATTGTAACTTTAAGGCTGCTACTGCTTCACAGAATTGGGATGATTACATACGGGATTCATTCATCAGTGGCTTGCTCTCTCATACAATCAGGCAACGATTGCTTGAAAACAAAACTTTAGGCCTAAGTACGGCTGTTGATCAAGCTAGGGAACTCGATGCTCCTCAGAAGACCTCATAGTCTTAGTCTCGTTATACTGTCTCTGGTGTAGGTGCTGCTGTGACATCCGAGCCTGCTCCCACCGATGATGGGATTTGTGCTGCTGTAACATCCGAAACTGCTTATTCTGCTGAAAGGACCCGTGATGCTCTCAATTTATAGTCCCAAAGCTATTTATGTGATGGTCCCCGTCTCATTCGTAGACAGTGCCCTGCAAGAAACGTCATTTGTCATAAGTGTAATAAGCAGGGGCACTTTGCTAAGGTGTGCCAGGCAACTATATTTTCTACTTCTGCATCCACTCATTCTTCTACACTGGCCATAATCTCTGTTTCTTCCCCGGGACTACTAAGGTGTGCTACTGTGTATGTTTTAGTTGGTAATAATGAAGCGACTGCTCTTATCGACACATGGAGCTCTGAATCTTTCATCACACATACCTATGCCAAAAAGCACAAGTTGAAGGTTGTTCCAGCGACTAAAAGCGTATCTATGGCCTTTTCATCACTTACGTCTCCTGTGAAGGGACGCTGCACGGTTGACATCAATTTGAAGGGTGAGTGCTACTACAATACAAGGCTTTTTGTGCTACCAGACTTGTGCTGTGATGTCATTCTTGGTCAAGACTTTATCAGCCAGCACTCTAGTGTTACTTTGGACTTTGACGGATCCAAGAAAGATCTAAATATCTCCAACCCTGCCACTTGCAGTGTACGGTCTGCGTTGGTGGATACACCTCGTCTCTTTTCAAGTCTTGCTCCTCATTGCAAACCCGTTGCAACAAAATCTCGGAAGTTTGTGGATGATGGTAAGAAGTTCATAAGGTCTGAAATTAACAAGATGCTACATGATGGTGTTATTGAGGAGAGCACATCTCCATGGAGGGCGCAAGATCTTTTGTGTCGAATGAGCGCCACCGAGAGAGGTTAGTTATTGACTATGGATAGACCATTAAGAGATTCACTCGTTTTGATGCGTACCCTCTTCCCAAAATAGACGACCTTTCACCGGACTGTCTCATTACAAGTACTATAGTTCACTGGACCTGAAAAGTGCTTATCACCAGATACCTATACGGAAAGAGGACAAGCCATATTCTGCTATTGAAGCGAATGGCAAGCTATATAAATTTCGCAGAGTGCCATTTGGGTTACGAACGGAGTTGCTTGCTTACAAAGACATATTGACAACATCATCAAGCAACACGATCTGCATGGAACCTATGCTTATGTGGACAATATTGTCGTGGCTGGGAAAACCCAGCTGGATCACGATGAGAACTTGGCGAAATTTAAAGAGGCTGCTCGGTTCCACAATTGTAACTTCAACGAGACTAAGTCTGTCATTTAAAAAAAATCAATAGATTTTCTTGGTTACACAATAACCCACGGCTCTCTTAAACCAGATTCTGAACGTTTATGTCCATTAAAGTAATTATCGATCTCTAAAGACCGCACTTACTTACGCCGTGTTATTGGTATGTTTTACTATTATTCGCAGTGGATTTTCCGATTCTCTGACAAGATCAGACCTCTTGTTGCCACTGACACTTTTCCTTCTGAGTCCAGAGGGCCCTGAGAGCTATCAATGATCTCAAAGAAGAGATTGGGAAGGCTTTTGTGCACTAGATTGATGGAACTTTTCCTTTGGTAGTTGAGACTGATGCCTCCGATACAGCCATTGCTGCTACTCTTAATCAGGCAGGCCGTCTAGTTGCCTTTTTTTCTCGCACCCTTACATCTACTAAACGCAAACACTCTGCATTAGAAAAAGAGGCATGTGTAATTGTCGAATCTGTAAAGAGGTGGTCTCATTACTTGACAGAACGACGTTTTACCTTAGTTAAGGACCAACAGGCTGTCAGCTTTATGTTCCGTACGAATCTGCTTGGAAAAATTACGAAGGATAAAATTCAACGAATGATGATCGAGTTGGGGTGCTACAATTATGAGATCTTGTACCATACTGGTAAATACAATATTCCTGCAGACACTCTCTCACGTGCTCGATGTGGAGCTAGTGTCAATAATGAGAAACTATCTGAGCTCCACGCTCGACTTTGCCATCTTGGTGTAACGAGACTTGCTCAATTTGTCAAAATGAGAAATCTTCCTTATTCCCTGTGCTCTGAATGCTTTCAGGGTCCCCTATTGAAGCCTCGGTTTTATAAAGCACACCAAACTCTCCTTTTCAAGGCCACACAGCCCCTTTGAACGTTTTAGATTGGACTTTAATGAACCTCTACCCTCGAACTCCAGCAACCGCTATATGATCACGGTGGTGGATGAGTATTCTCATTTTTCGTTTGCATTTGCCTGTCAGAACATGACTACTAGTACTATAATCCATTGTCTAAATCAGATTTTTGCGATATTTGATATGCCTTCCTACCTGCATTCTGTTCGTGGATCCTCGTTTATGGCCAAGGATCTACGTGAATTCTTGCACAATCTAGGCCTCGCCGCTAGTTGAACGACACCTTATAATCCTCGAGGGAATTAGCAGTGTAAGAGGTATAATGCTATAACTTGAAAGAACATAACCTTTGCTCTGGCATCCAAGAACCTTCAAGAATGCCAATGGGAAACAGTGCTGCCTGACGCTCTTCATTCTATTAAATCTCTTCTCTGCATAGCCACCAATGCTACCCCACATGAAAGGCTCTTCTTGTACCAGCGTCGATCTCCCATTGGCCATTTGTTGCCACCTTGGTTATCTGTTCCTGAACCCATCTTACTACGACGTCGCGTTCGCGCTAGTAAATATGAACCCATCGTTGATGAGGATCAGTTGTTAGATGTAAACCCACAATACACTCATGTAAGATTTCCCGATGGACGCGAATCAACGATATCAGTGCATGATTTGGCTCCGAATGATAACGTGTCATTACATGAAAGTCGAGCGAATCTCAACGTCGATCCTTCTACAGAGTTTGGTTTGGTGGAGATTCTCACCCCGTAAGGGGCGCGGCGATTTGCCATCCTGGCCGCCGTGCTGACGGGATCCAGCGCTCCGTCCGGCCCCAGCTTTGCCTCTCTTCCTTCCTTCAGATAGCCCGATTTCTCCCCTACCTTGTCGCTTTTCATACAACCTCTCCCACAACTTTCTCTGGTCAGCCTCTAATTTCAAAGGGTAGAATGCTGACCTTCTTCTCAAGCCAACCACCCCGGATCGGGGCTGAGGGGGGGGGGGCATTGTCCCCTAACCCCTGAGCTCCGGTTCGGGATGGGTTTTTTTTAACAACCTGCTTCATCCCCACCCATACCTTCCTCACATCCCTTTTCCTCTCCTCTTCACAACCTATATTTTTTACGCCGTGTCCAAGGTGGAGCCGCCATGCCGATGGACTGCCAGGCCACCAGGCGGGAGGGGTGGTCCCGAATGGCGGCGCCTGGCTCTGCCGGGCTTGTAAGCACCTCTCGCAGTGCGGGCTACTGCGAGGGGTGATGAGCTATTGCGTCCCGTGGCAAAAATAGGGTCACTATGCCCATAGATGAACAACAAAAAAAAAAACCCAAACCCCTTTAACTCCCCCTTGCTCATCGACGGAGCCGCCCTTGGGCAGCTCCACCGAAAAAATGGAGGTCCCCCCCCCTGTGCTTGCACAGGGGACCCTCCATATTTCTCTAACCGGAGAGGAGGCTTACTCCTCTCCTTCGCCTACGGGTGCAGGGGACTCCCCCTCACCCCCTTCTCTGGAGGTGCTTTCGGGCACCTCCCTTTTCCCAGCGGCAGTCCCATCTTTTCTTTTCAAGGGGACTGCCAAGAAGGCCAGCAGGCAGCCCTTAGCCAGCCGCTTCCCATCAAAGCGGCTCGTTAGGGCAACCCCCTTAGGGGGGAGAGGGAAGCCAGGCCCCTTCGGTCGCTTCCCTCAAAAGACCTGCTGGCAAGAATTTTAAACCTTGCTGGGGTCAAGGCCTGTGCCTCCCCATACAAGACTGGCGACACTGCCAAGGGGACCTGCGATGTCCTGGGAGGGGATGGCCAATTGGAGGCCCCTCCTGTGATAGACATGGTCCTTGAGGAGACCCAGCCCCAGACGGTAGGGCCTTCCATGGGGGGGAATTCGGGCTCGGCGCCAAGCACCGAACCCGAATCCGCCCCTATGCAAGGTCCTCCTCAAATGGCTGAGGGCTCCGAGGCAGTAGAAGGAGGGGAGGGATCTCCTCCGACAGGTGCCCCTACGACAACCAGGACCTTCTCCATTTCGGAGAGGGACCTGGCTGAGGCTGGTCCATCTGGCCTGGGGACTTCTGCCGGCGGAGGTGAAAAGCGGGTTCATTCCCCGCCCTCCTCTCCGAAAAAGAAAAAGACTAAAAAGACTAAAAAGACCAAAAAGACTCGGGGCTGCTCTCCATCCGCGGGGGCTGCGGGGACGGATGGGTCTGCTGCCACTCTGGCAAGCGACCAAGCCAAGATCGGTACATCCGCCCCCTCTGCCCCCCCGGTTGCGGAGCCCCTGACAAAGAAGACTACTACCAAGAGTGCACAGGGCGGAGCCTCGATGACATCGGGGCCCCTGATTCAGAGGTTACCTGGCGTTTTCGAGCCCGCTGGCTTCAAACGCTTCCTCGTTATTCGCTCCACTGATGGCACCATGTTGTCCAAGGGCAACATGATCCATCAGCGGAGAGGATTAACTAGTGCAATTGGTAGAGAGCCGAAGGTAACCCGTTTCTCGGACGGGAGCCTTCTGGCGAATGCGGCGAATCCCGCCGAGGCGGCCAGGATTAGTGCTCTTCGGACACTTCATGGCACCCCGGTGAGTGTGACGCCGCACTCTACCATGAACTTTGTGAAAGGAGTAGTTTATGCGAGGGAACTCGTTGACTACTCCATTGAAGACATCACCTTAGAGCTGGCCGACCATGGGGCGGTCAAGGTCGAACGTGTGGTGAGAAAACAGGGAGGGGCCTCGAGACCCACCCCTACACTCTTCGTCACGTTCGACTGTGACAAGCTCCCTGAGTCGGTGCGTGCCGGTTGGTACCGCTACCGCGTGAAGGCATTCGTGCCACTGCCGCGGCGGTGCTATTACTGTCACCGCTTCGGCCATACGAATCGCTCATGTAGACGTGCAAAGTCGGGGTCACCCGAAGTCTGTGTAAATTGCTCTAAGGTCGCACACGATAAGTCCAAATCGTGTGTGGCCAAGTGTGTCAATTGCGGAGAGCCGCACCCTGCTTCTTCGAAGCAATGTGGTGCATATCTCCTTGAGAAAGAAATCCTGGCCGTTCAGGCCCAGGATCGACTCTCATTCCGCGAGGCAAAGGACTTGGTCCTGGCGCGCCCGGCTCTGCCTGGGACGTCATATGCCTCAATAGTTAGGAAGGCACCCTCTGCTCCCGGCCCATCCAGGCCAACGAGCACGGTTGTTTCCGCGCCCATTCGGAGCCCTTCTGCGGGCTCTACCCAACCCGGGCGCTCCCCTGGTAAAGCTGGCGGCAAAAAGGGCTCATACCCTGCCCCGGCTAAAACCAGGGCTCCCCCCTCTTCCCCCAGCGTGACCGTTTCCCGTAAGGCGAAACGGCCACGCGCCTCCACCGAGTCGTTAGACTCACAGGAGTCAACACCCCTGAAGATGGTCGCTAGGCCATCTTCCGGGGTTCCTAAAGCTGTCCCCCGAAAGGAGGACAGCAACAAAGGAGCTTCGGCTCCTTCGCCCACGTCCCGAGGTGGAGCGAGTGGCTCGGAGACGGTGGTTCCTCGAAAAGAGGGCCCCCCGCCTCCGAAGCCGCAACGCCCGCCTAAGGTTTCGAGGCGGAGGGAGGAAAAGACTCGCATGGCGAGCCAAACCTCCCCCAGTAAGTCCTCAAAGGCGACAGCGCCTTCCGCGCTTTGTCCGGCCAACAGCGCCCGGGGTTCTGCCCCCGGGAAGCGTACGGCCATTCCCGTGAGGGTCTTCAATTCGAGGAGGGCCCCTGCGTCTCCTCCGAGCTAGGCCTGGAGGGAATATTCCTTCAAAGGAATTGCCGTGGACTCCGGGCCAACTGGGAGGAGCTGCGGAGGCTCGTCTCGTCCCGTTCCCCGTTAGCTATTTTTTTGCAGGAGACCATGCTAGGTGCGTGCCCCCTCCCTGCCCTCCCGGGGTATAAGGGTCTTGCGACCCCACCACCTCGGGATGGCCGGGCTGGGGGATGCGCAGTTTACACCCGGCATGATGTCTCCGTTCTTCCTTTCTCTTTAGATACCTCCTTTCAGGCAGTGGCTGTGCAGCTGCACCTGGATAGGAGGTATACTATCATTTCTGCGTACATTCCACCGTCAGCTGACTTCGACGCGGGGGACTTCCGCCGCGTCGTTGCACGGTTGCCGAGGCCCTATCTCTTGCTTGGAGATCTGAACGGCAGGCATCCTCTCTGGGGAGATTACTCCATAAATCCCAGGGGACAAGTCCTTGCCGATCTGATCGAAGAGCTTGAGATGGGTGTCCTAAACGTGGATGAGTTTACGCATCACTGTCCGAGAACCGCTTCATTTTCTTGCCTTGACCTATCTTTGTGCTCTTCGGATGCACAGCCTGATTTTGATTGGGGGGTGGTCGATGACCTCCATGGTAGTGATCACTTTCCCATTCAAATATCATTTTCAGGGCAACTGCCGCCTGAGAGACCACCTCGGTGGTGCTTGGCGCGGGCGCGGTGGCCTGCATTTCAGGAAATGACTGAATTCTCTATCTCAGTCGAGGAGTTTAGGTCGGTAGATGATGCCGTTGAGTTCTTCTCCGGCAACCTCATCGCCGTGGGCCTGACTACTATTCCTAGGACGTCTGGCCGTTTTGCACTTCGACCACTCCCATGGTGGTCGGCCGAGTGTGAGACGGCCCTCAAACAGAAGCGTTATGCATACATGCGCTATAAGCGCCGCCCGAACGATTTCACTGTCGCTGAATTTCGTTGGGCTAGGGCTAGGTTCCGGTATATTTCGAAGCACGCCCGCCGCTCTTCTTGGCGGGCATACGTGTCTTCACTTAACGGGAAGACCCCTTTAGCTGAGGTGTGGAAGCAAGTCAAAAGGATTCGGGGCAAGTTCTCGCAGGACCCCCCTCCCGTTCTCCAGGAGAATGGGACCGCAATCTCGGACCCCGCGTCCGTAGCGGAATCCTTAGCGACCGCTTTTTCCGCATTCTCTTGCCGTGATGCTGCTTCGCCAGCATTCAATGCACGTCGTGATGTCGCGGAAGGCCGCCGGCTGGACTTTACCTCCAGAGGCGGAGAACCCTTCAACGACAAGTTTACTGTGAGTGAGTTGCGCTCCGCTCTCGCTTCGTGCGCGGACACCGCCCATGGTCCGGACGATGTCCCGTACGCCATGCTTCGACACCTGGGTGAGCGAGGCATGGCCTTTCTGTTAGATTTGTTCAACAGGATCTGGGTGGAAGGTCTTCTCCCAGACTCCTGGCGAATCGCTACTGTGCTCGCCTTTCGCAAGCCGGGGAGAGATCACTCTACTCCGACCGGTTTTCGCCCAATCTCTCTAACCTCTTGCGTATGCAAGTTGATGGAGAAATTGGTAAATGTTAGATTAGCCTATTTCCTGGATAGCGGAGGCCATCTGTCTTCTGCACAGTGCGGCTTCCGTAAGTTCCACTCCACGTCGGATGCTCTGCTCCGACTGGAAAATGCCGTCTGCGAGGCTTTCCTTCGTAGACAGCACTACGCCACGGTGTTTTTTGATCTGGAGAAGGCCTATGATACCGCATGGCGATACGGTATCATGGAGACTCTCCACACGATGGGGGCAAGGGGACGCCTCCCAATGTTTATATCTGAATTTTTTCGAGATCGTCGATTCCGCGTACGGGTGGGGGGAGCCCTCTCCGGCCCAAAGGAGCAGGAAGAGGGTGTCCCGCAGGGAAGTGTCCTCAGTGTCACACTCTTTGCCCTGAGCATCAACGGCATCACCTCGGTGCTGCCGGAAGATGTTCTCGCTACGCTCTACGTGGACGACCTTTCGATCTCTTTTGGCGCGGCCCAGATGCCAACTCTGGAGCGCCGACTCCAACAGGCATTGAACCGCGTCTCTCGCTATGCCGAAGCGCACAGGTTTCGGTTTTCTTTGGCCAAGACTAAGGTGGTGCACTTCTGCCGCCACCCACGGCTTCACCCCGACCCAGATTTGTTTTTAATGGGGTGCGCCTGGATGTGGTTGAGTCGCACCGTTTCCTTGGTCTTGTATTTGACCGACGCCTCACCTGGGAGGCTCACATTCGCAGCCTTAGGGTCTCTTGTACCCGCGCCATGGACATTCTCCGTTCCGTGACGTTCAGCGCTTGGGGCGCTGATAGGGCTACCGCCTTACTTTTTTATCGATCTTTTGTTCGCTCGAAGCTCGACTACGGATGCGAGTTTTATGCATCCGCAGCCGAGCGTTTATTGCGGAAGGTGGATTCGATCCACCACACCGGCCTTCGCCTTGCGACCGGTGCCTTCCGCACTTCCCCCATTGAGAGCCTGTTGGTCGATGCTGGGGAGATGCCACTCGCTCTGCGCCGCGTGCAGTGCATCACTCGCCTGTACGCAAGAGCCCGGCGCCTCCCTCAGTCGCCAACAGCTCTCACTGCATCCGCAGCTGATCTCGATGGTGCCTATGCCGCCGAGAGACGCCAGTCATACCCTAAGCCCTTTGGGTTTAGGGCCAAGAAACTCCTTCGAGAGGTAGATATAGCTCTCGGGCCGGTGGCGCCCCTTGTTCTGCCCAGGACGCCACCCTGGAGGGTACCACATTTGGCTATTTGTCGCCACGCCTCTGCTCCCAAAGCTTGTACTGCGCCGGGAGTATTGCGTTCGACCTTTTTGGAGCACACATCGTGTCACGCTGGTACCGTGCCAGTGTATACGGATGGCTCCAAGTTTCAAGAGGGGGTCGGCTTCCACGCCGTATCCCCTCTGTTTGAAGTCAGCGGGGCTCTACCAGGCGCTGCGTCTGTCTTCACGGCCGAGCTGGTGGCAATACACCACTCGGTACGGGAGATTACGCGACGTGCCCGGTTCGGAGACCGGATTGTGATTTATAGCGACTCACAAAGCGCCATGAGTGCTCTCGGGGCATTGGAATCTCCGCATCATCTGGTTCGCGAAATCCGTGACGCCATGGTTTTGGCGAGCCGGGCAGATGTCGAGATTATCTTCTGCTGGGTTCCTGGACATGTAGGAATTGCGGGGAATTAGCGCGCCGATGAGGGCGCCAAAGAGTCCGCGAGGACTCTGCGACCGGACCAACGTTTCACTCTTCCTCACACTGACTACATGGCAGGAATACGGGCAGCTCTTCGGACTGCTTGGCAAAGAAGATGGGAGACGGTCGAGGGAAACTTAAAGTTGCGTGCCATTGCGCCGCGACTGTTCCCATGGACCTATCCCCCAATGCCGCGGCGGCTTCAGGTTGCTTTCTTTCGTCTTCGAATCGGACACACTCGTGTGACGCATCGTTACTTGGTGGAGCGCTCGCATGTGCCCTATTGCAACGACTGCGTCGTTCCCCAGACTGTTCGGCATATTCTTGTCGAATGTCCCAGTCTGGGTGATCTTCGCGCACGATACCTGTCTCGGTACCGGGATGGGCGGGGTCGCTACCGCCTGTGCCTTGTACTCGGGACGAGTGCGTGCACCATGACTGGTGGACTTATTGACTTTTTGGGGGAGGCCGGCCTTCTCCCCTTTATTTAAGGTTCCTTTTTTTTGTTATTGTTTTGTTTTAGGTTGCACTCTCCTGCACCGGGGTGAGGGGGACCTCCCTCCGCTGCCGGAGATTGCTTCGATTGTTAAGTTTTTCCAATTTATATTGATTGTTAAGTTTTCATATTTTAACTTTAAAGTAGCCTAATTCTAGGCTGTCGTGTTTTTCGGCGACTTATGCCCAAGTGGGTAGTTGCCAGATGGGCTCTATAAAAAAAAAAAAAAAAAATGGTGGAGATTCTTCCGGTACCTACTGTCGATTCATCTGAGTTAAGTTCTTCTAATGCTGCAGGTGATCAGAGTATATTCATCAAGAAAGGAGATATGAAGGTGGATTCTCTCCTGGCCCGGGTATCTGGTGCTCCAGCTAATCTCCAACGTAGGGATGAACTCTCCACCCCTGCGCATGGTGGCCCGGAACAACTGCGCCGATCTACACGGGAACGCCGAAAGCCTCTTGGCTATATAGAACAATGATTCTTCAACGGGGAGGAGAATGTGGTGATATTAGCTTTATGTAACCTTATATGTATAACTTACTAATTGTGCTTGTTGACCTGATTAGAATGGGTGCGTTTACTTATATTGTTTCTCTTTTATTTTCAGACTGTATTGATATTTTGTTAGTTGAATAAAGCCTAAAAAAAGGTATTGATGCTTAATTATAATCACCACAGAGGTGACACGTGATGGCCCCCAAAATCCTAAGGTTGGCATCTTTGCGTAGAGAGACGCAGAATTCGGCATAGGAGATTAAGAAATTATGAAATTTCCTCGCTCGCAGTAGTAAACTGGCAGAAACTTGCTCTGGACTGTGATGGGTGGCAGCTTTTTAGAGAGGCATTAGTATAAAACTGGCCGATGATGATGTTTAATATACGAGGGGCGGTCAATAAGTTTTGCAATTCGGATATAAGGAAACGAGATATGAGGAAAAGTGTTTTATTACTTTTCAATAGGACTACCCTCGACTTCAATGCACTTGCGCCACTTGTCCCTGAGGCTTCGAATTCCCGATAACCAAAAATCTCCCGACTGCTGTTCAATCCACTCATGGACGGTGAGCTGGACATCATCATCGTCCCCATACCGGCGTCTACGCAGTGCAGCTTTGATCTGGCGGAATAAAAAGTAGTCGCTAGGGGCCAGATCTGGACTGTAGGGGGATGGTTGAGCTCCTCGAATCCGCACTCGCGCAGGGAAGCTTGTGCAACTCTGGCCTTGTGGACTTTGACGACGTTAAGGTCGATCATGGGGTGTGAGGTTTCTATGGACCCAACGGGCAGAGACCTTGGTCATGGCCAAATTGTCGTGGTTTATGTTGATAACACTTTCATGTGATATTCCAAGTTCTCGCTCGATTTCTTCGACCTTCAACCGTCGATTGTCGTGGATAATCGTCTCCACACGGGCATCATTGTCTTCGTTGGTCACGTCGGACGGGCATCCTGGACCGGGGTCATATTCAAAGGACTCCCGAGCATGGATGAACTCCCTATTCCAGCGAGCAATGGTTGCATAGGAAGGGGCAATGTCGCTGTACACTGCAACTATGCGTTCATCGATCTCTTTTGAATTCTTGCCTTCCTTGGTCAAAAATTTGATCACTACGTGGTGCTCAACATTCTCCATTGTTGAAAAATTTGTGACTGACGATCTGTGATCAGCTACTGCTTCTTAAATAGAAGAGGCAGGAGCGTACGGCTGCAGGTCCTGACTTGTCATAACTTGTTCTAACACCCCCACAAACAGCCATCCCCCTTCCTCTGTTTTGCCCTACTGATTCGCAAAACCTATTGACCGCCCCTCGTATATGAATATATATATATATATATATATATATATATATATATATGATGAAAAAGCTCATAAAGTGCACGTGAGTCAAAGTTATGGAGATATACCAACAAAGGAAAAGTAAAAAACTATTCCGAGTGCTTTCGTCTTTATTCTTAAAGACCTTTTCAAGGAATAAAAAAAAGGCTGGACATACATTGCCTTAAATAGTGGAAGGGAGAATTAGACTTACTACCTCTGAACCTAAATTAGTAGGTCAAAATCCTTTGTAGGTGTATCTGCATGAATATATATATATATATATATATATATATATATATATATGTGGAAAACTTACAAAGTATCGCGTGAGTAAGCAATAAATGCAACAAAGCCCACATAAAAAAATTAATACGAGGATTCCAAGTACTTTCGAACTTTATTTCGAAATAAAGTTCGAAAGTACTTGGAATCCTCATATTAATTTTCCCTCTCGGCTTTGTTGCATATATATATATATATATATATATATATATATATATATATATATATATATATTGTCTGTAGAGTTTTAAACCTTTTTTTTTATTTAAAAAACACATAGTCTACATTTCATTGCCATGTCATTGACTCTAATTTCTAAATCTGTCAAATTGCTAAGTCACTACATAGCAATAGAGTTTATGCCCTCATAACACGTAATTGAATTAAATAACAAAGATGTAAATTAGGAAGAATACATTTTCTCTCTGGTCAAAGATTTTATTTAAAATTATTATTTTATTTTCTAAGATACTTTTTAACGTGGATAAAAGTTTTTCCTTTCAAAAAGATTTTGTCGTGTCATTTATTCCATAATGTGTGGTGGAGGATCATAATAGGCGGTTGGTACAACACTGAGCAGCCGCCTTAACTATTCTTACTATCTGATTACAAAACGCTCTTCACATGTGTTCCAACGAAAGAATCAATCTTATTATCCTGACCAATAATTAGTTTCTGGATGCATCCACACGCTTCGCGTGGCATGAGTTCGTGTCTTGTAGATGATATCCTCTTGTTATCTTAACCCTATAGTTTCTCATCATTCTCTGTTTCACCTTTACTTAATTACAGCCAGCCATAACAATTCGAATAGAAAGAGAGCTTCTTAAAGTTAAATCAAATAAAAATCGAAATTAATTAGATTTCCGGTAAAAAATGTAACACAAATAAGTTATAACAAGATAATAGTACAATCTTGCGAATCTTACGATTAAAAAAAATATACCGCGTCAAAACTCTATGCCTATTTCAAATGTCAGACCGGTGTTTGAGTTTTTGTACCATTCTTCTATTTTCGGCAGACCGATCGCCTTATAAACATTGTCTCCGTAATATTGTGAGGATTATCCTAATGTAATTTAGGTTTCTTAAACTTAGGGATCGAGATTAAAACCTTGAGTAGATTCTCTTGTTTATAACTTTGAAGAAACACTTTGTACTTATATTTGGGATCATTAAGGATTAACGTGATGTGAATTTTTCCCCTACTCCTGGGATTAATTAGGTACGATTAGTGCAAATCTGGGTAGTGCGACGAATGGCTTCGATATTTTTTTCCTTCCAGAGGCTGATAAATTTCAAAGACCAGGTTTGGTATCCTTCATTTAGATTTACTCTTATCCAGTAGTGGATAACTTTGCAGCAAGTTAAATACAGGGGTTAGGGTTTCAATTGGTCTTAAACCTTTACCTCGACCATATCAGGTGTATCACCTTATTTATGTAATTTAAGGGCATTTGTTTGTTTTCTCCGAGTTCAGTCATACTTTCAGGGGTTCCATACGCCAACAAACAAAGAAGGTTAATTCGACCAGAAGCCTCGCAATATATGCCTGCACAAGTAACTTCCTTTTAGAGAAACTGTATGATACGTTAAGTTATGCCCCTCTAGCCTCAGTTAAGAAAGCCCTTCTTTGTTTTATTGCAACGGAAGTCTGTTGATTTCATTTTTTTTTTTGGTTGTTTTTTTTAATTCATAATATGTATTAGAATTTAATGCATGTTCCCTATTGAGTAAATAAAAAGGATTAGGGAAGAAATAATCAAGATATCGGTTATCTGCAACTACTTTGGAGCGAATCCAATTTACTTGCTGCTTTTAACATATCTGGCATTAACATTTTGGCTATCATCAAAGACGGACCATTTGGAATTAGGGTTAACACGAGACTCATATGGAAGCGGGTTCCTCCAAAGATTTACTCTCCAGAGGAACGCGATAGTATATGAGCTTCAGCCAAATTGGTTTTCTTGCTTATTCGTCTGACCATGGTGAAGAGAGAGGTTCTGAAGCAGGTTGCCTCTGTCTCAGGCGATGGATCTGGGATACCACAGGAGCTAGGTAGTCGGCAATGCAAACCCCACTAAAGAGGGAGTAAGAGAGTGAAATATGAGAGCAAGATTTGAGAAACTATTTGTGTGTGGCCGAGCGAGATAACGAGAGAGGTTGGGATCGGGAGTTGTGACATCAGTGACTCACTCGGTACTATCACTTAACAAGTGCGACACCAAGCTCAGATTGAAGGTGGCTTTTTACAGCTGTCAGATTGTCGAATGGCCTAAAGTGCTTGCATTGCATCTCGGCGACGCGAGTACTATTCCTTCCAATTTCATCACCCACAAATTCTTTCTCTTTATAAAAATCAAAATCAGAACTTCACTTGCTGTTTAAGATTGCATTAAAGCATTGTTTATCATACTTCTATCTTTAAAGTTCTAGAAAGGTTGCTACCACTTGAAAAATATCAATTCATGATACTAGAAAATGTATTATGAATTCATTTCCAATAAACCAAGAGAATGGTTTGGGTGGTCTAATGATCAAGATTAGCAATGAGAAGCTGTATTACGAGCATGTTGTATGATCAATAACACTTTGTTGGTGAAAATAATATTTTTTTTTTCAAAATAAAACCAGATTTCTCCAGAGCAAAACATTTTCAATCAATAAAACGTTCAAATGTATTATTGTGCAAGTAAATAAACTGAGAGGTAAACAACAAAATAATGGTCGATAATTCATCTATCTCCGTACCTCAACGAGCTAAGGAGATAGATGCCAAGTCAAGCTAAGAATATAGAAACCAAACACAAAATGATCCTGTTACCCTGCTCCTTCCTACGTTTATTACCGTTTTATTCCCTCAATTATTGAAATAGATCCAAATTCAACGAGGATTTTATAGCCACCAAATGTCGTGATTTTTATGCTCTAAAGAATCACATTCCGCTGATAAAGTTAGAATCTGAGTTCCACTGCCATTGTTCGATCGGAAGTGGCATTCCTACGAGAATTAAAGGAGTTGGGTAGGGTACCTACACCTGGAAATCTAAACGATTTCATATCAATAAAACATGCAATAAATTAAATACTAAAAATATTTTTATCTGAATAGAAGCTAAGTATTAGACATTTGCCATAAAGACTGGGAATTATGCATAGTTATTGATCATTATTTAAAAATTCTAGTCTATCATATTGTCTCCTAAATGTATGTTTCTGGCTTAATTCTTTGGCAAAGATGTGCGAATAGGTAGGGCCGATGAATGTAGATGGGAAGAATCCGCCCTTAGATGACATGATGAGAAATGATATGACTTTATTTTTTGCTACAACTCAATACTGTGGTAGATTCTCTGCTGAAAGTAACAATTGGTTAGTGAAATGTTCTCTCAACACATAGGTGTTTATAAATACCTATTGGTTGAAAAATGAAGAGGAAATTGTAAGGGTGTATTTGATTTGTTTATACTGATAAACCATCAAGCTTAAAAGCTGTGTGACGTGTAAGTATAGGGGCCATCTGATAACATCATTGAGTGGTTTAAAGTTGAGTTATTTTAGGTGGGGATAATGAAAAGTGAGGAAGAATGAAAATGGTTGATTATAGGAGAGAAAAATTATGCGAAAAAATAAAGATAGATCAAATGTCGAACAAATTAGGGAAGTACTAGAGGGCTGCGAAGAGTTTCATGTGGCTATGCTAAAACTGGAAGGAGAAAGAAGAATTTTGAATGGAGCTAGTGTATGCACTTATGAATACTCGATGTAGATGGACATCTAAAGATACCACATAAAATAGTGTCAATGCCTAGGGAGGGATGAAAGAATGAATAAAAGTTTGGTTTAATATATGCTTGTTTGTTTGAGAAAAAAACTTAGATATCTTTGAAAGTGATCTGCGATGAAGCAGGCTTTTTACCAATTTCTGCTTTGGGTTATACTATGGTTTAACGAGAAGCACTGCACTACATATGTAGAACCCTATAGGTATAAAGGGCCAAATTGGAGTAGAAAATTAATAGATGTTTATCAACAAGGTTTTCATGGTTAAGAGTGGGATATTTTAGTGGGTTGTTACGTGCCATCTTCAAGTTGGGGAAAATTGGTTGATGATGATACTGTATCATCAGCCAATTTCATTCACTCTTATGCAAAAGTATTTTGAAGACGTTTCCATAAGTCTTATGATTAGGTACTAGTGCTATAATGAGCAAGGTTGTTCTTGCTGTTTCAGAGTTCTTTAGTCCATACTCATTCTTTACTAATAGAGATCTGTTCTGACCCCGAACACTGCAGAAATTCCTTTAGTTTTCCTACAGTTTATTCCTAAAATGCTTTTTCTGTTTCCTTGAGTTTTCGCCATTTTCAGCACTCTGTTTTATATTAAGGAGGCACGATATCCTAGTATTTTAAACTGGATAGATGCACTGGTTAAATGCATTAGGCCTGGTTGCGTATCGTTTTTAAAGATGTACCATACTAGCTTTACTTCCCTGCAGCCTATATTTTAGTGTGCAGATTTCCTTCTCTGTGCTGACATCAGAATTGGTTGTCTCCTATACAAATATATTCCATTACATTTTATCGTCAATTCTAATAAATGTAATTTATTCTAAACTATTAAATATAATTTGCACTTTGAATCTTTGTTCACTTTTACAAAAGCCAACTTCCCTGTTAGAGAGAATTCATTTTTACGAGTGAATTTCAGAGATTCTTTAATCAATTACATTTTTTATTTATTTTATATTGTCATAATCATCATCATTACTAACTCTATAATTGTACCAGGGAATGGTTTCGCCCTTCCTCCCTACGGGAGAGCTTGCGCTTCGCTACTAAGATTAAACTTTAAAATCTAAAAAAAAGCAGCCATTGCCTGGTAATTTTAAAAAGGAAATTTAAACTAAATTTTTCCCTTTCTGTGCAAATATGGATTAAAAATAATTTAATAAAAACAACGGCAAATTATCCAACTATACGTATACAAATTAAAACTCTTCGATTGTGAACAGAATAAACAAAAGGTCAATTAATAATTTTTCCATGGGAAATCTCTCGACACAGATAGTTCTTGGAATGGTAGAGCATAAGTCATTCTCCGGTAGCTATTCAAATTCCCCTTTAGGCTTTAAATATTTTAAAATATGTCGAATCACTACAGATATTAACGGAAATTATATCGAAGGAACAATTTAACTTCATCTCCCAGATGAAATAGACCAGTTGCATCTCGAGCATTCTTGAGACTCTATAATATCTGCTGGACGTTGTGGAGTCAGGGTAAGTATAGGAATCACTTTCGAAGAATTTTCTACAAAATAAAATATTTATCGCATGACTTTAGATCAATATCAAAGTGCTACGTCTATGTATATTGTAAAGTGTTCTAACCATATTCAGCAAGGGATGCTTTCTCTACAGATCTTCAATTTCACAGCATTTTTCAAATTCATTGATTTTTACAAAAATATGAAGAATAAAGTCTAATCTTCCGCTCTTCTGCTATAATTTATATAAGTCAAAATATGATACTCTAACTTATAGCTTAGAAATCGATCTTCCTTTCTTATAGTTCAGTGAAAGTAGTCAAGCAAATAAAAGTGTATTGCTATTAATAAAGTAGGTATAGGAAAATGATCTTCACAGCCAAAGGTGTCACTAGAACGAGATTCCTCCACACCGCACACCGTCTAATACAATTTCAAATATATAAAGATATTTATTTGTTTTAAACAAAATATCTAATAAAGTTTTTTAAACAATTTTTCTTTCATTCTCAGTCAAGGGCATGGAAAAGTTAAGGTCAAAATGAGTGGGAAACATGAGGCAATCAATGGTAAAGATTCATGGAAACACAAGTGTGACTTTGTATTGAGGTGTGTAGTTTATTACAAATTAGACACATTTGCACATATATATATATATATATATATATATATATATATATATATATATATATATATATATGCATGAAAAAAGCTCACAAAGTGCACGTGAGTCAAAGTTATGCAGATACACCCAAAAAGGAAAAGTGAAAAACGATTCCGAGCGCTTTCGTCTTTATTCTTAAAGACCTTTTTAAGGACTGAACAAGACATTGGACATTGGACAAAATAAGTGATGAAATTAAGGTAGAGTTAAAGAGAAAAATAGTAAGAGAGTAAAGTGGTTAAAGGGTGAGTTTAAAGAATAGATGATGATGTGTGGGAGACAGAATAAAAAGGTCCCTGGTGAAAGGGTAGCTCTGTTTTTGTTAGTTTGGGGGTTTTTGATTTACTAAACTATAATTTTATAGTTAATTTAATTAAATTAACACAGTTAATTTAATTATTAAGTTTTCATCTTGATGATGATTTTGGCATTCAAGCCTTTATTTGAGACGGGGGTTTTAATCCCGCTGTGGGTATTTGAACAGATATTTTATTTATTTTAAATGTTAATTTAAGTTTGAAAATTTTCCTTATTAAAGTGAATTTGGATTTAATATGAAGTTTATTTTTACTAATAAAAAACTTGCGCATTACACTAGTCGATTTTTGTCTATTGTCGATTCTGTAATGTGTATTTGGGAGTCACGTTACCGTCAGACTGTAATTCGCTGCTTTTAAATGGTCTTATTTGTCTGTCGGCTTTGATGTCTAGGTGTGTACGAGAGAATTCAGGGATCAAGCGGGCACCAATGGCTTGCCATATCCTCTTAGCTCTCTCGTGGAGCGCCACGTTGATTGGAGATAATCCAACCGAGTCGTGGAGCTCCCTCTGTCGTTTATGCTCTCTTCTTCGGGTGTTTGTAATAAGTAAAACCGCCTTATTCTGGATGACTTGTAGTTTCGCAATGTGGGTCTTGGCGCTCGCGTTCAACGGCACCGGGGGATTTTTTGAGTCTCGAGCGAATGCCCGCATTGAATATCTTGAGTTTATTTGAGCGAGTTAGGTCACGAAACCTATAAAACTCCCTCAAATCTCTCTTGCTATTCGCGACTGTTCGCTCGATATGACTCTTGTAGCCCCCTGTGGTGATTTTGAGCCTCAGAACTTCTCTTCACAGCTTCAGGGGACTCGCTTCCCTTCTACCCGTATGTCATTAAAGGTCTTGCGAAACATGGGAATTATTTTGAATTTTGGTGCATTGGTCGATATCTTCCATCTCCTCTCGAAAGAGTTGATGCTGGAAATCTCCTTAGCCGTATTTATCGCCATAAATTCCCTGTGAACATAAGTGGCTGTACAAATTTGCGATATATCGTCAGCGAACTGAACGTATATCGTACCTTCAGATAGAGGTTGTGGTAGGTCACGTGTATATATGTTGTATAGAAGATGACTGAGACAGCCCCCTTGTGGGACCCCTGATTCGAGCTCGAATTCGGGGCCTTTGTATCCTCTGCTATGTATGTATGCTCTCCTCTCCATTATGTAGTCGCATAGAATCCTCTCAAGAATGAGGTTGAGGCCTACTTGAAGGATCTTAAATTGTAATGCTCTCTTCCAAACCTTATCGAAAGGTTTTTTGACATCGCGGAGCACCGGGTCGGCATGCCTTTTGTCTGCCTTGATCTTAGCGAGCTTTTCTGTGATAACGGCTAGTGCCATATCAGTCCCTCTTTTCCTTCTGAAGCCGTGTTGTTGCTTGTTATGCAGGTTGGCTTCGTCGAGAAAAGAGTTGACTCTATTGGCTAATATCTTCTCAAAGACTTTGCCAGCAAATTCTAAGAGAGAGATATCGGCCGAAAGCTGGCAGGGCAGTCCGGGGGCTTTCCCGATTTGGGAATGAAAATCATCTTGGCCACTTTCCACTGATCGGCAAAGTAGCCCGTGTTCAGAGTGGCATTCATGATGTTAAGCAGCCCACTCCAAACATTAGGCGGAGCCTTGATGAAATTCTCTCTGGTCAGCCCCGTGGTACCCGGTGCTCTTTGACGAAAGAATTTTATAGCGACGGAGTTCTAGGGCAGTTATTTTACTACCATATCCCTCCATCACTCTTTCCTGCGACACACAATGATGAGGGGAGGTTCTGTGTATTTGTGTGTTTAGTTGTTCGATTATGTCAAGTCTCGAATTCAAGGGCGTAATTGTCATTTTCTTCTGGGGTAATTGTGAAGATTGAGGACCAGAAAATCCTAAACATTTCCTCAATCTCTTCAGGCTCGTCAATTTCTATACCGTCGTTTATAAGCGTGATTCTTTTTTGGTAAGGTCTTCCTTTTAACCGTTTAAGTGTTTGCCAGAAAGTATGTGAGTCTCTTTCAATGTCGAGTCTTTCTATTAGTCTGTCCCATGTGAGTATCTGTTGGTCCGTAATTAGTGTCTGGAGTTCGTCTTTAATCTGTCTTAGTCTTCTGTGGGCATTAGGGTTGGGGCCTATCAGCTCTACTACATTAGACAGGTCCTTATATTCCTGGGCCAGGGCTTTCATGGGAGGGGTCTAATGGGGAGCTGATAGGGTT
Source organism: Ceratothoa steindachneri (assembly GCA_963969495.1). NCBI lineage: Eukaryota > Metazoa > Arthropoda > Malacostraca > Isopoda > Cymothoidae > Ceratothoa > Ceratothoa steindachneri. The sequence goes on from OZ018329.1 coordinate 37,379,894, forward strand.
TTATATTTGATATGGGGAATACTAATCTCATCGGCTTTAATTAGGAGGTCAGTGATTTTATCCAGCTCTTTATCTATCTCTTCTAAATGGCATCGAGTAAAGGGTCAGGGGTATAATTTAGAAGATAATTTCTGTAGCTTTCCCAGTTCGCCTGCTTGTAGCTTTTGCGTTCTGGGATTGTAATTTGAATGGGATTTATGCCTATCGTAATTTTAATAGCCTGGTGGTCACAAGGAACGATGGGGCCCGGTTCAATGTAGTAGTTGTATGGAAACCTGATACTGGATAAAACAATATCAGGCTTCGTTGCTGCTTTTTCCGTTATATATGTGGGAAATTCTGGTACGATCTTTGTCACGTATTGCCTGTCAAGTAATACTTCGATGTTTTTGCCTGCATTGTTATAGGAGGTATACCCCGCCGCTGTAGAAAAGCCTCTTATAAGAGAAAAATGAGTAAATATCACTTTGTATTTGGTTAAATTTTGTTATAACTACCTGAAGTTTTACTTTTTTCTGATGTACAAGTGAGGTGTTTGTTTATTTTTATTCATAAGAAATTCCTCAAAGTGAAAGAACGAGTAAATTCTAAGAATATAAACTTATCTCATACTTGGTCGCATAAAGAAAGAGACACTTCTATTATACGAACAAAAGATATTTACGAATTAATTTCCTGATATAAAACTTTATGCAGGAAAGATTTGTATAACTGACACTAAATTAAACCGTGTATATAACATAAATTGGAGAATTGGGAATCTATTATGTAAACTTTACTTAATGGCGCTAATTATTTTTTCCTGAGATGAAATTTACTCAAATTAGAAGAAATCTGGCTATGAGCCCCTGAAAGGGCTGAATGTGCACGAAGAAAAAATATCATCGAACAACGTTGAGCTCAAATAAATTGGGGCGGGGGATATCCAAAGCTCAAATTTGCTCTCGCATATATTGGAACTCAAGCTTCCTTTAAATATATATGTGATTGGTAATTATATGGGTAAATTTATGGAAACTAGAAGGGAAATGCAAAAAATGGCTTCCATTATTTTGGGTCGCGCCTGTTTAGGCACGTTTGCATATAACTCTGCATGTAATAGTTCCTCATTATAGCTCTTTTATTTGTACAATCATTTCACTCCTTGCCATTAAATTTCTTTTTACTATTTGGGATAAATATAAAGTGCGGCTAGAGATTGTAGAGAATTATAAAACAATAGCCCAAACTCCTAAATTAGCTTGATTTATTTTTCTAAAATTATTCTTATAGTTAAGACAATCAATTGGAGAAAAAGGAATATATGAGAACTTAATGGCATATATGATAAAAATGAGACAAATGATTGTCTGATTGACGACTATTTAACTCTCAAAGATTCATTTGTAGATTTTTAATTAGCAGGAATATATTGAATTTTCAACCTAAATATATATATGAATAATACAATAGCAATTATAACAACATTAAACGACCTAAACAAAGCACATTAGGCAAATACAATGTAGGGAAATTAGATAAAACATAATTTTAAATAAAAACTGTTCAAGAGCTGATGGAAAAAGGGAATCTTTCATTTAAATAGCTTTGACGTAGAAATTTTAATGCAATCAGAAGAAACATTCTAGGAAGCATTTTGGATTAATTTTTAAAGGGCATTTATGCTGTTCAATTTTCTATCATCTGCGGGAACGTACATTTTACGATGATCTACACATTTTCCATTGGATTTAGGTCGCAAATGTTTAGAGTCCAAGTCCACGATAGTTTAATACAAAACATTTAAAAATTAAATTAGGGGAGATTTAATGCCATTTTCGGGACTATATAGATTATTTAGCCTAAGAAATTGGATAAGTAAAGGTGTAAAAATGTTTAGGCTGGTATTCCAAGACCATTTTTCCCACATTAAAACATGAGAGTGGAACTATTATGTTATGAGGGAAATTTCAGTGCAACGAGCGTTCATAGCCTTCATTGAATCAGAAAGATTCCTGAAGAATAACGGGAGAGTGATGATGGCAATGATATCCTACGAAAAATAGGGCGTTTTCACCACAATAGTGATCTCAAACACGGATCGTAACCTGATAGAAAATATATAGCATAAACTGAATATCCAGGCACAAAGGTAAATAGATAATTGAAGATTATTTATAAAGAGGAGAGGAAAAATATTCCATCCTTGTTTGTTTGAACTTAGTCAAATCTATAATTACCTCTTAAGGAGTGCCATTAAGTTAAAGGGTTATACTCAAAAGTATTACTTGTCACCTGGTATAAAACATCCAAGCTTTTTTAATGCAAATTTTCGTATAAATCTCTATTATTCCTTTGTAGTTTCATAAAACTGGATTTATGTGATTACGACTACTAATACATTCTCCTCGAAATCACTAAATTTCGTTACCATGCAATGAACAGTTCATGAACTATCATGAACTATTACGACTATTTTCTGGTGCAAGTGTTCGTAACGTATCTTTTTCAGATCCAATAACTACATATTTGAATGGATCTCTTGACCCTCTCCAAATCTGTTGCGCACTTAGAAATAGTTCTCATTTCATGCTCTTATCGCAAATGATTATTGATTCAATTTTATTTCATGATTTCTTCATTCTTTTTGGCTTAAAAGGTATTTATCACTTGGATCACTCAGTTCCAATCAACGAGCTTCCTTGCACAAAACAATGGCTAAGAAAAATAATGGACGTAGTGGAATGAAGGCGAGGTAAATGGAATTAGAGTAAATATTTAAAAAAATAATATCTTATGCGAATGATCAAATTATAAAACTGGGTTTCTATAGAAACATCATATATAACAACTGCATATAGTAAAGAGATTTGGGATTGTTAATATAGATACAATTAAGGGATGTCCATAAAAAGACCAAATTAATGGAACATAGTGGCATCCTAAAGTATATAAAATAATTTTATTGACTAGGCAACTATTTTTCGATGTAGATAGACTTTTTTCCAATGTCCCTATTTTGAAGCTCTTCAAGTGTTAGTGAATGTATTAGATAACCCCAAATTACACCTCCCCTTACGCCACATCTCCAATTGTCAAACTAGTTAAACTGTGAGTTATGGATAATGTATTCAACAATGACATGGGATATTTCCGACCAAAATATGGCCTTACTCTGGGCAACCCATTATCTCGCATTCTTTGTAACCTGTTCATGGAACAATTTGAAACTTGCCTACTCACGAATATTAAACTAAACAAAAGTTTTGTATGGTATATGTGCATATGTAGACAAGGTGATTTTCACATATCCATTAAACCAAGTAGCCTATTTTGATCATCCTTTGAACAAGCTTAACAACCTCCATCCGCCTATAAAATTCCAAGGTGAATGGGAACAGGACAATTGCTTACCTTTCCTTGTAGTAAAAGCCTTAAGAATTAATTATAAATCCTTTTTTACTGTATACCATAAATACAGTCCCTATGTCTCAAACTCTTTTTAAAAGATATTATTAATCAATTAAAGTTAACTCCTCCAGATTAATGTCAGTTGCCTGTTATTATTTATTCCAATATTTCAGTTTTCTTTGTCAATCTTTCTTAGTTTACGGCTGAAGAAGATATTGGAAGCACATATCGAAACTAGTCCCGTTCTAATAAACTTTATTCTTCTAAACAGTGTTTTTTCTTGAACATTTAATTTACACGTTATTGAGTGAAACAGACTCATAAATATACATTCCCAAGGACACCACGACCCCGATATAAATGCATGGCCTTCGTTTTGGTGACCGAAAAACAGAAACCTTTTGATACAGAACGACCAGACACGGCATCAATTGCCAGCTGTAATCGCCGGGCAGCAGAAGGCAAGCGGTAAGGTGAACAAAACAACGCCAAGTCATCCACGAAAAGGGAAGCCAAAAACCCTCCGGGAGACTATTCATGGAAACGGCGAAACATGTCACATTTAAAACACACCCTTTATGAATACGCAAGCCTGAGAAAGCATCTCCAATACGGACCTTAAAATTCCGAGACAATAAAAATTCTTGGATAAAAACCGTTAAAAAGCCCCCCATTTCACAATCATATAACTGACGTAAAACACCATATCGTCAGGTTGTATCGTGAATGTCGAAGAAAACCGCTAACACCTGATGCCTGAAGGAAAAGGCTCGTAAAACGGAAACTTAAAAACAAATGAGGTGGTCAAGAGTACTACGACCGCTGCGAAAACCGCACTGAAATTGAGAGAGGAACGAGTTGGAATTTAAAAACCAAGTGAGGCGAACTTGAACCATCTTCTCGAATAACTTACTGAGGCATCTCATAAAAACATTTGGGCGATAATGACTAGGTTCCAAACCAACCCAAAGCAGGTTGTAGAGGTCAACCAAAAATAACTCTAAGTGGGGATGGAGACGATGGAGAAAGTTGTAGTGGATGCACTCATCACTGGGAGAGTTGGAGCCACAGTGAGACAAAGCATCCCGCAGCTCATAGACGAAAAAGAGAGTGGATAGCTACCAGCGCTACTCACCGAAGCAAAATGGTCAGCCAGAGCTTCGCTGACCAACCGGACATCGGACACAAGCCAGCCTCCGATGTTCATAGTGGGGATGGCATAACCAGCGTAGCAACCACGGATCTTATTGTCCCACTTACAAACATGAGTCAGTAGCGTGGACGAAGAAATGAAAGATACGTACCGGCGCCAAGACTCACGGTGGGCACGGTGGAGGGTCCTCTGGTGGATGGCACGAGCCCGGTTCCGATCGACCCTATTCGAAACGGTCTGGTTCCACCTATAACGGGAATAGGCCAACTGATAGGCAAAAATAGCCGACGCACAATCCTTCGACCACCAGGGGACGGTAGAGCGCACCGCAACAGGGCACCTCCACTGAACAAAGCGCTCAGCAGCTTCTAAAATATAAGTTGTACGGTATCGAAGGAAACCCAGAAGGAATCAATAAAGGAAACCTCCCGAAACCCAACCCAATTTGCTCGCCGCAGATCCGAACGAGAGGAGAGGGAAAGGCACGGGTCAAAAATGGTGTCCAACAGGATGATCTGAAAGTGATCACTCCCGGAAAGGTCGTCCCGAATCGACCACCTTAAATCGAAGAAACAGTCGGGCGAACATAATGAAAAGTCTACAGTAGTAACAGAATCCGTTTGAACATGGTGAGAAGTAAAATCGAGGGAATTTAAAAGACAAATGTAATCGGATAATAAGAGGGAGTCAACCACTCCGCCCCGGGAATTACGGGCAGTATCACCCCAATATGGGCGGCGAGCATTAAAATCACCAAGTAATAAAAACGGGATAAGTAACTGACTTGTGAGCTTTAAAAGGTCAGACCGACACAAATTAAAATCCGGGGAGGGGTACACAGAACAAACCGTTAAAAGATTGGAAATAAAAAACTTCGAAGCAAAAGCCTGCAAGGTAGTACAGAGGGAAAGTGGCGCAGATAATAGCGAAGAGGAAATTAAAAGAGAAGCACCACTGTGGAACACGCGTCAGGCCGAGGGAGGGAATTAAACACCCCGAAATGCGTAAGTGCCGGGAAGGGGCGAGTCCTAAGCTTATTTTCTTGCAAACAGACTACCAAGGGACGAACACTAGAAAGCAAGAGCTGGAGTTCCTCCTACTTGGGGAGAACCTCTTTACAATTTCACTGTAGGAAGGATGACATATTACTATCGTCTCGACACCAACGTCGGGATTATAGTGACCGAAACCGTCGAAGGTTCCCGACGACTAAAAGACAGAGGGAACAAGGGACAAATCGCGATGAGCTAGGAACGCACCTGGCACGGGCTTGGCAGCGTGAATGGCGGAAGGTGATAGCTGAGAGCCAGATGAAAACCTCCAACGTGGACGGCTCATGGCCAGGAGGGAAAGGGAGATTTTTTTTTTTTTTTTTATTTAAGGGGCTATCTGGCGACTGCCGACTTAGTAGGGAAAGGGAGATCGAGCAGAGACGGACGAGAACTAAGATGCGAAGAAGATGGAAGAGAAGGCGGTACATGGACAGAGAGTGAGAAGGGAACAGGGTCAGAGGCTAAGGAAGGAATTGGATCAGATTGAGAGGAAGGAAGAGGGTCAAAGGGGTAAGAGGGAACAGGGTCAGAAGGAGGGTTGAAGGATCAGGGGTAGGAAGCAAGGGATACGAAACTGGGGTAAGAAACGTAGCAGACTGCACAGAGGTAAGGGGCAAGGAAGAAGGGCCCGGGCTAAGAGGCAAGGAAGACGGAACCGGGTGAACTTCCGCCCGGACAATGACATTGGTGTTCCCTACGGGGAAGGCCAGCAAAGACCGGGAAGGAGAAGAAATGAAAATGGAAGATGCCTCAACAACCGACTCGGGGGGCCAAACCAGCCTCATCAGAGGCACTGCGCCTGGAATCCGACCGTGGTGAGGAGAAAGCATTCCGTTTGCGTTGAGGCAAAGGAACGGAAGGAACAGCGAAGTAAGACGCCTAGAGGAACTGCCGGATATCCTCCGACGTCTCAGCTCTGTCGGTCTGACGGTCCGTGACAGAGAGGAGAACATGAGAAGAACCAATGGCAAAGGAGATGGCGCAACGAAGGAGCCACGAGGAGGGACCAAAGGCAGGGGAAGAGGAGCAACAAAGGGAACCCGAGAAGACAAATAAGGAGTGGGGCGACTGGGAGGAAGACGGCGGACCGCGCCTGCCGGAGAACGTCAGAGAAGAGACGGCCGGAGGGGGGCGAGTTGCCTCTGCAGCCTACGACGGGCTTCACAGAAGTCCAGCTTAAAGGAGTCCCTAGGAGCCAGAACCTCCTTCTCAAAAAGGAATACGGGACAAGGACACGAAGCCGCGCTATAGGAATCTCCATAATTGGCATAGGCGCAACATTCATGATTCCCACAAGAGGAGCCATGATACACCAGTGCACAGGCTACACAGCGACGAACCTGCCTACAACCTGCCACGAGGAGGGACCAAAGGCAGGGGAAGAGGAGCAACAAAGGGAACCCGAGAAGACAAATAAGGAGTGGGGCGACTGGGAGGAAGACGGCGGACCGCGCCTGCCGGAGAACGTCAGAGAAGAGACGGCCGGAGGGGGGCGAGTTGCCTCTGCAGCCTACGACGGGCTTCACAGAAGTCCAGCTTAAAGGAGTCCCTAGGAGCCAGGACCTCCTTCTCAAAAAGGAATACGGGACAAGGACACGAAGCCGCGCTATAGGAATCTCCATAATTGGCATAGGCGCAACATTCATGATTCCCACAAGAGGAGCCATGATACACCAGTGCACAGGCTACACAGCGACGAACCTGCCTACAATTGCTGTTGATATGGCCATACTGGTGGCAATTAAAACAACGTCTGAGGAGCTTGACATAACGGGAAACATGGACACGACGATAACTAGCACGAACAAACTCGGGAAGATCCTGACGCTCAAAGGTAACGATGAGCGTACTCGTAGGAACCTTAGCGGGACGACATACTTAGAAATCCTATAAGCCTCCGTAACCCTATGGGACGAAATTTATCCTTTAGTCTCGAAACATCATATTACAATAATTCGTTGGAACGAATCACTCCCTTAACAAAATTAACGCGAGGGTGGATACACAGCGAAAAGTGAGACATCCGAAAGAGAGGACAAATAACGCACGGCACCACACTGCTCTCGAGAAGATACCTCAACCACCAAATCGCCACTACCACGGGCCCACATGCGGTCGGGCGCACCACAACGGGACTCATCACCAGGAAACGAGTATAATCAAAATCAGGATCTATCTCTTCTGCGAAGGGATCTAACAAGAGCGGAAAAGAGGTTTTATTGACAGGCGTATTACGAGAACCAGAAGTCGAGAAATTTTTTATTACCCATACAAAGGAGAGTATAAAAGGGGGTGCGAACTCGCTCAGCTCAGTCAAGGTCTACTGCCAAGACACCTACTCGTAGCGCCGGCCCAACCAGGAAGGTAACCATCGTTTTAAAAATGGCAGGCCTTCCTCGGAAATTTACCGGTTAGAAAAGCAAAGACACTCAAGAGCGCCATTCGGGTTCAGGCACCAACCAACCAAAATAGGCAAAACCAGCTATGGGATCGCGCCCCCTGACAGACAGCTCAGATACACCGAGATTGAGAAACAATTGTAGATGGAAGGATAATGCAAGGTTAAAGAGAATTGGTACAGAAGTTGAAGTGGCGGTTAAAGGAGAAAAAGCCACCTGAATATCCCTTAATACCAGGTCCGTGTATTTTTTTTCGAGTTTAGCCTTGGCTATTGATTCTACCATTATGGCCAGTGGAGTATCAATAAGAAACACAAATAGTGCTCTTAATAGGTTCTTGGGGATATCCCTGTTTCTACAGGAGCTATTTGCTTTGTGGCAATTGAAGTAATTTTAGCTCCTCTAGTGTAATCGAATCTACTCCTTGTTCAATCATTATTCTAGTGTAAACAGAGTGATTGAGTGTTATTTCTCCTTTGTTCCTCTCCATCTCTTTAACGATCCTAAGTTCATGTTCGCGGTCGAAAACTTCGTTTTCTCCTGGTGATATATTGAAACCATTATACCAGTGGTCCCTAAACGCGGCCTCATTTTCTTATGATTCTAGCGCATCTACTCCGTTGTATTTGATAGCTATTTTTTGATTTTGGTTTTCTAGTTCCTCTCGGATGCTGAGTTTTTGGCGAAGTTTTGTTAGATTTGGTTCCGTGTCTATCTTTTCTAGTATCCGCTCCCATCTTATGCCTTTTTCTACCAAAATTATTGTTGTCATTTCATTCCTTATGTTGATGAGGCGTTCTCTATCGCCTCTTTGGGGACCAACTATTTGCGCTGTATAGGGGTGGTAGGCAATGTTATAAACGTTGTTCTAGGTATATATCTTTAATCTGCATCCATCAGTTTTTTATTATATTGTTTAAGGCTTCATCTATCTCTTCCAGGATTGCTTCGTTCAAATCTGGTTGAGTAGTTTATTAAGTCTTTGGCGTAACCATGCCAGTTTTAATTACAGAAGCTTTTTCTGATTGGCCATTCTATTTGTATATTCTCCAGACACTGTTACTTCCACCATTTCATGGTCGTTGTTGGAAGGTGGGCCTATTTTGAGCAAATATGTAGCTACACCAAACTTTAGGGGAAGCTAGCACTATATCTGGTTTCTTTGCTCTTCTTAAGCCAATATATGTAGGTAATTCTGGTCCGATCCTTCTAACTATGCCTCTTACTATTATCAAATCCACGTTTTTTTCACTGTGTTGAAATTTGCTGTATACCCTGAGACTCTTGTTTGGGCGTCAGGTCTCCCAAAAGGAGAACTTGGTCAATTTTTCAAAATATTTCCATAAAATTATGTATAGGCACATATCCATTCCTTGAGGGTTGGTACCCCACCATAATAGTTATGTATCCTGTTCCGGTTTTTGCTTTGATGGCCAAGTAGGCCTCATCTGGTTACTTCAGTCTCGTAAATTTTATATAATTTATAATGGCTATCACTACTCCGTCGTAGTTTATATCTTCTGTTGTTTTGTAAATTGTTTTATAGTTAAAATTTTAATGGGGTTAATTTCCGGGTCTATGTTAATTTTATTTAGTATGATGATCTCAGGGGCAAGTTTAAAATTCGAATTACCATGCGAGTGCATTTTGGTATCCCAACCTGACACGTTGTGACTTATTATTTTCAGCTCTCTTGTTCTATCCATCTTGTTGTATCTTATTTTTCTAGTGCAGATCTTCTCTCTCTATCTTCTTAATATGTCTTTCGGAGGGGGACTTTGTTCTACCACTTACTTTCTTTTTAAATTCTTCTCTCATTATATGAAAGCAAATCGCTTTTGTGATTTATATTCCTCCACTCAATAAACATTTTGGACTTTATTGGTAGTTGAAAAGTCCTTTTTTAATCCCTATTATGATGTCCTTATTGTTTGCTATGGGTAGGGCCTGGCTTCAGGGGCGTATATTCTCAAGGTTATGCTCCTTTTTCCCTTATTTACCTTCTCTGTTTGATGGTGGGTTTCCTCGTTTCTTACCTTCTCTACTTCTTTTCCGTCTTGTTGTATTTCGAAGCGCTTGCCTTAACTATAGGTTATTCCACCGCCATTCTCTCTTCCTTTTCCTGTGTTTGCTTATTGCTAAGTCTTGGATCTCTCTGTAATCCTAGGTCTGTATTGAGTAATTGGCTGGAGGGCTCATTTTCACCTACGAGCGTTTGGGTTTCCTGGGCTGGCGTTGTGTATTTAACGTTTAATACGTCTGTCAATTGCGGGTTATCCGGAAACCACATAGATTCGAACCCATTATTACTTAACATTTTATTAAATTCTTTAGAATAGGTCCAGGATCTGCAGCATTCATTATGTGTGCATGAGTTATGCACACCAATATGTTCAACGATTTTTCTTGCTTGAGCTTAATTACTAGTTTTGTTGGCATAGTCTGTTCTGCCGTTGCCTTTGTTACTTTAGCATAAGTTAGCTTTTTCTTCTCCTCTTCTTGCTTTATTTTCTCTCCTCACTTTCTCTCTATAATCTATTTCTTGATGGGACAAGGAATCGCCATCGTGCGATGGTTTCCGCCGCAGTTTGCGCACTTTTTTTCCTGGCTCTTACAGTCCCTCGAGGTGTGTAAGGTTGAGATACACTCTTAACATTTTGTGTCATCTTTTATGGTACAATCCTTAGACGTATGCTTATCTAAAGCAAAGCAGTTGAAACAAATGAGCACTTTTATAAATTCGTCAATTTTAATTTTAACATAATATTAAAGGTAATATATATAGAAAATATTTTATATATAACCGACCAATCATCTCACTCACAAATGTATGTATGACTAAATTTTTATTTATTATTTAGCCTAATATTTAAGACTAGATTCTTATTTTCAAAGAGAAAAAATTAAAAGTTTTGTAATTTTTGAGAATATACAAAAGGATGCAATTTTTTTAAATATTTTGAATTTTAGATGACTTCTGGTTCCATTCGGGGGCGTTACAGATTCCGGCGGAGACTCGTTAGAAGGATAGTTCTGCGTTGTGAGATCATAAGTGCCTCAGCCCTTCCGAGCCTTCGTCGGTCAGAATCCCGGAAAATAATGCGAAAAAGAAATAAAAAGAGAAAGGACATAATTATAAATAACTGGGTTACATAAAAGATTTTATAAGTCCTCTAAGTTTTTTTTTTGCCACATATTTAGCAGAATACATCGAGCTTAGTTTTGCAACATCTTCTGGCCCAATCCATTTCATTCACCTGTAAAAGAAAAATACCAGTTATTGAAAAATTGCAGCATGTAAACTGTTCGGAGTTGGTTTATTTAAAGAAATAAGAAAGATTCTTGCATGATATAAATAGAAAATACCCGTACTTGTAAAAAAACCCGTAAAAAACATCAGGTGGCGTTAAATGAAAATGTTGATCTGATTGAGCTAAACCAATGTGATTTTAGGATTGAGCACATTAAAATATTACTAAATGAACTAAAAAAAACATATACAATAAATTTGGTGCTGGCCAGTCAATTGATCACATGTAATTTTCATTGGCCGACTTGTCCATGGGGATCAGTCGCCAGTACCCATTTGTGATGCCTCTGATGCATTTGTTTTCATCCTCCTAACTAAGCCAGTTTAACACCAGAAAGCTTTTATTGCTTATGTTCAGTGATGTAACTTAGACCTATAGTTGTGTGTATTGCATTTTTCAATTGAAGCTATTGTCTGTAGTGGTGACACTTGTGTAGATGGAAGCCTTGACGATATAGAAAGCGAGACTACTGACAGCGTAGTGTCGTCAATCTTTATAATAAGTAAAGTTTTTCTTATAATTTATAGTATTTTTTACTACATAAATTTATTTAGGTGTCTCTAGAGATAATATGCAATAACTCTTTATCCTCGCATTATTTGCCCCCCCAAATTTATATGTATAAATTAATACGTACTCACACAACCTTTTTATGGTATGATATAGTTTATAGCAATTTTCTGAATTTCTATTAGAACTACCAACAAAATGTGATTTGAAAAAGGTATTTTCTCATAAAATGGCTATAAATATTTTTTTCGTAAAATAAATTGTAAAAGAAAGGTTTTCTCTGACGAAAATCTTAGATAATGCTATTCAGCTAGGAAACAAAAAGGATCAACCCTGACATTCGAGCTCTTAATCCTAGTGGTATTTCTTAATTCGAACACAAAAAGGCTAAAAAAATCTTCAGCCGACACGCAAAACCAATTTGCTAGGTATAGGGCCCGTAACCCTTCCAAGGAAAAGGAAATGTAAGGCTCTCAAGAAAACTTTACTGTTAGAATAACAAAACAAATCTGATAGTAAGCATGTTGCGTATCTAGACAAGGAAATTATTTTTTTACCAAAATTATCTTCACCTAATAATCAAGACTGTCTCTGAATACATATGGTGATTGTTCAAGAGGCTAGGTTGTTATTGGAAGTCAAGTGAAGCACTCTATCAAGGGACAACAAAGGGAAAAAATGATGATTGGAGGGGAAAGTGCTGGATACAATCCAGTAGGAAGTTTCAAAGTGTATAATGGCGTCAAAATGGACTCGAAGGAGTATGAAAGTTGATGAAAAAAACCGTCCTAACTTGGTTCAAGACACAGCCAGTGAGAATGAGGAAGTCAATTGTCTCCCTGGTAGAGATGATCTAGTCATGCATAGAAGTTCTCTAATAATTGGGTAGAGTTGAAAGGATTTGTAAAATACACAATAGTGAAACGTCTTTTCAACAGCTAGGACAGAATACCAATACAAACCTCGTGAAGAATGATGAAAAAGAGACAGTTGTGCAAATGGCTGTCAATTTAACAACAAAAATTATATTTAAGAGCAATCCAAGATGGTACAAAAAAAAGATTCTGCTGATTTAATCAAAATTTGAACTTCATCAGTAGACAAAGGGCTGTTCAAAGTTATTCAAAACAATGGTTTCTTGATCCACCAGCCCTCGAACTCCGCCTGATTAAAATTATGTTTCCTTTAACTTCCCTATTGTATTTCTTATAATTAATTCGTATAGGTTATTTAAATTGGGTATACTTTGTTTCTATATGATATGTTTATATATTTAAGTTGAGAAAAGGGTGTTTCCACAAATTATAAATCTGTAAATGGTCACTTCAGAGTAAAATAAATTACGCAAACAATAATTTATCTTTTTTTTTAACTAATCTAGCCTTTAGACTCCATATATTCACATTAATAGTATCGCACTATTTTATTAATTCTATTCAGTACATTAAGCACACTGTATCTTTTTAAAAAGAGTATATTATATTATTCATATTTACATATAATCTCTAAACACTTTAGTATATTTCAATATTCTTCTACTTTTTACTATAAACATTTTCTTTATATGTAATTTTACGTTGGTAATATATGGTATTATATGCGATCAAATGGTTGAAAAAGAGTGAACAAAATAGATACTTCAACACAACTAAAAAAACTACCCAACAATCTAATCAAGAACAAATGTAAGAGTACCACTTAAAATTAATACCAATTTTCGTTTAGCTATAGCAGATATACTATGATCACGCCACCTACCATACACCAAAATTCTACTCTTAACAAACAAGAAACAATTTAATCTTTTCCGAATTAGGAAGAGAGATTAGGAAGAAGTAAGATAAAACTATGGAAGGAGCAAGAATGATAGAACTTCTCTGCTTCTATTTTATGACTTTGGTGCTTTGGATTACTACATTTATTATACATGCTATTAATAACATCTCTTATATTTCCAAAAAATATTTGGAATAATCATGTAAATTAACTGCATTTCTTTTATTCTCAGGTTCTAGACTGAATAAAGTATCAACTCATCAGGAGAAACTGTAAAAGTGAATATCAATAAAACACATGAAGATCAGCTGTGTAAAAGCTATCAGCAAAATATTGAACACAAAAAGAAACCTACCAATGTGGAAAGGCAATTAAAGAAATATACACAAATTTAACCAAACCACCAAAATGAATTTGTGCTTCAACCCGGCCGTCTTTGTATTTTTTGTGTGCGTCAAAACAAATCTAAAGCCAACTCTTCTTCTTCTTCTAATAACTGGTAAGTAGCTGCTATGAGATTTTTCTATATCTTCTTTTTGTTACTTTATTTTTTTATCAATTTACAACATTAAATTAGCAGAGGATATTACCTGTATTTACATCATGTTCTATAGCTAGAAGTAACATTACACTTAGTGGCACTAAGAATATTCACTGACCTGATTTAAAGAAGGAAATTGTGAATAAGTATTTTAGGAGGATTTTTTCCTATTCAAGTAAAATCTTAAGTTTTTAAAATGGAGAAACATAAGAGTGTCTGTCGGCTTTTGGTTTCCTTAAACAATACAAAATTTGAAATTGAGGGATGAGTGTCTTGCCTCCTTAGCGCTATATCATGAAAATAATTAATTATTTATTGATATATATATACATTTTTAAATCCGTTATTGACACACCAATATTCAGCTGTAATCTTGGAAAGTGTTCAAACACTTTTTGCAATCGTTAAAGAAGAACAAAAGGAAAGTGATTAGGATGTTACAAGTGCATCTTTATACTTCCTATCTTTATTTACTAATCCAGATTTATTTTAATAATGACAATGGAATGGAATGCTAATAAAATAGTAAATAATTGATGATATTAATTTAGATTTAGCAGAACGGAAAAAAGAAAACCTTCCTTTTTCTAATTATCAAATGATATTTTCTTGCCTAATATTTGATTTCAGACAGATTTTAACCTTTTATCTATCATCAGGATAACACAAAACAAAACCCTCAGTTTTTGAGTTTCTAAAAAGTTATGTAGTAATTTTCCTTTCTCAACTGGCAGATGTATAACTGGTCTTAGATTTTTATAGAAATACCTACCATTAAGACAATAAAATCCAATCGACACTAGTTAAATAAAGAAAAAGAAAGTAGGAGATTTGATTAGTGTGAGGGGAGGAACATTGGTTTTAAAATGGAAATAAACTGACTTCCATTAATAAATAGTATCGCTATTTAATATCACATTAATAGCCCAATGTTTAACATATTTTCCACTTATATTCTTCAATGCTATACCTAAATCATATATTTTATAATGGAGCTTGTATCGTTATTTATAGCAGCCACATAGATATCTAATTCATGAATCAACTCATAATTAATATTAGTAACACCTTTAATTTATGTATTTGTAAGAGTTCGATGCATCGAACAATTAAACAACTATTTTTGAGTCAGATAAATTAAGTTTAGTCAGCCTGTCTTCATATGATTTATGTTCATCGCTTAATTTTGTTGATGTAATTTGAAGGCATTTTAAGATTAAGAGGTTTTTTATCATATGAGATAAACAAATATGAATCGCATATTCTGAGGTTTGAAAAACGCATTATATAATAGGGTCATAACAATTTTTGATTTAAAACATATTTCATGATTACGTACCTCAGAATTCTGTTCGCGCTTTTTTTAATGATAAAAAAACTTGTGAAATTTTTAGATCTTTTAGAATTAGAAGTCCCTAACAATTTCCGATAATTAACACACTTGGGTTATGGTCATCTTTTAAGTACTCTTCGCGAAATTTTTAGTATTGAAGTACATTTTCTTACCTTTATTGTCAATAAAATTTTAACATTTTTAGTAAAACTAAATATCTTCGGAAAAGAGAGAAAATATTTTCACCTCCTCCAAAGATATACTATTAGAGTTTGATAGCTTAAAATCGCGTTTTATTATGAATCTTTCAAAGGGAAGGATGAGTTAAAAGTTCAATTAATATTCAAAAATTATGTAAATGCAAATCGAAAGTAAAATAATAACAAATAGTAGATTAATACTTGTAAAATAGTCCAATGTAAACGTGAAATTGTTTATATTGATAAGCAAAAAATAAGAGTCGCAAAGTAAAGGTCTACTGGTATGAGAATAGAGAGGAGGTAAAATCTGGGATAAATTTGCAATTGTAGTAAAGGTAAGGATTTTTTATAATGGAAATTAGAAACGAATCTACTATGTATTAAATATATGTATATAAAGATATGAGATCAATCATTCTGTTTCCCTGAGAAGAAGCATCATAGTGTCAATAGCATCCCATCGCTATCCTAATTTCTAAACAATTGTGAACAAACTCTAATACTTTGATTATTTCCGCCTATTGCCAACCTTGTGAAAATAATCAATCTTCATTGAATGAAAATTTTATGTTCCTTTCACCAAAAAGTTTATTTTCTGCAAACTTAAACTACCGAATTATTCGAACGTCCTTGCAGCAATCAATTATGTCTAGTACGATCTTTCGTCGGTACTCGAATAAGGCCTTTTAATATAAATCTATTCTTATATATAAATATATATATATATATATATATATATATATATATATATATATATATATATATATATATATATATAGTTAATTGAAGTCGGCAACAACGGTTTCATTGTTTACTTTTGGCTGCAGCTCTCTTATATCTTTGACTATAGTCTCAACAGATGGCTCTAGGCGAGATTTGCTCGGAAGAGGCATAACTTACGTCTTAAAATAGGTAAAATTAAAAGTGTTTAGTCATAGTATAATGGATAGAGTTGTTAAGATAAAGTGCTATATAGGAATAAGTAAGAGTTAGAGTTAGTTGCTGGGTGACCAGCCATCTCTTTGGTTCTTATTGTTTATTTTTCTTTATTAGTCTTATTTATTCTTTAATGGGCTATCGCGCCTCTGTAGTTCTTCAATGTTTCAAGTTTTTTGTCTTTTTGTTTGTTGTGCATTTCCCTACTATGTGATTTCTGTATTGGCTGTGCAATCTCAACCTGCAGTGTATCTTGGGTCCGCTCTTCCCTCGAATCGGGTCTACCGCTTCTAAGGTTTCCGCAGTTATTTATTATGTGGTTATGCGGGATTTCGATCGCTCTCTTTTCGTCTCCGTTCATTATACGATCCAGTTTGTCTTACACTTTCAAAGCTCTTATTTGTAAGGACATGTTTGTGGTTGGGAGTTTAATTTCATTGTGAAGATCTAGTGATTTTTTACGCTCTCTCCTTCTTGTATTAGTGGTGATATATACTGGTGAATTTTTTCTCTCTCTAAAGTTATATTGAACTTTTTATCGGGAGACCGTTCATAGGGATAGCTGGGTAGAGAAACGTAGCTTTGCAGATGGCACTGTATATTTTCTTTTTGTTTTCTCATTTTAGGTTTCTAAGTTGGAATAGTTTTGTTAGATGTGCTTTTGCCTGATTAATTCTTTCCGAAATGTGTTTTCCATAGCCATTTCGGGTGATTTTTAGCCTGAGTACCTTTCCTTCGTTTACGTAGTGGTATCTTTTCTCTTCAATTTCTACTCTTGAGGTCAAGTGCCTCCATAATGGAAAAAAAGAAAACTTTTCTGGATTGGTGCGAATTTTTTACTTTTGCTCAAATTCGTTAATAAAGGAATTTCAACAGCTGTGATTCTGGCCATAGATGGGGAAGGCCTATATTTGATGTTCTCTACTATCGTAATGTTGTCGGCGAATTGGATATATGTTGTTGTATCGTGTTGGGCTTATACAGCCCACTTGAGGGACACCTCAAAGGATTTCGAAGTCTGGACCATCGAAGCCTGCTATTGAGATGAACGCCGACCTGTCTGTTACATTGTCGCATAGGTATTTGGTTAGGGCGGAGAGTATCCCTAGGCTCTTGATGTTATATTTCAGGCCTATCCTTTAAACCTTATCAAACGCCTTTTGGACGTTTAAAACGTATTTGGCCTTTGCAATTGATTTGACTAGAATGGCCAGGGCCGTCTCGGTACTTTTTTCTTTCTGAATCCGTGCTGGTGGTTTAGAATCAGCGTTCTCTCTTCCAGGTACTTGACTAATCTATCGTTTATGGCTCTCTCCATTAATTTTGCCACTGTCCACAGGAGTGTGATTGGCCTAAAGTTTCCTGGATTATTTTGTGGCTTACCAGGTTTCGGTGGAATGATAATCCTCCCCCTTTTTAGCGCATCTAGGAAGTATCTTGCGCTTAGAGAGGAGTTAAATACTGCTGCTATTTATGTCAAAAAGGTGACTGGTGCGCGTATTAGGTTTTCTTTTGTTATCCCCGATGCTCCAGGTGCCTTCTGTTTAGTAGCTCTGAGCGTTCTTTGTATTTCTTGTAGGGTTATCGGTTCGACCCATTGCTCTATCTGTAGTGTTGATGAAGCAGCTATGTTGGGGGCTATTTTTTGGCGGTTTTGCTCCAAGTCTTCTACGGCTCTTTCTTCGTGGTCGCCGTCGAATTCCTCGTTTTCGTTGGGGGAGATATCAAAAACTTTCCTCCAGTGCTCTCGGAACGCTTCTTCAATTTTATGGGGCTCCTCTTTTCCTTTCCTTCTTCCTTTGAAGTTTGATTTTCAGCCTCGGCTTCCTTTTTCCCCTGGCGAAGTTAATTTTTTGCCATAGTTTGGTTGATTTAGTTCATCGTCTATGGCTTCCACAAAAAGGTCCCTCTATCTGTTTCTTTCTGGTGCTATTTCCGGTATTAGTTGGTCTTTCACGCGCCGCAGTTTTGCATGGTTGCCTCTCTGAAGGCCATATCGTTCGATTTAATCTCTTATTTCTTTATATTCCCTTTCGAGATTTCCTATTTGAGCTGACCTGATTGGGCGTGGTAAAGTTCTATACGTTGCAATGGGAACATATCTTTTATCTGCCCTGCCAAGCGCCTCCATGATGTCGTCAATCCCTTGGTCTATTTTTCTAGTGAAGCCTCAGTTAGGTCTCTTTGTCCGTAATTGGCGAGTTCTTTGTAGCTGGTCCAATTGGCGTGCCTACTGAGGGTTCGAGGTTGCCCAAATATATCTGGTTTCGTAGCTCTAGTTTTGCCCAGATAAGTTGGAAATTCCGGTCCTAGACGCTCTACTATTCCCCTTTTCAATAATAGGTCAAAGTTTCTTCCGGTCCTGTTGTAGTTCCGAGTGTAGCCGGAGGATTTACTCCGGATATTTAAGTCGCCCAAATTTCTATAAAGTTGTGGATTGGAAAGAAATCTCTTCCTAGAGGTTGGTAGCCCGTTGCCACTATTAGATTTCCTGTCGTTGTTCTAATGCTAATCGCTAGACATGCCTCGTCAATATCTTTAAGTTTTTGAAGCTTATATAGTTTTGGATTGCCATAGTGATGCCGTCATAATTGATGTCGTTTGTGGTTTTGTAATTACAGTATAATTAAACATTGATTTTATTTATTTCTGGGCCGATGTTAATCTCGTTTAGTAGAATGATATCCTGGTCTCCTTTTAGATATGAGTTGCTCAGAGTGAATCTCTTCTCATCCATCCATCTACGTTGTCACTTATTAATTTAATTTTCTTACATGGGCCATTATTTTATGTTTTCTCTCCACCCGGCTTACTCTTTTCCCTGCTTTATACGTTTCACGCCCAATGACATACGAGTAGATCCTGCTGGATTTCTAAGTTGCCTGCTGCAATCATGTGAATACAGGCCTTCGTATTCTATCTCTATTTCTTCTTCTTGTCTTTTTTTGCGGAGTATTCCTTAGTCTTGGGTCTCTATTCGTTGCCCGGTTGGTCTCTGTGGTTTTGTCTTAGCTAGGGTTCTTTTGCTATTTGGGTCATGTCTAAATTTGTTGTTTTATACTGGACGTTCAGTATGTCCGCTAATGGAGGGTTTTCAGGGAACCACATTTCGGCTAAACCGTTGTTTTTTAACATTAAATTTAATTCCTTTGAAGATGAGCCCGGATTTTCTACATTAAACACGCGTACATGTAGAATACAAGCTAATATATTCAAAGACCCCTTGTTTAATTTCAATTACTATTTTTACTGGCTGAATTATTTCGGTTGTGGCTTTAGCGACTTTGACGAATGTAAGGTTCTGCTTTTCTTCTTCTGTTCTATCCCTTTCGCTTTTCTTCGTTTCCATTTGTTCACGCCATTGCCAGGGGGCAATGGTTTCCATTGGAATTTATACATTTTTTATCTGAGAATTACATTTCCATATCTTATGGTTATTCTCACTACACTCGCAACACCATTTAATCTCTTTTATCGGACAGTCCCTCGTTTTGTGCTTTTCTAGCGCATAACAGTTGAACCAAGTTTGCATGCAGATGAATTCGTCTGTCTTTATTTGATCAGGTGTGATTTTAAATTAAACGCGAGAATACCTGATTCCCTGGCCTTCATGGCCATATTCGTTTTGCGGAATATTACTTTGTAAACGTTTGAATACTCCGTATTGTTTGCATGATTGATGAATTTTATGATTTGTGTAACTTTGGCCCATGATTTTACTTTCTCTATTTCCTCTTTTATTTTGTCCGCTTTGTGATCTCCTATTCAGGGGTGAACTTGACGACAGTATACCCTCTTTTGGGCCTCTATTTGCGGTGGCACTTTAGCCTCTAATCTAATCCTTGTTAGTTCGTCCGTAGCTTTTTCGGAAAGACTTTTATCCACATCTCGGTACTTTTGGCAAATTACAATGTTGTGATAAATGTAGTCTAGTAGCCTAACTAGGAATACACCGAGCTCCTCGTAGAGAATTCTGAATACGTTTGTCCTGTCGGGTTTTTGAGCGTCCTTATAGATGGCCAAAGGGGCACGTTTAGCAGTGTCCATCTTCTTACTTATTGGTTCTTTCTTTTTCTTCATCGGCTATGGAGAAGAAACAGGAGAGGAGGTGTGAGGTTTGGAGGAAGATATAGCTTGTTTTTATATCCGTTTATTCTAATCGGCTTATACAGTGGACAGGTCGGTATTCACTACTTATCTACCTACACCCTAAGCCTAACAGTGTTTGCTCCACCTGACTTGTGTCTGCCGCTCACACGGGTTCTAACCCATCTCTGGCTTAGCTTCGGCCTGTGCCAAGTTAGCCGCCCGGTTCAGATAAGGCTCCTGCACAAGTAGGTATCTAAGGAGAATTCATGCTTTCATACCCGACTTGTCCTAAATAAGGTGGATAGGAAAGTAAGAGCGCGTCTTTGTTGAGAGTCCAGTAATTGTCTCATCAGAGAGTTGAGGTCTCCTTTGTGACTTCTTTCTTGAATGAAAAACGACGCAAAAACGAGGATATAGATTGCGTATGATTCTTCGTAAGTAAGAATAAAGTATCCGCCTCCTGTCTATAATGGTGAACGTCATATTGCAGGAAAATATATTAAATATGTTTGAACATTACCGTAACAAAAGGGACCGATCAACTAACTTGAAAATTCATGAATAGATTTATGTTTTAAAATATTTTGAACATTATTGTAAGGAAAATGCCCAATCAATTAACATAAAATGCATAGATTTGTTCCAAAATATGTTCGAGAAAAAAAAAATTATATTGAGTATAAACAAAAGGAGGAAAAGGTTTAGAAATTCTTGTTCCATCCGTGGGCGTTGCAGATTCTGGCGACGAGTCATTGATTGAAGGTCTGTATTCGGAGATCATAACTGCCTCGGCCATTCGAAGTCTTCTGCGGTCAGGATCACGGAAGATGATGAAGGTGTTTTGGGTGACCGTTTTTTTTGTAATTGACGTATGATACGTTGCGGCATGACTTGTCACGCAGGTTGATAATGCACCTTCAGAACGGGGCTATTAAGCGAAATGTCACAACGCATCATACGTTAGCAGTCCGCCATACCACCTCAGATCCTGGCCACAGGAGCGTGGTATGCCAGCGACTTGACTTATGGATCGGGCCACACTCGAAAGAGGAAATCAAGGAGGAAATCCAGCTTCGACAAACCTGGGTCAAGGTAGCCAATGTGGTCAAGTTTAAGAACAGGAGGGAAAATAGTGACTACACTCACGTTTTTAAAGTAGTCTTTGTAAAGACCACAATGGCCCAAAAGGCAATATAACAAGGTCTGCTCATGTTTACAGCCAAAATAAGTGGAGACCAAATTGACAAAAGAGAATTTACTCTAGTTCAATATTGCTTCAAGTGCTACAGAATGGGGTAACACGCGACAAAAGTTTGTGACAAAAATCTGTAAAGAACTAAAAGAAATATGCGCCAGATGCAGCGAAATGGGCCACCATTGGAAGACGTGTAAAAATGACTTCTAAATGTGCATCAATGGCGAGCACGGTCATAGGTCAATGGCCATGTTTTGCCCTATCAAAAACGAAGTGATCAAGAAGAAACATGAGCTAAAGAAATAAGAGGAAACATAAAGAGCCAATATAACCTACGCTCAAGCAGCAAAGGTGGCCCTCTCAGAAGTTGATACGAAAAAGATCTACCAGAAATTACAGAACGAGAACTTAACCAACATTTTGACGTGCATTCTTTAAACGCACGTCACGAATTTTACTCGCCCAAAACGGTATGGTCCAAATGTGGTTCCCGGACAACCTCCTATCTGGGGATGTCCTGCAACTGCAGATGGTCCCAGATGGCACCCCAAAAGACAAGCTCAAAATTCGAAGTAAAACTAATAAAAAGAAAAAAGAAGCAGTCTAAGTGAAAACTTATGCCCCTAAACAGAGTCAACTAGACAACAAAAAAAGATAAAACGCTGGGTCTGCTACTACTGGTTCCACGGAGTCCTCAGACTCATGGAACTCAGAAGCCAGTTTAACAAAGAAGACCAAGGGGAAAAAGAGAAGAAGAAAAGGATGCCTGCTGATGAATTCAATCTTACAATATACGCATGCGAACAGTTTCCCTTTCCAGAAGAGATCAAACTCAGAGAAATATTCCATGGAAATTAATCAAAATTATTTAAATGGGAATACGATGCCGAAATCGACACTAAAGTAATAGAACAAGCTTTGCTCTGCCAAAACATGGCTCTACATCACAACACATGCGAACAAATTTCTAACGCTTAGTTCAGGTAAAAGAGAAACGGGAGAAAGAAAAACAAACCAGAAACACTAAAAAGACAAAACGGAAAGAGTAAGCAACAGAATGAGGATCCTGATACTTAATGTAGACGGATGGGAGGGGAAAGCAACGGCATATGAAAACATATTCTGGGGGCTTGACTCCGACATCATTCTAATAACATAGCACGGCATTGACACTATATCTGGTCAAATTAAAATACCTGGCTACAGAGTGGTTATGAAGAATTACTTCCAGGAAAGGTTTGATGGTGCTGCAATAGCTATCGAGGGGAACATCTCGTTTAAACATCTACCAGAACTGGACGAATTCTTTGTGGCGGTCGGACTCCACACATTGGTAGGAGACCTCGTGATAGCAGTAGGCTATCGAATCCCTCGTCGAGCATATCTCCCAATAATTAACTTATACAAACTGTTTAGACACCGCAGACTGTCAATCTTAGGGAGAGAACTCAATGCCAGATGACGTGCAGCAGGCTATGGTAGTACCAACAAAAGTGGCCGAAACTTGGAAATAATTAAGAAAAAACATCAAAAGAATAGAGCCGTTTTTCCGACCTATATCACTTTCACACCAGCCACCAAACCTGACATAATCCTAACAAGCAAGGGTTTGCTTTCAACTACTATAGTGAGCCGGGCCCAACAGTCCATAGTAAACACATAGCTATCCTCGCGACAATATCACTTTCGCCGATCCAGCTTCTAGTCTTTCCCTGCAAAAACTACGCCTCGGCCAACTGGGAACGTTACAAGAGACAACTCAGTTAATACACTCCAGGGGAACTAGGCGACGCAACCTTGGAGGAAATAGACCAAGAACTAGAGAGGATAACTATAGAAGCAGGCCGCAAAGCTGATAGAAAGTTCGTAGACGTGGTGTTGCGGGATGTAAAGAAGGCCTTTGATAAGGTTTAGCTAAGAGGGCTACAATTCAAGATCCTCGCCCTCCAGCTAAACCAAATCCTGCAAAGGGTCCTTTGTGACTGTGTCTTGGAGGGAGAGCCAAAATCGCGGTTGAGGGCTACAAAGGACCCGAATTCCAACTCGAGGTGGGAGATCCCCAAGGCAGCTGTCTGACTCCGTTGCTGTACCTAGTGTACACAATAGATCTCCCTGCTCCAGTGAAGGACGATACGATGAATCTGCAGTTTGCAGATGACATCACACAAATCGGTCCAAGTCCTATTAGGAACGCTGGAGTTCAAGCAAGGGCGACTGCTGCCAAGATTTACATCAACCGTTATGAAAAAAGGTGGATAATTAAGACTAACCGCCAGAAATTCCAGGTAATTCCGATGAACCGCCGAAAAACAGATGACGTCCTCGTTGAGGATGAAATTCATCCGTACTTTAACGAGGGAAAGGTCCTGGGCTTACGTCTTTCCAAAACAGGATATAAGGCCCACATGAACAGCAAAGTCTCCCTAGCCAAAAAAGAACTGAAGAAACTGTACCGTTTTCTAAGCCTCAACTTGCCAAATCAGAGGAAACTCCACACGGCCTTGGCATGCTCCGTCCGGGTGTATCTGGCCCTGGTCACGGAGATGGCAAGTTGTATCTCTCACAGGACTATTTAGAGGGTACAGAATCAAGATAAACTGCTTATAACTGGCACGGAAACGATCTACCGTATTTGACAATTGGTTCTACATGACAGAGCCGGCCTCAAACCGATCAATATGGATATCCAGAGGCTAGGGAGAAAGACAGGGGACAAAGTAGAAGAAGGAATACTCCCAACAATCAAAAGTAATTTAGATACACTTCAATTTAGACAACAAGCAGTAGGAAGAACAGCGCTATTCCCCAGCGGAAGAAACTGTGAAAGAGAAAATATAAGATAAATCTACACCTAACAAAGACGTAAAAATCGAGACCTGTCAAACAAAAACGATAAACTTTAATAAAAATAGGCGAAATGCCCAAATTAACTTTATCTAAAACCGAAAGAAAAATAAAACAAAAAAAAGCATAAAGAAATAAGAGGCAAAGTGTCCAAGCTTAAATAAAAAAAGGAAAATAAAAAGAAGAGAAAAAGAATAAAAGAATTAACAAAGTTAACTAAAATAATAAGCAAAGTAAGATAATCAAATAGCAATAATAAAAAAAGTATTAAAAAAGATGCGTAGTGCCCAAATTAAGATTTGAATTAAAATAAGAAATGAATAATTAAATAAAAAAGTCAACGAAAATAAAAAGAAGAGATAGATAAACTATCTATAATAAAAACAACGACATATATAAGGATCCAAAGTGCCCCAGTTCAAATTTAAGTAGAAGAAGACAAAGAATAAATAAATAACAAAGTTAAAAAGTACAAATAAAAGAGGCAAAAATGTCCATATAAAACTAGGGACAAAATAGTTAGCAAAGAAAAAACTACTTAAAAGGTTTGAAATCCACGACGGAGGAACCTAATAAAGGAATAAACAAAAGTTATAAAACAATAGAAGAACCTGACCATCATAGACGGTCAGTAATATTATTGAAGGAGGCTACAAAAATTAAGCAAACAATAAAAAGTAGTATGCTAGTGATGCCCTCAACACCAGGGCCAACTATTAAACTATTTCACACCTATGAAAACCTACCGCACATTTCATCACTTTCATTAACTTGAACTTACAATAATGTTCAAAATATTTTTAAACATAAATCGATCAATGTATTTTTCGAGTTAGGTGATTGGTCCGTTTTCTTACGGTAATGTTCAAACATCTTTAATATATCTACCTGTAATATCACGTTCACCATTCTGCCCCGAAGATGACCTTCTGTTGGCCGAAAGACGTCTAGGCAAATAAAGTTATGCCTCTTCCGACCAATTTTCCTCGTCTAGAGCCATCTATTGAGACTATATTAAAGCTATAAGAAAGCAGCAGCCAAAAGTAAATGATGCAGCCGTTGCTGTCGAATTCAATGAATCCTGCATAAAAAATAGCCTCCTTCCAATATATATATATATTATTTTGCTGTTTTTTTGTCTTTTCTTTTTCACTGCATGTATCTCCAACTAAGGCTGCGATTGATAACTGATATCTTTTTTGCGTGACAAATTTTAAATGTCACTCTCTCTAGTCCTCCTTGCTTATAAGTCTATGGTGGATGAAGAAAGGATAGCCTATGTTTAAGAATAAAGATATTGATGAGAAGGAAACAGCAAAGATCGGGGAACAATTAATTATTTTCAATTAACAATCTTGAAAACTCATTGCCTACCATTTTTAAAGATAGTATTTTATTAAAGTAATGGATTTTCTCCTGAGGAAAAATTACCTAATGGGTAACGGGCGTAAACGAGCCTCCACAGTTCCTTCCAACTAGCTTGGAGGATATACAGGCACCCACTTCGAAGAGAAAACCCTCACAGGAATGCCAGTATGCTCTCCTGAGATTGAATTCCAGGCTTTGTTTCACATATGTCGCCTTCTCGGTCGTATCGTTGTGCATGATCTCTCATTTCCGAGGCGCCCAGCCCAACCTAAAGCTCTCCTCCTTTAACAAGAATGTCTGTTGTGGCTACAGCCTTATGCAACCGATAACGGCCACAGGATAATAGTCAGTATTATACGTAGGGAAGAGGTTATTGGGGCAAAACTGATTGTACCATTTTTCGCGCTTCAACGCCGAGGTCCCTTTAAGGCCTGTTCTCTTGCAACGCTTAGGCGTTATAAAGGCTCCAAAGTCATGTTGTAGCTGGTCAGTTCCTTAAACCTAGACAGACGGTTGAAGGCATAGTCATAGATATAAATAAATGTTGAGAGGGATCAAGGAGGAAGCGCACCAAAAATTTATCCCAGCCTTATCAAAGAGTTCTATTCAACCCAATAATGCAGTTTCCCATTAATAATGTTCCTTCTGCTACCAAGTGCAGGTAGGTAAAAGGTTGAGGAGATAGTCTTAAATTAAAAATAACAAAAGAATAAACAGAAAAAACTTCTGCTGAAAGGGAGTGAGAAGGGCTTCCCTAATTTACACTCAAGGTGGGATGGTAAGCAAACCCTCCAGGTACCAAGTGTAACATGATACACCGTTTACTCCCCTGCAAGGCAATAATTATGCAATATCTTATTGTATCATACCACACGAAATAGGTCTGGATCGGTATCCTGGTCCGTAATATTGCACAACTTGAAACAGAGCTCTGATCCAATCCTAGCCACTATACCACTTATAGTGCAGTATTCAAGGAACCAAATCATGCTCAAAGAACACTGAATATAATCTCATTTGATCTATCTGGAGGGTAACAGGTTCACGAAGCATAATATGAAACATAGCCTATACACCATATTCTTAAGATAATACGAAGAGATACGATTTTTAATATATAGTGTGCCACATTTTGCAAATGGCTAGATTTCAACTCCCTTTCTTAAGATACAAAATATAAGTCACACTCCATTGTGTAAAATGCATAAATCTTTCTACTTTTGCATCGAACACTGATCTGCAAAGGTACCCAAAAAATGGACATAGTTTCTAACTAAACTTACAACAGACGCAGTTTCTCTAAGCAAACTATGTAAGAATCAGGACTGACAACTTGTTATCTGATCGCGCATTCAGCGCTAATCTCGCAAAGGAGACAAAAGTTAAGACGGCGCCAACTTTCCGAATTCCTTCGTAATTAAGCTGTGACTTTTTTGTCTCTTTCTTTTCAAAGCAAATTAAAAAAAGGTTGACTGACTGCATTTGAAGCATGCAATTTTAATAGAACAATAGAGTCACTTATTTAGAACTCTAGCAGAAGTTCGACGTTAGAAACTGCGTATTTTATGCTTTTATTTTAAATAAGTGTATTAAAAGATTGGTCTAAACCCAATCTTCTGCAGTTTTAGCTAAAATATACGGCGACTAACGATCATTCTCAAAACGCCAGCTGCCGCTAGGCTTGTTTTATTTTAATTTGCCTACATGCATTTAGGGTGGACCTCTTTGTGGCACAAGCTTGAGACATTTCCAAGAGAAGTTTCTACACAAATCTCCTTTTTTTATTTGTTGATGAGATTATGAATACAAAATATAATCTGATTTAAGAGTGAGCACCTTTTCCATATCAAGTAAGTATTAGATGACAAATTCCTTTGGATTTAAATCTTATTACTCATTCTTTCATTCTTTCTAGAAAGATTTCACTTTCAATGACAATTACGTCTGTATGTAAATTATTTCAGCATGTTCATCTACATTACTTTGCAAATTTGTCGATACACAAGGCCTTTAATTTGTATTAAGATAATCCCGCACCAAATAATTCTACTCTAAAGGTAAAAATCCTTATTATTTTATCGAATTTTGTCGAAATGAAATATATAGAAGAGAACATTGAGTAATTATAGCAGATTATTTTATCTAGAATATATAAATATTTCTTTGTGAGACTCGATCCCATTCACCTAAAATATATATGAGAATTATGGTCACATGTCAATTATGGCGGATTCTAGTCGTAAAAAATATAAGACACTCGAAACAACCACTAATAATGCCCATAGGTTTACATAGAGAGACTACACCTATTGGCATAATTGTTATATAAAAACATTCGAAAGAAATACGATATTAAATACATGTTTTATGATCTCTCATCCCTGTTGACCAGGAATACGGTTGAGCAAATTTGAGTTCCTCTTTTACAATGAATAAATAAAGCACTTATAGGGTTGCTCCTCTTAATTCTGCCATGAGAATTTTAGTGGATTTCCCCAAAACTATCTGAGGGTCCGTGTTCCATACTAATTAGGAGAACATATTTTCAATCTAACAAATAGAATGGCGAATTCTTGTCCACTCGTCCATTTCATAGATCAGAATCCCCTTTCTAGGGCTTTCTGTAAATAAACAATTTGAACATTTTGTATAGATTGTCATCGTCTATGAAAGACTTACCACTTAAAAAATATCTGCAACAATTAGTACTAAAGAATCCATTATACTTCGAGTAAAAATGTTTTATATTAGGATAAAATCTCCTTTATCAATAGTTACAAGATATCTATCGTTGAAACATTCATAAATGGATGAAGCTATTTGGGTTGTAGATTTATCCTATGCCATATCAATTCATGCCCAATATTGCAGGTTGTTTCAGAGTGATGACTGCCATGCAGTCGAATAAAAGAAGAAAATTTGCCTGGCCTTTTTTTGCTGAGTTCATTTACTCTTTAGGCTTCCATTTTAAGTTTAACTCTCGTACCATCCAACTTTTATAGTTTAGTTACAAATATATTTGGTAGTTAGTTCTTCAACAAAGTTTGCAAAATCTTGTTTCTACAAGTAAATTGCTTTGAATATCTAGGGTGTGTCCTGAATTATAGTTGCACAGGATAAGGGGCTTGATAATAGCAAGATTGTGAATGCTCTAAAGGTTTAAAGGGTATTAGATAGTTAGCTGGTGGTAATAGGTTGACAATTGAATATGCAAGCAAGTTGCATGATAGCATGTTGTGGAAGAGTTTAATATTGAGGTTGAGACTATAAGGTGGGTAGAGAAGTAATAACCGAGATTAAAATGTAAACAGCCAATTATAGAAAGATATTTTTAGCAAGCTATAGGAAAATGAATGTATAATAGAAATATAAAGCTTGATAAACAAAAATTTAACTATACGCACCCTGATGTCCAATTTAGCATATTTGTTGGCCTTTTCCATCATTAAAATGTTTGCAAAATCGCTTATACAATATGAGAACCCAAATTGGTGCCACACACGTTGCTTAAATATACTTACCATGTGAAATATATGTAGCGGATTTATTAAAATTTTATAGATATAATCATACGGATGCAGATGTAACCAATCTCTTTGTAAATTTACGCAAATAAAGTATATAGTTTAAATTAAACTTTATCTCTAATAAATCATAAAAGGTATTCTTAATAAACTGTAATTTTTGAGATATTTCTGGAATAAGATAAGAAGTCGAATTTGGTACGCAGGCTTTTTCTTTTTTCGATTGTTGTTTACATACAGCCTTGTCCAAAATTATGGAGTAGGTATAAAATGTGAAGAATATGATTGAAACTTATTTTTTTCATACTTGACATGATACAAATAAACTTTTGGGTGTATATTTAAAGTATCAATAATATTTAAAGTGTCTCCCATTTGCCCTTTAAGCTCTTTTATGTGTTTTTGCATACTTGATAGTAAGTTGGCACAGGTAAGGTTGGCTCAATTTTCTGCCACTCTGTATGAATTTTGGCTGTTAATTCACTTTTTTAGGAAAAATTGTGCCCCTCACTCTTGTGACCAAGTGTGATCACAAAGCCTCGCTTGAGTTGAGGTCTGGTGATTAAGGGGGCCATTCCATCAACGTCACCCGTTTATTTTTAAACCAACCCTTTGAGACTCTAGATATGTGGAATGGACCATTGTCTTGTTGGAATATTACACCACTTGGTATGTCATCATTGAAAATTTTACCTGAGGATGGTTGATAAACCTGGTCTAACATGCTGCTCTAAGTAATGGAATTCATTCTGCCCTCACAAGTGAACAACAATAATGGACCTGAAGACGACCTGCAGCCCCAAACCATTTGACTAACACCTCCAAATTTGACTTCTGGGACAGCACATCTCGGATTATAAGCTTCTTCAACTCTTTAGCGAACATATAAAGCTACGGTGGTTCCAAAGTTCTGAGGAGAAATACAAATTTGACTGATCATTTGTGTTATCCCATAAAAATGCGTATAAACGTAATAAATTGGTAGAAGCTAATGCGGGAAACGTACCTCAAAGTTGCTTTCATCAGAGCAAACAACTTAAGCCCAATCATCATCAGTTCAATCTTCATGCTTTTTTGCCCAAGACAATTGCTTCTTCTTGATCACCTGAGAAAGCCATGGTTTCTCTCAAGCCTTACATTCTTTAAGCTCAGCTTCTAATAACTTTTTTCACTGTGCGTCTTGATATCTTTTTGTTAGTTGCTACCAGAAACTGAATAACTACATCGGTGTTGTACACTTTTTGCGACTTTGACCATCATGGTTTTTGAAAGAATTGGTCTATTGTACCTTTTAATGATTGTTTGGACACCGTTTCTCAAGTATTTCCATTTTCTTGCAAGTTTGACCTGAGATAATCCCTCCCTGGACAATGCAATGATTTGAGCGTTTTGAGCTTCAGGAATCTCTTTCTTCGGAGAATTTTAAACAAAAGATTACCACTTCTAACTTAAAAATAAGATAATTAAAGAAAAATAGGAATAAACTTTAGTATCACACAATGAATGGTAGAACGTTGCCCCAACCACTTATACACAATATGAAAAAACGCATTAAATCGGTTATAAAAGCATAAGGAGGACACATCAAATATTAATTATTTATATAATATAAGCAAAAATGTTTTTTGGACTATGTGAATTATGACCTAAAGGAGTTTCCATCATAGTCTTCACTTTTTCATACCTGCCCCATAATTTTGCCCTAGGTTATATTTGCCACATTTTTTCAGAATAGGCAAAAATTAAGAAAATAGTAGAGAATTAGAATGAACGTTCAAGCGGTTTCCATTAAGATACTAATAAACAAATATAATGTCACCAAAATAGCAACGACTAATTTACTCTAAGTAGGATTATAAGAAAAATTACTGTTGAGACAAACAAAAACTAATAACTAATTATTTTAAGCTTGTCCTTAATGTTTCAGAGATAAAATGGAAGAAAGTTCTACACCTAAATGAACCATTTAGCTATTGCTCGAACTATTATCTTCATAAACTCACGTTGGCAAAGGGCTCACGTTTGTAAATGGGCAGGTTTTCAAGCCATGACCTAGTTGAACAAAGTACTATGCATTGAGGAAAGGAAATATAACAAGATGGCTGTTAATGAAATAAAAACGCTCGTAAGGCTGATTTTTGCGAGTAAATGTGAGAATAGAATTAAGTTTACTTCAGTTCAGGATCGGAAGTCATGCCATTTGCAGTAACAGTTAATCCCTTTGCGGTTAAATTCATCTCACAATGGTTTGGTCTTATTTTAGTTGCTCTATTTATATTTCCATATTTTGTACATTATTTCTTTTCTACTTTTGATTTTATCTTCTTGAAAGAGAAGTTTTTTAAAAAGTGTATCCTCAGATTCAAATTGTTATATACACAACTCAATCCTCAAACAATTGTATGATGGGCAGTGCAATAGAAAGTTCTTAAGATTCTCTATTGCACCTTCACAAACTGGACACATTGTATTTCCATTTGAATGTATGTATATTTCTGTCATATACTGGTAGAGCACTTGTTCTTGCTTTTTAGAGTATAACTGATAAATATGAGTTATTTTAAATATTTCCTTTTTTTATATCTATTTTCTAATTTCTGTATACCTCAAGACTTTATTTTGTTGAGATTTCCTCCTTCCACATTTATAAGTCCCACTCATATACTTCTTGCTTTATATCTGAGTTATTTTGATTTTTAATATCATTGATTTGTAAGTTATCTGACAAATTGATGGTCCTTTTGTATCATATCATTCAAAAAACATTTTAAAAGATCATTTTTTCCTGCAAAAACACTTTTAATATACATATATTTTTGTTCTACTATCCTTGTCTTCATTAAAGATGATCCTATTTCTACCATTAAAGTAAAGTTTGTGGCATACACTGAAGATTTTCCCTTTTTACACAAATACCCCTTACAAACATGAAAAGGGAAAATAGTGAGGATACGCTTTTGAAAATAATATTTGAGATTAAGTTTCATAGTTTACGAAATTTTAAGCATTAATAGAAAATTAAATTTAGGATAATGTTCAAAATATCCCTAAGGTAAGACTATGTGTTTTCTGTATGTTGGACGTTATACAACAACATGATGGAAATCGCTACAATTAAAAAGCTGCCAACAGACGCTCTAAATTTTTGACTCCTGCTCTTTAAGAATTTTGAAAGCAGCCATAATGCAGAGAGAGAATTGAGAATAGGTGAAGGAAGTATAAACCTGTCCAGGCAACAGCTGGTTTTCTCTTATCCGCAGGAGTGTGCTGCGATGTTACAACGACAGACACGTCCACCGGAGATCCTGTATGGAATATTCGCCATGTTCTTCCAGACCTAGACCTTGCCAATAACAACTCAGTGACAGATGTCAAATTTAACGTCGGAGCCACGGCATTCCTTCCGTGCCGTTTTCCACGTTACTCAAGGCATCAAGAAGTAAGAACTTACTTATATTTCATTTTCTTATTTATTTCTTATTCAGATGTATTGGAGAAAAATAAACATTTCTCTAATTCATATCTTTATTTAAAGAGAAATGTGTATGTTCTCCCCTCCTTCATCATTTAAATGAGGGAAGTAGTTGCATTTTCTTTTCTCTTTACAGAGCTCGATTTTTCCTTTCCTCAATAATTATTTGGATAAATTGATTTTAATGAATTAACTCTAAACTAGTTTTGAGAAATATTCCTGATGTTAAATCCTTCTTTTAGATCAATATTCTAGCATTTGGTTCGTTTCTTTGCTTTGCCGACTTTTCGTCAAGCTTGAATCAAAGAAATTTGGTTAAAAGTTGAAAGTTGTGGCAGACTTGAATTAAATTTATATGACCAATGATTTTAATGTTGATTACATTCTACATCTAATTAACGAAATAAAATGAAAAACATCTCATAAACTTTAAATCAATATACTTGTAGACAGAAATTTATTAAAATCTATCGAACTTAATATAAAAACTAATGAACTCCTCCATAAACAAATATATTGTATAAAATGTATGAAGTTGAGAATTCATGTATTTTTTCTTGTAGTAATACATATGAACCTTCAAGGCCAAAACCTAACGAGGTTATCACATAATACTTATGATCCGTTTACACCTTTTCGCTTATTGTAAACTTCCACAGTTCTTCTAGGTATCTATATACTTAGTTGAGACCCTATATCAAAGTGTTTCTCTGAGAATGTCATAGGTTTTTTACGAAACGTGATATAAAAAGATCAAATTTCAAAGGGAAAAAGATATTTCGTAAATTAAAAATAGAATGCAAGGCAAATTAAATCTAGTAGATATGAATTTCATTCAATTATGCCAGAGCAATCAGCTGTTTCCCAAAATTCCTACGGTTAAAGCTTGGCGATCGGTCTGCAGAAGTACGAACACAAAATTCCCGATCATCTCCAAAAACGAAATCTACAGAAAAAAAGGGAATCCTTAAAAATGTGTTTAATGATTAAAAACTTTCTATTGATAATTAGGGAATACATGAATTTTAATCTTCATAATATTGCTATTAGCAACGTGGTTTTATGGAGTATCGTGTGGAAGTAGTAAAATATTTTATTGTTCTTTTAATTGATCATGGTTAATAAAACGTATATTTAGTGGTTTTTGCCGTTTGTCTTTTCCCACAATTGGGTTGACATCCTAATCATAGTAAAGTTAACAGTTTTATCAACTAATTGACTCATCTCCGACCTTCTCTCTATTCATATTTCATAGTTACGCCGCTGGCCGTGTAACCATACCATCATCAGGAATTTCAGGTTAAATTGCTATCAGACAAAAATTTCGACCTTAATTAGGATTTTATCATGTCATTCCATTAATTTAACCGCTTGTAAAGTATTTTCTCCCTCTGATAGTAACTTGCGCATTATCATCTCTGCTAAAATTCCACAATAAACGGTGTTTTTTTATCATTGAGTTGAAATTAACGTGGCTATATCCACCCCAATCTGCCACATAATTACTAAGTTTGACATGGGTTCTTTATTTAGACTTGTTACACGCTAGATTCCTTGACAAAACTATAATTAAAACAAAACAATGACAGTTGACACACTATTTTAAGAACAGAGGGTCATATATTTCTTAAAGTTCTCTGCGCTGGCAATAAACACCGTAAAACCGATAACGTTAAGAGGATCATCCGACAACTAAGACAGAAATTCTTCGATCACACCTCGTTTTAGGCAAGTAAATTTCCAAGTGTCATATTTAATTAAATTTGGAAAATAAATAGACTGGCGAGAGCCCAGAAATGGCTCTAAAGTAGAGAATGAAAAAACAAGTAACCTGTCTATGTTCCAAAAACACCCACAATTTTGACCTTAGATTGTAGCACGAAGCACAGACCTCTTAAAACCTGGAATGAGCTCAGATATTGGTGAATTTCATACAGGCCCCAGGACTATTTTCAACATTATTTGATATTACTCGAAAACCTATGGTAATAACTTTTTTGGCTGAAGGTTTTGCAGTTTTCATATATATATATATATATATATATATATATATATATATATATATATATATATATATATATATATATATATATATATATGAGTCATGACGATGTACAAACTAATTTGTTGGTGGTATGGTGAGGAGGGGGAATACCAACCGAGAGAGAACATCGACCAAATGCTCTGGTATGATAATTATTTCAAATTGCCCACCGCCACTCACCAACAACACAACACCCATCCTCAGTAGACAACCTGCGAGCAACAGGTTTTCGCCATCACGAAGTCTGTGTTTACTAGGTAAGAAAATTGATTTTTTTGGATGTCTGTTGGTATTTTTCACGGTTCTCATATAGTGTCTTACGTAAATGAATAGGGCGTGATTGTTTTGAGTTATGTTTCTTTACGATATTTAGGCATATTGAAATGTTACCTAGTGAAATGAAGTGCGTCCTTTTGAAGTGGCTACCATGGCATTGTTGTAAAAAAAATGGTGGTGTGGGAGAACATCGACCGCCAACATGTGGGGCAACACCAATGAGTGAAATTTTGAAAATACCATGTACTTTGAAATACTTGTAAAAACATAACAAAAAGTGACCCATTATGTATATTAGCATAAAGATAAATGCCGGTGGTAAACTAGGGCATTTAAATGAAGTGGAACAGTGTTTTTATTGTTTAAAATTGAAGGTTATTTTTAGCGAATTATGATGCAATATCAGTGTCATTATGCTATAAGCACATGAAATAACTATTATATAGGTGACTTAGGTTATTAAAATAACTCTAGGATTAATATTCAATTTTCCAAAAAGATTTTTACCACCGGATGTATTCGAGGCATGGCGGTCGGTGTACTCACATATCACTACGAGTTTTGGACAAAATGATTTAAAATACTAATAATTGTTTAAATATTGTAAAAAAATACTGTAATTTATAGATAATTGCTAATATTAAATACACAAGACTAATAATTCTTCAACTATAAACAGGAAATTTGTTTTTTAGGGCAGTTCAACTTTACCTATTCATATGTCTAATGTCATTAACTCTTTCAGATCTAGCCTACTGCCTTCTTGGAAGCTCTTATCATCATGCCTTGCAAGTATGTCAGGAAAAGTGACAAGCAGCTCGACCGCACCAACCTGGAGCTGCATTCAAGTACCCGGTTGCAACCAATTGCAGCTTTAAAGCGCCGCTGAGGAATTTGGGGTTAAGAAACCAACTCTTGTGGTAATTTTAAAAATTCATTCATCTCATTTAGGCTACATCAAAGGTCTGGAATTCACTTCCTCAGTCTGTTTTTCCAGACTCGTTTAACATTTCTTCTTTTAAGAGGCAAGTCTGCCAGCATTTTGGGAACCATATTTAATTTTTTTAACTTTATTTTGTAGTCTAAATTTATATATTTTATTTTTTAATTTTTTAGCAAAGGCCTTCTAAGTCCTAATTCATTTCTTTTGTTACAGGATGCCTCTTATCTGTCCAAGAAGTTGTCTGACAGGGTCACTTATGTGCCTGTGCAACCCCATACTAATAGGATTTTTACCACCCCAAGCTGCCAAGATGTTCTGTGGCCTGCACATGAACGAAGTGCGAAGGATGGTATACCAATATGCCAAAGCCTGTAGGAGCCAAACCATCCCTGATGCCTAGGAGAAGGACAGAATGGCAACGTGAGACTGGTGTTACTCATTTATGAACCGTCATCCAAACTTTGTGTTCAAGGCTCCGGAAGGCATGTCAATTGCCAGGAATGGGGCATTTAACAAAGTTAATGTGGAAACTTTTTTTAAGGCTTACACATTAGCTATGGAGAAGTTCGAATTCACTCCGGACCGAATATACAATTTGGATGAGAGTTCTTTGTCCACAGTTATGAAACATGTTAAGGTTGTGTGTGCGAGAGGTCAGCCAGTAGCCACAAAGGTAACTCGGGAAAGAGGGGACACCATGACGTTTGTGGGTATTATAAATGTTGTGGGGCAATCTATTCCTCCAGTGTTTATAATTTCCTGATGCAGATGGAACCCAGCTTTCATGAGGAACACGATCTTCGGTTCCAAAGGCAAATTTCATCATAATAGACGGATCAACGGTGAATGCTTCGTGCAGACACTTCAGCATCTTCATGAGAAGTCTGGTTCGTCTGTAGAGAACAAAATTATTCTTATCATGAACAATAATGAATGTCACATGAACATTCATGTTGTTGGGTTTGCGATCAAGCATGGTATCGTGATTGTTACCTTTCCTCCGCATACGACAGACAAACTTGAGCCATTGGATGTGAGTGTGTTTAGTCCCTTCAAGACGTTACTGCATAGCCTACTGAACGACCACTCTTCCATGCACCCTAACGAGCACATAACAGTGCACCAGTTACCAGAGTTTGCCTCTGAGGCTTAGGCTAAAGCCAGTACCCCCTCTAACATTCTCGGTGGTTTCAGGTCTACTGGCATCTGGCTTATCAATCGCAACATTTTCCCAGATGATGAGTTTGTAGGAGCACAAGTAACAGAGCGACCGGCACCACCTGTAAATTTTGCAGTAGAGGTTCCTCCAACTTCTTTTGATGGAGAGGAAGGACTAGCTGAAGGCCATAACTCAGAAGTAGACCTTCCTGATCGTCTCCCATGCATCCATATGATGCCTTGTCCCCTGTTGATGTGATGGTGGAACCTTGCTCTTATGGGGCACCTGGCACCTCCAGTGACCCTTCCAGCCCAGGCCCTCGAACTACTGACCCTACCACCCCAGGCCCTAGCACTGCTGACCATGCCATCCCGGGCCCTAGTACTGCTGACCCTGCCACCCCAAGCCCTAGCACTGCTGCCCCTTCAATCCCGGGTCCTATCACTGCTGACCCTGCCAACCCCCACCCTAACAACTCAAACCTTGCTTCCTCAGAGATCACCACAGATAGTGTCAGGCTGTTCCACAAGGCTGCCACTCGTCCTGATGGAAAGGGACGTAAGAGGGTACGGGCCTGATTCTGACTGAGAATGAGGAGGCCATCACAGATCTGAGGATGAAGGCAGAAAAGAGGAAGAAGACAGAGGAGAAAAAGAAGGCAATAGGAGAAAAGAAAAAATATGTGAGGAGCAGGAAGTCTGTCCCTGTAGAGCAAAATAGTGAAGAGAAAGACGTTGATGATGTTCCTATGTAGCTCGATGACTCCTCAGTGTACTCAGATGAGGTAGAGGAGGAGGAAAATTGGACAAAATTGCCATACCCTTTTGCTGAGAAAGCACCAGAGGTAAGGGCCTTTATATTTTTGCAGCCAAAATTTATCAATTATCATAATTCATTATCAGGACTAGCCTAATCTTGCATATATATTTATTTTTTTGTTTTGTTTTATCTCAGTTTTCAATTCTTTTTCAGGTGGGTGAATTTTTTTTTGTTGAGCTGAAGCTGGAAGAGGGAAGAAACGTGGGCACACTGGTGTGTTATGTTGCCCAGGTCTTGGCCATCATGGAGGATGGGAAGTTTAATCTTTCTTTCCTCCGTTTGAAGTCAGCTTTCACCAAGGACACCTTTACATTCCCTACCAAATTGACGAACCGTCCCTCGAGTCAGGACAGTGTAAGGGTGTCCTGGTAACCAGCCTGGGTGCCGACCTGGTTAAGGTGTACCCCACTCTGATTGCCTTCAACATGCACTTCTGAGCCTGTAGTATCCTACAGGCTAAGTTATTTATTTGTATATAGTTTTATGTCTTAAATTCACTCTATTTGTATGTAATTAGGCTAAAAGTTGCTCAAATATACTTTAAAGTTTCTTAACTTCACTCTCTGGTTCAAATAGTTGTTAATAATTCATAAAATTTCATAACAATTCCCAAAAATAATTTTTGTCTGCCAGTTAATTTTGTTTTGAGGAATAAATGCTAATTTTTTATGTGCGTATTTTTCATTTCATCACTTAATAATGATGGGGGAAGGGGTCGCTAAGATTATCATATATGTTGATTTCAGGGAAAAGAAAAACAATGTCCTGTCGTTTATGAGCTTCAAAATTAAGGATCGATGTTCCCCCACACCTCGGTCGGTGTTCCCCCGCGGTTAGGGAACACCGACCGAGGTCCCAAAGAAACTTAGAGTGCCTAAAATGGCAATTATTTTCTGAGATGAGGATTTATGAGTATACCATAGGTGGGCCATGTTGTGAAGTTTGTTTTGGGCATAGTTTGCACTCGCGCAGTTACAAAATAGAATTTTTATGCAGGTTTTTCTACTAATAGGTCGGTGTTCCCCCATCCCACCCTCGTTGGTGAAATAAGAAAAGAAAGTTAACTGTATTCAATTTATTAATCTCTGCTACATTGCTAATGAATGAAATAAAAACAATATATTATTAGGTTTTAACTTCTCATTGGTTTCCATAGATTCTGAGATCATGAATGAACACTAAATATCAGTACAATAAACAATACAAATCATTCTGACTTCCAACATTAACCTGTGTCATTTTTGTCAAAGTTCTGGTCACGACAAACAAATTCACTGTCCTCTTTTCGTACCAACCTTATTGAATCCTTGTGGCACTTCTGTAATTTTACATTGCCAAAATGAACACAAGATTAATACTGAAATTTTCACCCCAAAATGTTAACGTTCCACAAAATGTATCTATTTCTTAAAGCCATTCAGTTTTAGTTTCTTATCGGTGATCTTGTTGTGATCTGCAGCTGAATTAATTTTGCGTTTAGAATGCACTTCACGGTTTCTTTCTTTGCTGTAGTTAGATGTGGAGACATTGAACAGACTGGCCGCCATTTTAAAGTACAATATTTTCATGAAGCTGTGACCACTAGCACAGCTCAATGTAGCCAGCTGTAAATCTCCTTCCCCTAGTGCAACAACGACCTTCTGGAAGGCCTCCTTGAGGTTGTTTCCGACTTGGAAGAAATATTTAATTATTTTACGCTAAACGAGAAGTCACAGCCGTCAAAGGAGGAAAGGTCGAGGGTATGTCACGTCAAGCAATCGTCAACGAATTTCACTTTTTCCCCACGGGAACTACAAGATCTATTTTGTACGGAGCCACGTATAGCCGACCCATGTCTAGCTAAGTTTCCCCGCAGTACCCCCCGGGGCAGGATGGGTTGAAGTGAACTGAACTGCCATTCATCTGGTCTCGCTCCAACTATGTCGGTCCACTTTTATACACATAATTAGAGACGTAAAGGAAAGCAGGTTTGAAGGTTAGCCCACTGTGGAACTCTACGGAATAGACTACCTGGTTACGAAGCAAGGCTGAAAGCTTGGAGGAAGAGTTGACTCCAATCTCTGAGGGTAGTTTCCGACCAAGACAACAGTAGGACATGAAACCGTCCCTGTGTAAGTTGGAAGCAGCATCGATAACCAAACCTCAGACGGGTTGGCACCCCGGGTAGTGGTTGTTGATTCGATCACCACCCATCATAAAGTCCGCCACATTTTACCCGTCTGTGGGGCCTCCTCAGGTACACCCATCATTCATCCATCCCATCCCGCAGTTCATGTTCGCTGAAGCTCTCATATGGAGGAAATCGCGAGAAGCCAACCATGGTACAAGGTTTCATAAATTCTCAACATCTGGAACAAAAAAGAAAATAAAGAGTACGCACACGTATTCAAAGTAATCTTTGCGGACACATCGATGGAACAAAAGGCAAAAGAAAATGGACTCCTATTATTCAATGCCAAAATTAGCGGAGAGCAGATAGAAAGGGAAGAATTTCCCCCAATACAATTCTGTTTACGCTGTTAAAAGATGGAAAGCCACGTGATCAAAGATTGCCCCGAACCACAGTAGATCTGCTCAAGGTGCAGTGAAGCGGGGCACCACTGGAAGAATTGTAGCAGTCCGAGGAAGAAGTGTGCCAAATGTGGTCAAGGACACCGCGCCATGGCTATCGCCCGCCCCCTAAAAAAGGAACTAATAAAGAAAAAAGTCCAACAAAAGAAAGAAGAGCAGACCAAAAAACAAAACACAACGTATGCTTAAGCAGCGCAGGTAGTCCTTACGGAAACGAACCCTAAGAAAACTTAATAAAAGCTAGAAAATGAAAATTCTACCAAAATCCTGACATGCATCCTGTATGCACATGTCAGAAATCTTACAAACCCGGGAACCTTTGCAAAGGATCTCAATCAGATGCTAGCTATAAACGAGACATGTGAAATGCGGTTTCCTGATAATCCACCATCATGACACGTACTATAATTGCAAATGGTCCCCAAAGATATAACGGGTAAAAGCCAGCTGAAAAAAAGAAAAATAATAAGGATGTCATGCGGCCAGACCCAAGGATCGAGGCCCAAAAAGAAAGAGAGACGGCCGTAAGACACCTCAGACAATTACACATTGTGTGGAAAGAGAAACTAAGTCCTCTGATACCACGTAAACCTCGGACTCAGACGGCTCCGTATGTGAGGTTAAATCAAAAAAGCGGAAAAGAAAAAATAATAATGAAATCGACGCTGATAGAGTAAGTCTCAAAATATACTTCACGGAGCAGTTATCCTTCCCGAAGGACTGGGACACGAATACAATTGGGGTGTGATAAAAAAGAAGTTCATAAATGGGACTGTCGTGGTATGGCATTATATTACATCAATACCACATTATGTCTATGGGGGAGGACCGATAACTTACAGGTGAACCGACGAAGGGACAGAACACCACTAGTTTAGACGGGCTGAAATGCGAGATGAGAGTGCAACGAGGTCATGTAACAAATGGGCAATGGCAAAGCTCAAGGTTATTTTAAGAGGCTTGTACAAAAATGTAAATTTATTTACATAAAAATAATGAGAGAATTGATGGGTAAAATTACTTCACAGAATTAACGGACAAAATCACATCAGTAAACGAAGGAGGGAATTGCAGTTATAAATCAGACTATGAAGTTAGAACTTAAGGTATTACAGGAGAAGAATATTCAAATGGAGGGGAGGGGGTTAACTCAATTGGGTTACTGAAGGGGAGAGAGAGGCTGGCTTACGGATGTCTTTTGCACGTGAGTTGAGGCCGCTCGGAACTTCTG
Source organism: Ceratothoa steindachneri (assembly GCA_963969495.1). Classification (NCBI taxonomy): domain Eukaryota; kingdom Metazoa; phylum Arthropoda; class Malacostraca; order Isopoda; family Cymothoidae; genus Ceratothoa; species Ceratothoa steindachneri. The sequence continues at coordinate 37,422,030 of OZ018329.1, forward strand.
AGCGGGAACTTGAAGTGATGACGGTTCACAAACAAAACAGGGGGTTGGAGAGGTACATTCCGTTCCGGGGGAGAGTGTTTCGGCCCCCCGAAATAAGGGGCGAACGAAGGGGGGCTTCGCCAGGAGTTGATGAGAGAAGTCCGGAAAATCATTCAGTGGCGATCGTTAAGTGGATTCCCTTACTGGCTGGGGCTAATTCCAAACACACAAAATAGTTAAGCTGTCACATTGCTTTGTTGTTTGCACCTGACTTGGAACTATTGGGAATCTTCTGGGGTGCGGACGAGACTTCTCAACTCTGTGTCTCTTCATGGGAGTCGAGCGCTATTTATGTCTGAGGCTCTCCCCGGGGTTGGAGGGGTGGTAAGCGGAAAACAGCTCTAGTCTCAAATTGCCTCGAATCTTCTTGCAGAGGCTATTCTGCTCGTGTAAAAGTGAATCGTGGTGGACCACAGTTCGAGGCTACCAATTTAGGCCTAACCTGGCCTTCGGCAGCGCATGGAAGTTCCTTTCTGCTCAAGAGAGTCAGCGTGGGGTTTCCTCACAGGGACTTCGACGCTTAATGCAACGAGGAAACGGTTGAATAGGCACTGTTTAACCAAAACATCGCCTTCCACCGATAAACATTTGTGGAACTGTCCCCAGCAGAGTAGAAAAAGAAAAGGAACGGGAAACGCAAGTCAACAACCTGTAAACACTAAGACATCTACTAAAGCCAGAACAGAGAATGGAAATCCCGAACAACAGGTTAAGAATCTTGAATATCAACGTGAATGGATGGGAGGGAGAAGCCAGGGTATACGGAAACATATTCCGTGTGTTTGATCCCGACATTATACAAATCACGGAGCATTGTATTGATACGACCAACAGGCGGTTAAAGATACCAGGCTACAGAGTGGTCTTGAAAAACTATTCTCAGGTGAGGTACAATGGTGCTGCCGTTGCCGTCAAAAGCAATCTCTCATTCAGACGCTTTCCGTTATGGACGGGTCCTTCGTGGCGGTAGAGCTGCACACTCTAGTGGGCAAGCTTATAATAGGGGCAGCATACCAACCACTTCGACGAAGGTACCTTCCTATCAGAAGCTTCTTTTGGGACAACCTCAATGTTAGATGCCGAACAGCTGGCTATGGTAACACGAATAAAAGAGGCCATAACTTGGAAATGATTATGCGAAGGAAAAACATCTAGCGTATAGATCCGGATTTTCCGAACTATATCACCGTTCTTTCAGCAACAAAGCTCGAGATAATCATGACAAGCGATGGCTTCCCCTTCACTTACCTTAGTGAGCCAGGCCCAACTGTCCCCATTGACCTCATAGCGATCTTGACGACCATTTCTCTCGCGCCAATCCAGCTTCCAATCCCTCTTCGCAAAAGCTACGCTTCGGCCAACTGGGAACGCTACAAGGACATCCTTGCTAGATTTGAACCAGCGGACCTAAACTGAGCAAGGCTAAGGAGGATCGACGAGGAGTTGGTGAAGATAACTGTCCATATCATCGAGGCGTATCGTGAGAGTGTATCCATAGAGACGTACAAAACTCTCCCACAACCCAGATGGACGGAGGAACTGAGAGAGATCGCTAGAATGCAAAGGAAGGTGTATGAAGAAATCAAGAGAGAAGGTACAAATCGGGAAAGAAGCTCGCTGCTACGACGCCTGAGTGAAGATCTAAAGCAGGCTGTTAACCAGCAACGGCCGAGATTTGGGACAGCCTGATTAAAAAATTAGACAGCGAGGTGAGACCCGATGTGTTCTGGCGACTTGTGAACAAGTTAAAAGGTCTTACAAGTAGAGAAAAGACCCGCATTAAGGAGGGCGATGACTGCTTGGAAGACCCATGGTTTTGGAAGAGATTCTGCACATTCTAGAAAGATGTCCTCACGATAACACCAGAAGACAATGCGGAATTCGAACAGGAATTCAAGGGCCGACTGATTGAAGATCTTGATCAGATTGTGCATCGCACGCTCTTACATGCCTATGTCGATGAAAGGGGGGTTTCGGCAAAACATGGACGACCAATTCCACCTGAAGAGATCATGGCAGTCATAAAAACCTTTAAACAAAAGGCACCAGGCTGGACGGGCACCACCCAAAATAACTTGGTGCATGCTTCTCCCGGCAGATCATTCAGGGAATCACAAACATCCATAATGCTTCACTGAATATGGGCTACTTTCTAAAGGAAGAAAGCACGATTAGCTGTTGGACCACAGGCCAATATTTCTCCTGGAAATTATAGGCAAAGTCTACGAAAACAGGTTACAAGACCAACTGACTGAGATGGAAGCTCACAGCCCTCAGCAACACGGGTTCCACAAGAGAAGAGAGACTGACATAACCCTGCCCTTCTTACTGAAAAGATCGCTCCCTGTAAAGCTGAGAGGAAACACGTAGACGTGGTTATGCGAGATGTACAGAAGGCCTTTGATAAGGTTTGGCTAAGAGGCCTACAATACAAGACATTGGGCCTCCAGCTGATTCCAATCCTGGAAATGGTCCTTTGTGACTACATCATGCACAGAAGAGCCTAAATTTCAATCAAGGGCTACAGAGGACCCGAGTTCGAACTTGAGGCAGGTGTTCCACAAGGTGGTTGTCTGAGTTCGCTGCTATGCCTTGTATACACACTGGACTTACCTGATCCAATAGGGAAGGACGTGATATACCTACAGTTTGTAGACGTGGTTATGCGAGATGTACAAAAGGCCTTCGATAAGGTTTGGCTAAGAGGTCTACAATACAAGATCTTGGGCCTCCAGCTGATTCCAATCCTAGAAAGGGTCATTTGTGACTACATCATGCACAGAAGAGCCCAAATTTCAATCAAGGGCTACAGAGGACGCGAGTTCAAACTTGAGGCAGGTGTTCCACAAGGTGGTTGTCTGAGTTCGCTGCTGTGCCTTGCGTACACACTGGACTTACCTGATCCAATAGAGAAGGACGTGATATACCTAAAGTTTGCAGACAATATCACACAAATCATCCCCAGTTACTTCAAACATACTGGATTTCAAGCAAGGCAGACAGCCATTAAAATCTATAACATCAGTCGATAAGAACGAAAGTGGAAAATCAAGACCAACCACCGAAAGTTCCAGATCCTTACAATAAACCACCCTAGACGTGTTGATGTCTTAGTGGACAACAAAGTATACCCATACGGAAATAAAGGCGAAGTCCTAGGTCTGCACTTAACATCAAAAGGATACAAATGCACACTAACAGCAGAATCTCCCTAGCCTAAATTACAGCTCAGAAATCTGTATAGATTTAAATACATCAGCTCCAAAAATCTTAAGAAGCTATACAATGCTCTGGTACGCTCGACTTTAGTGTACCATGCAGTTGTCATGCAGGCTGCGAGTTCCATCTCTCTCAGACAAATGCAGAGAGTGCAGAACAAAGCAGCTCTGTTATAGCTTGAGCAAGAAGGACGGATTATATTCAGCAAACAGTACTGCATGCAAGAGCTGGACTACCCCTCTGCTTATAGAACTTTCAAAGGCTAGGGAAAAAGACCTGGGACAAGATTGAAGATGAGATACTCCTGAACTTGGACCTAGACCTAGACATTCCAAGAGCAGTTAGGAGACACGCCACGAGGCAAGCCCTATTCCCGAGTTCAAGAAACTGCTCCCGAGTAAACCAAATTGGAATATATACATAAATAAGAATAACAGAACCATCTAATTAAAATTGAAGAAAAAAGAGGTGAAGTGCCCGCAACTTAGACAAACCAAATAAAAATGAAATGGTAACCTAAACACCGGCAAACTAAGATTATAAATTGTTATTTAAAAAAACAAAGAAAATTATATATAGCAAACAAAAAGCTTGAAAGGTTTGAATGCCGCGACGGAGGAAAGATAGAAATTTATTTATTTATTTAAAATAACAACAAAAACCCTCTATGTGTAGATCTGTGAGAAGTTATATATATATATATATATATATATATATATATATATATATATATATATATATATATATATATATATATATATATGTAAAAAAACAAAAAACTAAACTAAACTAAGTAAAAATAACAAATGGGAGGAAGAGAAGACAAGATACAAGAAAAAAACCTGAGAGATGCCCTCTACACCAGGGCAAAACTCAACTTCTTTTTATTTTTATATACCTACCACACATCATCTTTTTTATTACATCAAGTTACATCAAGGGTTCTTACCCCAAAACAGGGAGTACTGTGTTCTTTCCTCCTTCCTGAGTCACCAGTATATGTGGCATACATTCCTGGTGAGACAGACTGTCTTGCGAGAGGGGCATACTAGCCTTCCGCGCGACAGCAAGTCTGTGAATGGTTTGAATTTTCCATGTTGGTATAGCTTCATGTCCTTGTTCAGTTGCTCGGTGGCACAGGTAAGTTTGCCTAAGACCTTACTGTCGTTGATGTCTTGTGGTGAAAGTCATCTGGTAAAAATGCATATCACACACGCCAGCACGGACTGGGTTAGGGCCAGTATCACCGCGTTTTAGCGCAGAGATTCATTTCTTACGAAGCTCTGTGAGACTTAGAGAACGAAAACATTGAATACTTACAGGATGCTTGGCCAGCCGCTGCAATAGCCTCTTTTTCTGCTTTCGTGGGTCTGTACACACATCGGCAATTGACGGCAGCACACTTAACCATGCTGAGTTGACCATATTTGTGTGAACATAAGGGTAGTAAAATAACAAAAAAGGTAGCGTAATCATTGTCATAAGTCATAGCAACAATAATGATAATAATATTGAAAATAATAATAATGATAATAACAATCAAATAATAATAATAATAAAATTATTAATAATATTATTATTTTATTGAAGTCTGCAAAAATATCTAAAATATTCTTCTACTTATCAATTATTACTACAAGAACGTAAAATGGTGATATTATCTATATTAATACTACTATGAATATTTACTAGCTACTATTATTAGTAACAACAATTTTGCCAGTAAAACAGAAGGAACAAGGCACAGACCTCTTAAATCTTTTCTAACATTAGAGCAAAAAGGAGGCAGTTTTTGGATACAAATATACAAAAATAATGTTAATTACCATAGCTTACGGAAACAGGCGCGCGTGACTTGTGGCTGCACTTACTGATGAACTCAAACTAGCGTTCCCTGCAGCTGGCGGCGCGTTTGAATTCAGTGATGCCGTTATGCACAGGCGACATTCAAAACATAGCGCAGTGGCCAGTCCAGTGTTAAAGAGGTCTATGCACGAAGTAAACAATTTTAAAATTCCGTATAATTTCAGAGACAACTGTGCAAACCATATAAACACAGAAATCCACTTCTGAATGTACACAACTTAAATACATAAATATTTATACTATCAGCAAATACTGATATTGAAATATCGTTAGAATACTTATATAATATCGGTGTTACCTTATCAATTTAATAACCGTATAAAAACGAGAAAAAGTAATGGGACAATACTGATAAAGAAGTGACGATACCTGTCTTGGAAGATTATACTAAATATTGTTTATAGATTTTGTCGCTGTAATATTAAGTAATAAATCTAAAACGTGTCTTCAGTTAATTTAATTTTAAGTTTAGTTTTTTCGTTTTCTTTTGTTAGAAATGATTTCTCGAATCTATATAAGCCTAGCTTTGGATCCTTTGGTTATACAGACGAAACTTGATGGTACTAATTTTTACCAGCAGGGTTTTTTCACAATATATGTACTATTTGGAATTTTGCAATTAATGTTAAGTTTCATCACATGAAATATATCCATATAGATACGAGGGGCGGTCAATAAGTTTTGCAATTCGGATATAAGGAAACGAGATATCAGGAAAAGTGTTTAATTATTTTTCAATATAACTACCCTCGACTTCAATGCACTTGCGCCACTTGTCCCCGAAGCTTCGAACTGCCGACAACCAGAAATCTCCCGACTGCTGTTCAATCCACTCCTGGACGGCGAGCTGGACATCTTCATCGTCCTCAAACCGGCGTCCACGCAGTGCAGCCTTTAGCTGGTGAAATAAAAAGTAGTCGCTAGGGGCCAGATCTGGACTGTAGGGGGGATGGTTGAGCTTCTCGGATCTGCAATCGCGCAAGGCACCTTGTGCAACTCTGGCCTTGTGGACTTTAACGACGTTGAAGTCGATCATGGGGCGTGAGGTTTTTAGGGACCCAACGGGCAGAGACCTTGGTCATGGCTAAATTGTCGTGGATGATGTTTATAACACTTCCATGTTATATTCCAAGTTACCCCTCGATTTCTTCGACCTTCACCCGTCGATTTTTGACGATCATCCTCTCCAAACGGGTCACATTTGCCTCGTTAGTCACGTCTGAAAGGCGTCCTGGACGGGGGACTCACGACCATGGCGGAACTCCCTATTCCAGCGAGCAATGGTTGCATAGGAAGGGGCGGTGTTGGTGTACACTGCAACCAGGCGTTCATGGATCTCTTTTGCATTCTTGCCTTCTTTGGTTAAAAATTTGATCACTTCGCGGTGCTCAACCTTCTCCATTATTGAAAAAATTGTGACTGACGATCTGCGATCAGCTACTGCTTCTTAAATAGACGAGGAAGGAGCGTGCAGCTGCAGGTCCTGACTTGTCATAAGTTGTCCTAACACCCGCACAAACAGCCATCCCCCTTCCTCTGGTTTGCCCTACGGATTCGCAAAACTCATTGACCGCCCCTCGTATTCGTAGAGGAATAGGCCGAGGGGTGGTTGGAGTTTTCCCCGATTCTTATATATATATATACATATATCCTATTATCCCGAATGCGGAGGAGTCGTCGTACTACTCCCCCTATACTTCGTTCGGCCCGTGCCCTGAATGGGTTTATTGACTCAAAGGGCTTAGAGGTTGGCTACGAAGGGATTGGAATGAACTTTGTCAGCAAGCGCCCCAAAGGAAGTTAGATACACAACAATATGAAAATAAAGTTTTATTGAACACTAAACAAGAAAATATATATACAAATAATGTGCTATGAGAGATAAATCAATAAGTGAATCTCGGATATCTCACTTGGCTTGTAAATAACTATTCACTATGTAAATTCCTATATACTTGTAATGTTAGTAAGCTTCGCGGTGAAGTTGGGGAATGTGAAATGGAAGGGTTACCTTGCTACCTGATATTCGGGTGGCGCTGGTAAGTGAAGGTGGTGAGATAAGGAGTGGAGACGATAGGGTAGGTTCTCCAGGGGCCGACTTGATCCCACAATTGCGTCACGATTTTGCTGGTAGAAGGCGGTGACGGGAGGGTCTTGTTAAAGAGGGCCCTACGCTCGTGAACTCCGAGGAATCTTTGGTACCTCTGTGACGGTGGACAAAGTGACCAATCGACGCGTAGGCTCACGGAGAAAAGCTGAGATGTAGTTTTCTCGCTTAGGGCACCAGGGTGAGGCCGTTTGTAGCTTCGGCTCTGACACATGAGTACGAGCTTGGGTCTGCACTAAGTTGCAGACCAACGGGATAAGGAGCCTCCCTAACTAGTACTGATCTCCCCTCTGAAGACTTGGTGCTTCGACGATTTACCACTACACCGAGAGATGGCAATTCCTGCTCCGCCAGACGCTGTACAAGTTCTACTACTGGGGGTTAAAAGAATTCATCTTTTATACTCAAAACTAGGGAGAGGTTCACATGGTTCCGAAAGTAGATTTGATATCAAGCTCCTCTATTTCGTTCCTTGTAAACTTCCTGGAACCACTGGAAGCAAAGATGGGCTCCCATCTTTCGATAACCAGTCGAGGAAGGAAATCGGTGGTTGATTAAAAGGGCTGGCGGTTCCTTCCAGCTAGAGACGACCAGATATTAATAAGCGGTCCGCCCGCTTTAAGCTTTCTAGTTCCTAAGAAATGAATTTTAACCTTGTTTATATCCATTAATTCAACAAAATCCACGGTTTTATGTTTGACAGCCATTTTCTTAAGATTGGTATTCTTAGAAAAGACTGATAATACGGGAAATTAAGTTCTATAATTTACAAATGACTTCTTGCATAAAATGGCAGAAGAAATTTGAGGAAAACAAGATATTCTAGAGTTTATTTTTGCAAATGAAAATTCCAACGAAATAATCCATGATCAGCTCGCCAGAGTTCTCCAATTATTTACTTGATTTTAAATCTCGAATCTTTGTCATTTTCGTGCTCACTTAGAAAATTTAAATTGTGATGAAATTTTATACTTTTAAAATCTCCATAGTTTGATTTCAGCGTTCACTTTTTACTATAAATGATTAAATATTCCATCATAAACGTAAAAATTATAATATATGAATTTAGGTGCCGGTTAGAAATGGTGAGCGTTTGGTTATACAAACATAATTCAAATACATAATATATTATTTATTGTTAATAAAGTCAGGTAAGAATTCTTCTTGATTGCTTGATTCAACTTGTTGTAGCTCGCGTGAATGGAGAGTATGGAGGTTGACGGTGAAGGTGCATTTGACTGAAGCGAGTGAAGCAACGAGAGTAGAGACTATAAAACACGATCCAAGACTCGGGATCGGGATCGGGATAATATTTATAAGGGGTGAATGTGTAGGAGAGAGATAGTAAAGGTATAAAATATTTTGTGTGGCATGTATGCGTTGATGAGATGGTTACGAGTAGAGCAGGATATATGAAGGTGATGCGGAGAGGATGATAATTATTTGTGTCAGGTTGCCTGGCAAACACTTTCGTTTTTGCTTTCATTTGTCTGTTAGTTTGTGATGTGTTGTCATTTACAACATTCGAGCCTTTGTTTTCTTTTGGTTTTTTGAGAGTTGGTATCCTTTGTTATTTTGTTTTGTTTTATTTGTTTTTTCTACTTTTTCCGCACTTTTGCAGTGGTTTTTATTATTTATTTTTGTTTTTTGCTATTTTTCATTCTTCTAATACTTAATTCACTTCATATGTAATTATGTTTTTACTTTTGGTTGTCAAATTTAGTTTATACTATTCCCATTTTTTCTTTAGCTACGTTCTCATTTCCGTAGTCTTGTTCGGGTATATCATTCTTGTCTTTGTAAATCAGGTTGCTCTCACTTATTGTCTTTTTACTGCTACCGTTGAATCGTTGCCTATATTGGATGTGCCTTTTGAGCCTTTTTTCTTATGAGATTTACTTGTTGTTTGTGTTGGTATTAACGGGTAGATTATTTTGTTGCGGAAGAGAGCCATGTAATTTTTTTTATTTATACTTGAGAGATTACGGAAGCTGTACAGCATCGATGGGGCACTTTAGCTTCTGACACATTCGTTGTTAAGTAGGAAGTATATCAATTCGTTGTTAGTTTTAGCCTGAGGACTATTCCCTCCGAGGTGTATGGATATGCCTTTGCTTTCACTCGCATAGCAACGTTTTTACTTCAGTTTGAAATTTTTTTTCCGTTCTTTTTAATTTTGTTCTTTTCCTCATAGTCGTTCAAACTTTTGATCTCTCTTTCTGTTATTTGTGCTATACCTCTGGGTTTTTTCTTTTGTTGTGCGATGTATGGGCTAATTTGATGCACATCAAACTTTTGTCTGTTGGCTACGGTAAGATCTTGGGTTATTTGGTCTACAACGTCGGAGAGGGCCACCCTGCTTTAGGAACTCCCACTTGAAATTCAAATGCTAAACCTGTCTTGCCGTTTATGTTTAATAGTGATTTCCTTGCATCCAGGTAGCTGCATATCATTTTACAAAGATAATTTTGTAAATTAAGGCTGCTAATCATAGCTTTTAAGCCGGGAAACCACACTTTATCAAAGTTTGACAACATCGCGTAGTATAATGTCCACTCTGTTGCCTTGGGCTGCTTCTGTGGCAGGTATATTTCTTAACACATCCCTCATCTCCATCCATAGTTGGAGCAGTAGGAGTACTAAAGACTCGTGTAAAAGGGTAGGTTAGTTTTGTTAAACCTAAAGCAGGTGTTCTTTTCATTCTTCGCCGTATAAGAGCAGACCATGAAGACCATCATTTTTCTTGCTTACGTCCCTGCAACATCAACTATGGCCTAAAGGTAGATTACAAACGTTACCTGATGAATCGCTTGAATTTCATGTGCTGATTTGATAACTTGATAAGCTCTAAGGCTAATTCCAGAATATATGTTTTCCTTTTCAGCTACATTCTACGAATCTACCTGCGTTTTCCTTACGGATAAGCTAGTCATTTGTAATAAGTGCAATTAAAATGCCAGAGAAGAGTAACATCAGCTACATTTTCGTTTTTTGCTATAGCTGTAGGTGGGAAACATTTGCTCGAACGTGGCGACACCTCCTTTAGCCTTATTGTAATAAGGAATTTTCTCAAGATTTACATTTTCATTCATTGTTAGTTACTTGTGCGTCCATGACACTAGGAGGACTTTATTTATTTTGCTGATCGTATCCGCTACGGAGGACAATAGCGTCAATTCCTTGGTTAAGAGAAGGCCATGCTACCTATCCTGCGGTTCAAAAATCTTTCACCGGATTTGGTTCTTTCGTTTTATTCCTTGGCACTCTTCCCACCAGTTTTGTGTTATGGTTATGGGCAATTTCGTGAATTGGTGAACTTAATTTAAAAGAGATATCGCTGATGACATTACGGTTGGTCTAGTCGTAGGGTGCTGTAACTTCATTCGTAAAAATATGGTAGAATTATTCCAAATCCCATCTATTGAGCGTGCTCTATATTTGCCTAGGTAAAGAATACCTGACAAAAAGCCTCATGTCATGTTTTTACAGCCGATGGTAATCCCCATGTATTGAAGAAGACCAGGAACCGTATTCTAGGCAATAAAGCTCCGTGCTAGCTCCCATAAAATGCCTCGCTTAAAGCATCGCCACAAGGCTTTGAGGCTTTAATGGGTCCGAAAGTACATGAAGTTGGACATGAGTTGCGTTATCTTCAATGACGAGATCATTGCGAGCCTTGACGGACCTGAAGGTATAGGCAAATGTTTGGGTCTATTTCGGAGATGAACGTCACTATCATTTGACACGTTATCAGCATGGAAGAGTAGGAGTCATTTTATGGGCAGGTATAATTAGACACATACCTATTGGCTCAGTCTGGGTGCTAGATGTGGTTAAATGGACCATAGCCGCCTACTGCCATCTCTTGAAAGAGGTCTTGGATCCTGGGTTAGATGATATATCGTTGTCACTTCTATGTATTCTAGTTTTCATGCATTACAATGCTCCATCCAACTCTGCACAGGGCCACCTGAGCGTTCCTAGGCTCTTACGGTATACAAATTTCTGGGCATTATTAAACAAGATGATTTTCCGATGAGGGTCCATTGTCATCAAAGGAACTCGTAAAAGCGACCATCAAGGATGCAGCAGAGGCAATCCAACCTGCTACTATTAAGAAATTGACAAATTCTATGCGTGAGAGGGTTTTTGAAGGCACCCTTCGAAATGGCGCTCATGTGGGCGAATAAATAATTATGTACACCAATCTTGTATTATAATTATGAATTTGTGTTCACTATATATCCAAGGTGTGATTATTGTATAGAATTATCCTTTGTTTTTTCCAAAATACCTCTAGGCGAGCTACTTTCATTCAAATGCTTTTAATATGATTATCCCCCGCAAAATGAGGAATTGAAAGAAAAACTGAAGAACGTAACACAGCATAACTTTAGTGTTGCCATATTGTACAGACCAGCTTGGAAAAGTTTCACAAAAATTGATTCATTATGAACCGAGAAAATCTAACTTTTCCTACCAAGTTAGTAGCGTAGTTCAGGGTGTATATATATAATTATATATATATATATATATATATATATATATATATATATATATATACTAAATCCATCAACTGATTTATGTAATGAGAGCTTCTTTGGCCATGAAGAATTCATCACAGTCCTTAATAAAATTACCCCCACACAAAAGTAATGTAAATCTAACCTACCACATAGCTACCCTGTTAAATAGAGTTCACGAAACAAGTCAGTACATTTTTATAGACAGGAGTGCTCTCTCACCTTTCCCTGCTGTACTATAACACACCTACAGTAGCAGGGAGCTTATTCTTGCTGATATTATCCTCTGCACAGTGATTGTTATAATTTATACCTGATAGCTAAAGAATAAATTTCTTTATTGGTATTCTCCACTATTTAATTTCTGATATTATGCAGCATAAAAGCCTAAAGCAGTGCTCTTGGGTGTTGGCCGTGCGTGACTGAACGTGAATGGTTGAATAATGTTCCTTGGTGCTCTTTAGGTTGCTGCGGAGATCTAATTATTGGGTACTACGCAAAGACTTATTTAATTCTCACTATTGTAACAAGCATGTCATCATTATATTGACGGCTTTGTCGTCTTTACCATTGTGAAAGAACAGGAGCAGAAGCAAATGGACCTATTGCACCAGAGATTTAAGCAGGGTATTCAGAATCATCATCGGTCTAATATGATTTAGTACCCGGTCAATTGCCGTATGGATGAAAGGGCAACCATCGACAGCGTAAGCAGAGACCAGCAGTATGAAGAGTAGAAGGGCGAGCAGCGTAGTGTTGTCAAGGTCAGCAGCAGAGGTATCATTCATGGTGGTAAGAGGGAACTCTGGTTCTAACCCGGTCTTTCTTTTCTGCCGGAAACTGGGTGTTTGCTATGTGTCAGACTCCGTAGTTTATATGCAGTACTCATATTTATTACTTCTAAAAACTTGAATTAAATGAGTTTCTATAGATTATTTTATGATTCTTCCAAAATGATCCAGAGCAAATCCATATTGTAAGAAATAGGAAGAGGGTTTAAATTCACCAATCAATAGACCAATATCACAGCATAAACTCGCATTTTCTCAGAGCATTTGCTACCAAACCTGTGAGTACCATTATTATCACTCTCTTGTGGTACGCAGGTTTCAAAAATAAGGAAAATTAAGATGAAGGAGTAAAATCATATATTGAAAAATCGTTTGCTGTAATCTGTTTTCATTGTAGAAGATGGACATGCTCAAATGACTTACTCAACCTCATGGCAAGAGCACACTAAGTAAACTGCTCCTCTGTCTATTCGATGTTCTATCTTTCGCACATTTTCATTTCAATTAACCTCACAAATTTCGTTTCACGTTCGCTTTAAAATATTCTCCTCGAGATAACGTTGGGTTTTGCTTTCTAATCAATAATTATAGTAATAAATAAATAATACAAAGGTCCAACCAGATAGACCGTTCAATGTTCGATTAAACCAAGAATATGAAACATGAAATATTTTTAACTCACTCTCCGTCTTTGAATCGAAATTTAACATTAACTGAAAAAAAGGTAGGGTGCGGATGTGTAATATTTATCAGTAACAGTGTTTCCGCTACTTTTATTGTATCTTTTCCCTTCACATGATAAACCTCATAAACTATGCTGCAAATACAATCATATCTCTAAATTAACTAACTTCATTCCTTTGTTCTGGAACTCTCCTTTCTCAGAATGGAGTATCCTGGATTCGACGTTGGGACTGGCAGATTCTCTCCGCCGGCATTTTCATGTACACGAACGACAACCGGTTCGCAGTACTTCATCGTGAAGGTTCCGACGATTGGATGCTGCAAATCAAATATGTGAAACTCACCGACAATGGCACGTACGAGTGTCAGGTGAGTAGCAATCAATTATATAATAATACCACTTCATTTCTACGTCATGAAGGAATGGTATGACTATTTTGATTCCCCTCTCTAAATAATGACTTGATTCTTGATGATCACAAGCTTCATAATTTAGTGATAACCGGGTTTACTATTAATCCCTTTTTCACTTATTTATATCAATCCTCTTATTTTTATTTCTTTGAATTAATGACAGATTTATGAATATATGCAATGAATGGTAAACTGTTTGATGGAGATATAATTATTGATATTTGAGGTATAGCGTGTATTTTTGCGGAAGTATATCCGGAATACGTTGTTTGAGATACAGTAATATAAAAAATTGGCTTTAAGTTCAACTGAGATAAGGCTGACCTTAAATATAACTGGATTAGATAAATCAATGTAAAAACAGAGTGACTCTTCTAGATGACTTCAATGAAAAAAAATAATACCATCCCAGCCTGCCACGTGCTCACGCATTGCTGCGGAATAGTTGGGTGGTTGTCCTTTCAAAACATGAATAAAACGAAAATGTGGACAGCGATAGCTTATTTTTATCTGCCCTCAAATTATGCATATGCCTATAAAACATGACGCCATTGATTCATGTCTTGAATATGACTTTGAGACGATAAAAAATGGCAATTGCTAAATTTTTCCTACGTAAAATCATTTACAAAATAACAAAGATAATATTTTATTTCTATACCTTTTATAAATGTTTTATTCTTTGGAAGAAAAACGGGTTTTCAAATTTCAAACGTTTTAGCTGAAAATTAGGATATTTGAATTATTTTGGATACCAGCTCATTTAATGTAAGATTATTTAAAACAAAAATTATACTGGCAAATAATTAAAATACAAGTTTTTAATCACCAATTAAATTATATCTTTCGATTACAAATGATACAAACATTTGAAAAGAAAGTAAGACAGAAAAGGTAGAGGGAATTAGAAAAACGTCGTAAAGAAATGTAATATAAGTTGAAAATGACTAATAATTTTTAATAAAAGAATATTTAAGTGAAGAACAATAAATATTTCCTCACAAAACGTTTCACGATCTCATGCATTACTTTACAAATATTTTGTTAACAGATATGAGATTTCCAAACTATAACTTAATTTTATCTTAGGGAAATACTAAAAAGGAAGAATGCTCGTATTTGAGAAAAACGAAAAGGTTTATGGGATTAAAGGAAGGAGAATTATTTTATAAGAAGAACCCGGTAATTAAATTGACAACTTCATTGACCGATACAGAACCATAGAAAAGGCAAACGATTAAGAAAACCGAACATGAACACCTGAATTAGACAACTTAGGAAAACGACCAGAGAAGATTTATTCACAGACATGAATAGAATTAATTAGGTTTATTCCATTGATCTAAAAGTATAGAATATAGAAAACGGCTTGAATGATACAAAACATGGGCTAGTATGAATTAAAGATATAAATGACGATAAATGGGGTTTCTAAGCCATAATACATGAAACACTGATATTTTAGATAGAACAGATAATGACTACAAAATAATGAAAGTGGTAAAGAAGTTAATAAAACTTTAAGGGATAACTAAATGGTATCAAGTGAGAGGCGGGGCACGACTGATCGCTGCCTCTGTACTTGGCAGAAGTAAGTCGTGAATTAAACAAAACCGCTGGATCGCATTCAGTTTCCACTTCGCTTTCATTTAATTGATTTATCGTTGTTTATTTTGTAAGTAAAAAATTGAATTGAACCCTCGTTAAAATCATTAATAAGATACAGTTTACAAATACTCTAATTTCATTCTATTATTTATTAGCAAAGTAACAATTAAATGCCGATATTTATTTTGTTCTCTGCTGCTCATGCAGGGAAGAACTTCAATTCTTGTAGGAAGAAAAAAAAGGCGTATTGTGGCATAGGTTTAACGACTTAGAAGACATGAAAGATATATTTTACAGAGAAGTGGCTAGAATCTCTAAATAATACTCAGAAGTTGAATTTTATATTTTTAAGGGAGTACTTTTGCCCCAATTTTAAGAAAAATTATCGGTTATATTCAGGTAAATTCCAAGGTTAAACTTGATTTCAATCCAAAAATGTGGAACACAAATTACATCATGAAATTTTTAAGACCCTGCTCATGTGTTGGTTACTGAATGAAGTTCTGAAGATAGGATTCGTGCGGATATTAAGATTAAATCATTTTAGACCTTGTTCTGTTTCGGTCTATTAACTTGTTTCCTTAAATTTCCCTTTAACCTTTCGTCCTAGCAATTCAAGATAATGACTTTTGTTAAAATAACGCGCATCATCTTCCTGTTATTTAGCTTATTATTGCCTCTTTACTCATCTCTGGAGTTTGTCCTTTTATTTTTTTTAACTCTCTCTCTGGGATAGGTGCCGTATTTTCTTATTTCTCAAAAACCGTATTAAAATCTTTCATGTTAAATATATCTCTTGAAGAAAAGCATTCCAGTATCTGAAAGACAGTAAGTAAATCCAATGTACATGAAATAGCCTGTAGAATGATGAAATCTGGATTTGAGAATAATATTTAACCATAGAACAGAATTCATTTTAAGACTCCGTCAACTTCTCGCAGATATCTGCACCAATACCGGTCAATTCCTTTTACTTTCTCTCAATTAATAACTGTGAGGATCGAATTTACAAGTGAATCTCGTAATGTCTCTTTCGAGTCAATTGGGATTTATTCATCAATCTGTGGAATAGGTAGGCTTACCTATAACATGATGACCCGCTCGATTTTTACCTACTGTCAGAAATCTTCATGGTGGTTAAAAGCATCTTAAGAGCAATAGAGGTTAGACATACGGACGTGGCAGAATAAATTGGATCATGTCAAGAATATGAATACCATTTTTTTTATTTCAAGAATGTAAACGTACTCACGTTGGGAAATAGCAACCACATTATTAATATGTATAATTTTAGGAAAATAAATAAACATACCTAATTTACATTTTAATGGAAATGATGGTATACTAATTTATTAAAAAAGGAATTGAGTTGCAATGCCGCTATATAAGCTAATTAACGTGATTGCTTTCCATCATTAAGTGGATAGAGGGGCTGACGCTTCTGTGGTGGTGTTTGAGATTATTTTTCTGATTTCTGCATCTCGCAAATCAGCAGTATGGAAAACATAATTGATTCATTGCTCGCATTTGTTTTAATTATTAACATATATGTTTCTTCCTCTCTGCAATCAACTACTTTCATATAATCAATTGTTGGTGAATAAATAGTATCTATTTAGGTATCTACTAAGCCAAACACTAAACATAACTTCCAGGGCCCTAACTTCGATGTTAATTTGGTTAGATTAGGTTACTCTAGACTAACATAACTTAATATAACTTCAGCGGTTATGAAAACGTCCTTGAGCTTTTCCACTGTCAAGAAAAGTGAACCCAACTTTTCTATACCAAGAATAGCGACCGCCAAAATTGCCTTGTAAAAAAGGACACACCATGCAGGTGTGGATTTTCCTCATCTTGACATGAGTCAATAGTATAATTAGTCACATACCTGGAGTAAAATATTTTCATTATTAATGGACATACACACAAGTGGAAAGGTAAATTTAATTACCTATAATATTAAACGAAAATCCGTTGATTGTAGGGTGAACCTTTGGTTATTTTGTACAACATGAAATTTCCGACAAGGCAACATATTTCCAGTATTCAGGCATTTCGGCTAAGTGGGAGATGCTTAGGCAAATTTAGATATATGCACAAAAAGTCCAAAATAATGAGTTGTTTGCTATTGAATGTAAAACTATGATAGTAGTAGTAGTTCGTCAACCTTCCTTTTTACGAGCTGATCTCAACCGGATAATGAAGTAGACATAAAGGTAAGTATGACAATCGCTAGTGAGCTTGAGTGCAGCAGGAGTCAGTCCTCTTTGTAGAGACGAGTCAGGAAGTATTATGTTTTGACATTAAAGAACTTTCAGGTGGAATCTTCTTCGCCCCGGGGCAGAGGAATCTGTTCCGCGTCAAGTGTATGTGGATATAGATACCCATCGTCAGGCTTTTTTGTAACAGAGAGTGTGCGTGTAAGTTGTTCTGCGAAGATGGGAGAAGAAAGAAATCAGTGTTGTAAATCGCCCATTAGGAAATGAAAAGTGTAAGATCTCCCCACTTCAGTAGAGGACTGAGCACAGCGCGTCCACCAATCCTTAGTCAGATCTCTCCATGCGCTGACGATTGTGTCAGCTCTTGTCGGGATCAACCAGGTATCGCGAAGCTTGCAGACAAACGCCGTATCCTCTCGGCTAGCAAGAGCTCTCGCAAACAATGATCGTTGGAGAAATTGATGAACACTCTTGAAACAACGGTGCATAAGTTGCACTAATTTAGTAAAACAAATTCCTATCTTAAATCAGGTATTATATGAATATCATGAGAAAGAATGAAAAAATATGTTTTACTAGTGAAAATTTTGTTCCATGCATCTTCAAAAAATAGAGCTATTATGAGATGAATTAGTATCAAAGTCCAGCCGCGTTATAATAATTTATGTTTTATTTCATTGTCATTTTCATTAATCTATATATTTCAATCATTAATTTAAATATAAAATTTTCCTCAACTTTTTCTAGAGAATGATAATTTGCTTGGCTAAACTTTGATATTAACCAGGTGCCTTACATTTTTCACAAAAATAAAATATGACGTGAGGCAGGACTTAGCACCCGTGCATCGAAAAGGTGCTCAGTTCTCTCAAAGGGTCAGCTGCTATACCGTATCACTAAGACTTCAAAGCACATTTCAAGACGTCTCTTTCAGTAAATTTAACACAAAGAGAGTTATTGATAGCTTACCCAAAATATAAACAATAGAAATAAGCTAATCCAGACGGCAACGATTTTCTCTGGAAAAATAAAGTTTCCTAACTTCCTGAAGACTATTGGTCCTTGTGAGGGAACCCCACGTGGAATCTCTTGAGCAGAACGGAACTTCCATGCGCTGCAGAAGGCCCGGTTAGGCCTAAATTTGTAAGCCTAACCCCCCCTTCCTTTCCACAAGTGGTAGCCTCGAACCGTGTCCACCACGATTCACTTTTACACAGGCAGAATAGCCTCTGCAAGAAGATTCGAGGCCATTCGAGAGTAGAGCTGTTTCCAGCTTACCGCTTCCCAACCTCGGGGAAAGCCTCGGACATAAATAGCGCTCGATTTCCATGAAGAGTCACAGAGTTGAGAAGTCTCGCCTGGACCCCAGAAGATTCCCCATAGTTCCAAGTCAGGTGCTAACAACAAAGCAAAGTGACAGCTGAACTATTTTGTGTATTTGGAATTAGCCCTAGCCAGTGAGGTAATTCCACTTAACGATCGCCACTGAGTGATTTTTCGGACTTCTCTCATCAACTCCTGTCGAAACCCTCCTTCATTCACGGCTTATTTCGGGTGGCCGAAATACTCTCCCGCGGACCGGAAGTTCCCCCCCTCCTGTTTTTGGAGAAACGTCATCACTTCAAGTTCCCGCTCAGAAGATATCCGTAAGCCAACCCCTCTCCCTGCTTCAGTGATCCAATTAAGTTAATTCCCCCCTCCAATTTGAATATTCTCCTTCTGTAATACCTTAAGTTCTAACTTCATAGTCTGATTTATAACTACAATCTCCCCCTTCGTTTACTGATGTGATTTTGTCCGTTAATTCTCTAAGGTAATTTTACCCATCAATTCTCTCATTATTTATATGTAAATAAAATTAGATTTTTGTACATGCCTCTTAAAATAACCTTGAGCTTTGCCATTGCCCATTTGTTACCTGACCTACTTGCACTCTCATCCTGCATTTCAGCCCGTCTCAACTAGCGGTGTTCCGCCCCTTCGTCGGTTCACCTGTAAGTTATCGGTCTCTCCCCCCATAGATATAATATGGTATTGATTTAATATAATGTCATACCACGACAGTCCTGTCTTCAAGGTAATCGATCGATTATCATACTCTTTCTCATTTTATGCTTAACTCATTAAAATTTCTTATATTAAAACTTCCAACGAAATCGAATTATTAATTTATTAATTTCCATTTTCATAGGTATCAAACTTATTTTATAATATTTTCTCTTCGCCTCCTTTCACCCTTTTTCAATATAATCCGTTGTTCGAATGCTGTAAATATAAGTTACTAAGATGTGTCAATTTCATTTCTTTTTATATTTATTATTTTCCTTGTATAATTCGAGGTAGAATCAACTTCAATGTATTATATGGCATATGGTGTTCTAAGTCTATCACGATATTCATATTTAAAATATATAACAATTCTAAAGCCTGAGGTTAAGGCTTATAAGGGATTTATTTTATTGGTTCTTGACATGGATGTTATAAATTAGGAATAATTTACTGTTGAAATAATCATTATTTGTCTATCTAAGATGTGTTACTTAAATACTGCATTCTTGTTTTTCAACTTAGTTTTAATTTAAAAATAACTTAGTCTAAAGTAATGGGCAATTTCTTATATCTAGATTTTGTTGAGGTTATTACAAATACTATAGATCTTACTATAGTGTTTAATGTTGATATTTTCCTTCTGTAAATAAGGATGTTAGGTCCCATTTTAGATTACTTATAATTATTTAAAATTAATTTGGTGAATTGTGAGACTAATTTAATTGTGATATTTACTAGTTGCCTTCTAGTAATGGATGCCTTGATTATTTCACCATTCCCTCTATCCAGAGTTAGAAGCTCGATTCAATGCATTGGTTAAGAAAGGAGCTGGATTTAAAAGTAGGATAACCGCTTCCTTAGAGTTTTAGAGACTATAGATATAGATGAGCTTTGTGAAAAGATATTTATTAGTAGAAAGGACGATATGGTAAAATTTTTGGCTATCATTGATGAAGTGGATGATTTAATTATTGACCTATTTGAGGAAGGGGAATTGCCAGAAGATGATGAAAGTAGAGTTAAGGAAATAGACAGTAAAGTTGCCTATAGGGTAGGTATAACAAATAAGTTAACTACAATTTCAACAGCATTAAATGGGAGTCAAATCCTCCTATATCAGTTAATGTGAATAAATATTTATCAGTTAAAATACCTGAACTTAAATGTAAAACATTCAATGGTAAATCATGTGATAAATCTGAATTCAAGATTTTTTTTACAACAGTTTCAAGATTGTAGAGATGAAAACTCTCAAATAGCACATAAAATGTTTAAGGAGCAGGTTTTGGATATTCAGTATATTGAAGATAAAGTTTTAAACATTAATTTATAGATCTCCTAAGTTTTATAATATATTTAGTGATGTTAAAATGTATATAAGTGAATAGGAGCTTTGTTATATGAACTCAGAACTACTAATATAGATCTTCGTAGAAATATTCTTTGGGTTGCAAATTTATCAGTCATATATTATTTTCCAACCTCTCACCTTTAAAAGAGAATTGGTGCATAAACTAAATTCTAATTATCCATCAGTGGTAGATCTTTTGGAACATTACAATGATATAATCAAAACTCGAATTAGGACTTCTAATAGTTGTAAAATTGATAAGTAACTTAGTATTCGATGTTATTACTGTAAATATCATAGTCACATATCAGAACTTTGTTACAAAACCCCAAATAATAAATCCCTGTATTTAAATCTTCGCATCAATATGGGCGCTGCTACATATCAACCATATTTGTTGCCTATAATTGAATTAAGATTTAAAAGAGGCTGAAATTCTTAGAACGTTAAATGTTTATTAGATCATTACAGTCAGAGATCTTATCTCAATCAGGAAGTAATGGATGTTCTTAAATGTAATACTTTTGATTGGACACATCTGAATTATGACGTGAAAAGTTTTCTTGGAACAAATAAGAGAAAATTTAAAGAATGTGTTATGGACATTAATTTCCATGGCTATGAATTTTTACATTGCCTATCATAATTGATAGTGAATTTGATATCCATTTACATTTAACAGATTTTCACATAGCTGTTAATAAGATAGTATCTGAAGGTTTTAAATTGGCAGATCATGGTGAAAATATCATATTACAAGTACTTCTTGGAGTTAACGTGATTCAATTTATTCCTTAAATAGACAAAATAAAATACCCTAATGGAACAACATGGCTTTTATCTACAGGTATTGTGCCCTTTGAAAATATAATGCATTTTTTGTACCCATCTCAAGTAACAGCCATGCAACTGTGCATAATTCTTCAGTAACAAATACTCCTATTAATTTCTCATATGATGTTGAATTTTATGGGGTTGAGGAACCCTCTGCTCATGTAAACTTTTTTCTTGGAGCCCAAGAAAAAAGTATTTCAGTCCTCTTGATAGTACATTTACCGATTGTTCTGTAGAACAAGGATTAGGAAACATGTTTGGTTTAGAAGCTGTTGGATGCACTGAATTAAGTGAAGTTCAAAGTAAATGGGAGACAATGAAAATTGTAAATTATAAATCCAAAATTGAGTTCAAGGACAATAAATATTTTGTAGCTCTGCCTTGGCATCATGATATCATCAAAGATGTTCCATCAAATGAAATCATTGCTATTGCCATGCTCAACAAAGTTTTTAGTAAACTTCAAGGGAATGGCCAATTGGAGGCCTATCAAGAGGTCTTTAAAAGACAACTCAATGATGGAATCATTAAAAAGGTTGTTGTCTCACCAGAAATGTATCACAAACATATATTGGTTCCTCATAGACCAATTATAAAATCTGAACCATGTGTGACTAGCAATATCCGTCCAGTTTTCAATTGTTCTCTTAAAGTCAACATCGAGCCATTATTAAATGAAGCAGCATATGCTGAAATTAATTTAATGAATAATCTTACTCAACTAATGTTGCAATTCAGTTGCAATAGGTGCACCATGCTTAATGACGTAATTAAGCATTTTTGCAACTTTATTTAGCAAAAGAAGAAGATAAACCATTTTTCATTTTTTATTATAAAGGATGGCAAATTAGTTGTATACAGATATAAAACTATTATTTTTTATTTAATGCGAGCCCATTCATTCTGAATTATGTAATTGAACATCACGTTAACCAATATCCCAAAGATTAGAGCGCAAACATCTTAAACTCGAATTTTTAGGTAGATAACTTGATACTCACTAAAAACTCTGAAGAAGAACTACTTAATTTCTATAAGGAATCTGATCCGGGAATCAAGGAAGGTAGATTCCAATTACGTTCTTGGAACTCCAATTGAAAATCAAAATCTATCTAATCAATGTTCGGTTGATAGAACAATTAATATTAAGGATAATAATTCAAGAAACTTCATTGATACTCCTCCAGTTAATTCACTAGGTACTCGCTCTAAGCGATAGTTGCTAACGCATGCGTTGACAAGATACAAACCGTGAGAGAGTAGTTAGCATGGAACATCCTTTAAATTCATCGCTATTTTCAACTTAATCTTTTTTTTCACATTTTTCTTTGTGTTATGGTTCATTGCACTTCTGTTGAGGGAGAATATAAGAAGTTATACTTAATTTTATTGTCATTTTAATTAATCAAAATATTTTAATCATTAATTTAAATATAAAATATTCATTAATTTTTGTTTCTAGAGATTCATAATTTGCATGGCTAAGCTTTGATATTAACAAGGTGTGTTACATTTTTCAATAAAATAAAACATCACGTGGGGCAGGACTTAGCACCTGTGCATCGAAAAGGAGCTCAGTTCTCTCAATTCTCTCAAAGGGTAAGCTGATATAACGTATAAATAAGACTTCAAAGAACAGTTCAAGACGTATCTTTCAGTAAATTTACCAGAAAGAGAGTTAATGGTAGCTTACCCAAAATACGAACAAGAAGAATAAGTTTGTCCAGAAGGCAACGATTTTCTCTGGAATATAAAGTATCCTAATTCCCTGAAGACTATTAGTCCTTTCATCAAGGTAAGCGATAGATTAGCATTCTTTTTGCTTATTATATGCTTAACTCATTAAAAGTTCTTATAGTGTTGTTATGCATAAACTTCATAGGCTCAAAAGACAATACTAATTGAAATTATAAAAAAGACCTGTAAAATCAGAATCGTTGATTGATACTTTGATATGCTAGCTCTTTATACAACTGGTACGTGCCTGCTGTTAAAACGGCTAGCAGCACGTAGGTATGTTTTGATTACTTTTGCTTTTTGGAAAATATTGCAACTCCAGAAGAAATTTCACAGTTGGATTCGTTTTATTTGAAGTTTCCTCCATAAGATAACAAATGTGGCTCTGGTCAACGCAAACTCAACTATTAACTTGACAACCTTGTACTAGGAAGGCACATTAATATTCAATCATGTATAGAGGTAAAATATGCCCACGCAAAAGTTTAAAAACAAACCCAAAACAAATGTAAATGTAACAAAGCGAAAAATAACCAAATATAGAAGTTAATTATACCATGTAAATACCTACTGAATGATTCCTGTCTCCTATAAGGACTCAAGTACGCCTTCAACTAAAGATCGATTTTGGCCATTGCGGAAATATTTTAAAATATTTATTCTAAATTTAATGAAAATTTCAATTAGAACTCAAATTTAAAACGGTAAAGATTCGTTTTAACACATTTTGGAAAATGAATTTAAAAATGGGTTTTTCCTATTCAGTGTTATGTGTACTCTTTAGATCTTACACTAGTTTTCCTGGAAATGAATATTTTTCCCCTAATCGACCGAAGTCTATACTAGGAAAAGATGTATTTCCAGCAAAAACGAGCTTCAGATCTGAAAAGTACAAATGAAACTGTATAAGAAAAACACATTTCTAAATTCATTTAAAAGATCCATACTATACCTAACCTGGTAATTTAAAACGAAGATAGTGCCGTCTATTTTAGGCTATTTCCGCCCAAAATGGAAATTTTTCAGGTACTTTCGAAAGTAAATTAATTATGGCGGTCGCCCCCCTTCCCCTGCAACTTAAAAAAACTCGTAATATTCCTAATCCTAAAGCCTACCTTCAAATTGGAATGCAAAAACGAATCTTCACCCTAAATATTTCTGAAACCTGACAATCGTCATGAAAACTTTTCGTATGAGTTAGTATTGTGATCTATCACAGCCGGGACATGCCATTATACCAAAGAAACTAAAAACACAGAGACCCGCGAAACGTCTGGAATAGACGAAATATAGCGAAGCGTGTGATTGATTAAGAAGGCAAAAAACGCATGCGCAGTTGGCCTGCAGATCAAAAAATCATGGTTTGGGTTGAATAACTACGTCATTATTAAGTTCTAGAACTTAAAAATAGCATCAATGAGCATAATTTTTAAAATTAAAAACGTTTATTTCTTTGAAAATTAAAAAATCGTAAATGTGTTTTTTATGCAAGTTATTCCTTGACTCATTTGAGTTTAGTTCGATTTTCTATGTTTTGTTTAATAAAAAACGCGCAACGATCCAAAATTTAGTTCCTGCGGCGAAATTTATGATTTAAATTATTTGCCACTTTCTGGATAGTCCCCGGCCAAACTTTGCCCAGTTTATTTTGGTTCGGACACATTTTCTAATTATGAAGATCCAACCCCTTCCTAAATTAATTTCGTATGAGGAAGGCTTCAGCCTAATTTGATATTTATTTTTTCCCCATTAGGTCTTCAGAACCTGATATATTCCTGAATTTTATTTTCACTTGCTTAAATCTTTAATTTTATTTATTAGATTTATTCGATCACTTCATTGTAGAAGCCATGAAATATTACATATGTAATGGGATAAGTTCTCTACATATTGAGAGTGACTTTCCTTAAATAGGAACATTACATCCATAGCAGTAGCGTTTAGACAGCATCTGTAGCAGTTTAAAATCAAGTTACTGTCTCATTCGCATCGAAAAGCATAAAGCCTTTATTAAAATGCTAATTTTCTTGCTTAATGGTACCTTCATCCCTCTAGTTATAGCGCTACCCAGTGTAGCAGAAAGATATTAGACAGAATGTTCATTTGATTAATTTGAGCTAGCGCCCTTTAATTCAAATTTTAATAATCCTGCGTTTGAAGTACTTGGTTAGCTGTTAACCAGCAAGTGAATTGGAGACAGGTTGTAGCTTACCCTTTATTGGATAAAAGATCATTGAGATCTTTAACTCTAAAAGCGAGTTCATAGCGGTTTATTCACGTTATTCTCTTCTTAGTTTGTTTATATATTACCATATTTAAACCTGTACTAGCTAAGTATTATTAGGTGAAGTTTTATTTACTCACTATCGACCCCTGTGTTCTTCAATCGACGCTATTTTTAAGAGAGTATTAATCTCGGAAAGGATTAAGTAAGGAGTTACCCAAAAGGGAAATTGGTGACAATATTTAGTCCTTAAGGTTTCATAACCAGTTCATAACCTTCGCCATAGAGCAATGCCTTCTCGGATTAAAGAACCTTGTCTTAGTTCCTTGCTGTTAATTTACTTCGTATATATGATATATATATATATATATATATATATATATATATAAACTGAGTAGACAACATTAGTCGAACCATCCGAGACACAGAACCGAGAATTAAGTCGAGCACTCAAAGGAATCTGTAACCATAAAGGCAAAATTGTAGGGTTGGATTGGTGTCCAACATTGGCACTGGCACGTTCAAAGACCACAGCTAATAAAATAAGACAGTTCAGGGATTTAAGCAGAAGCTATAATTGCGCAGAAAAGAGTATCCTGAATTGAATTTGCTAACGTTTCATGCATTGTGCGCGCCATAAAGCAAGAGGCCACTCCCGAAGGTCGAAGAGCAGATACTCATTCGGTTAAATGCGGAAAGTCAAAGTCACAAACCCAAGACCAGGATGATGGATTGATAACAACTTTGCATTGTTATCATAATTTGGGCCGTAAATAATGGCATTCTCATAATAAAAGGTGGGCACTCTCTGCAACCAAGCTCTTAATACTCTGAAATTTAAAGAAGTCGTGTGAAACGAAAGTTATCGGGAAGAGCAATGCCCTACGCCCGTTAGCAAACTTCCGGCAAGATTAACTGAGAATTTCTCCGGTTCAGTTGGACCATCAAATCCCCGCCGCCGAGCTATAAACGCCCAGGTGGTGAAGCAGGGCTTAATTGCTTCCGTTAGCAAATATAGGAGTTCCTGCGAACGCCTATATATTTCCCGTCACAAAATTAACCGTGAAAGTATTCCTTCAGAATCCGCCCAAGGAAGAGTCCGAAAGACAAATCTCCCCCCTTAAAGAGACTCCAGGTCGTGGTGGTGAGCTGTCTCTACGTTGCTCCCGAGTGAGCAAAGCCCGGAAAATTAAGAAGGTATTCGGCGGCCTCTTTTAAGATGTCTGTGAAATCATCCACTGACGGCGCATATCCTAGAGGGATGGAACATAGTGTCATACCGGCCTGTAGCTATGATGTTATTTGGAACTAATGCGTCAGGATCGAAGTACCCGTCCAGAAGAAGCGCACAGTCTCAGCCCCACACGAGTTTCCCCCCTCAAGCGTCTACAGGAAAATCTTTCCCTTTTGAGCGTCTACTTAGAGAATCCTTCCCGAGTGTCTACTTGTGGTAACCCACCCCTATCGTCGAGGAAGTACGACGCCCTCTGACGAAGACTCGTCATGTAGTCTACTCCCGAGTAATCTTGGATAACTAAAGTGAATTATTGTGCCTCTAAGGTTAGGGTTCTATTCATAGTTTCTTCCTAAACCATATTAGGTTAGTACTTGGAGAATTGAGCCCTTGCGCCATGAGGAATTTCTGGTAATTTTTTGATAATTTTCTCATTGCTGAATTAATTAATAACTAGAAAGTGTAATTATTTGTGTTATATGTTTTATGGGGTAATAAAAGATTATTTTTGAAATTCTTGTTGTCGTAGAATGGACTCCCGACGATATACCATATATCACTATTCGGTGAGGGAATCTTCTTTAATTATCTCTAGAGTGCGTTAATGTCTGGCGGCCGATATTATGTATCTTCGATATGCTTAAGAAGTGGAACTGAGCTCAAGGAAAATAATATTGCTATCATTAATAAAATATAGTTTTATTAATAATAACTATCAACAAACACAAGACGGAAAATATTGACATAAACAGAAAATGGAAAGGGTCGTGGGGGCTCGGCTAATCCGAGGATTTAGAGGATTTAAAATGTAAAACAAATATAGAGTTAAAGAGATGGGATGGTTCGCTAAACCATTTAAAGCACATGATAGAATTTACAAAAGGGTTAAGTACTCAAAGGTAACGTTTCGCTTACGTAACTTTACACTAGTGGTGCAGTGGAGGGTGGCTTGAAGGAATTTTCGGTCCGCTGGCGAGTTCCAGCCGAAGGGGAGGGATAAGATGATCCTGACGTGGCGTCTTGAGAATGAGAACCGTTCTCGATGAACGGCTTGAAGAACAATGGCTGTTCTACGTTGTTCTCTTCTGAACAAAAGGGGGGTGAGAACCGTCTCTTGTCTACGGGCTCAAGAACAATGGCTGTTCTAATGTTGTTCTCCTCTGAACAACGGGGGAAGGGTGAGAACCGTTTCTTGGCAAAGACCTCAAAAGAACAATGGCTGTTCTAATGCTGTTCTCCTCTGAACAACAAGGGGAAAGGGTGAGAACCGTTTCTTGTCAACGGGGCTCAAACGAACAATGGCTGTTCTAATGTTGTTCTCCTCTGAACAACAAGGGGGAAGCTTTTTGGACTCGGCGTCGCTAAGGCTCCAACTTTGGCACTCAAGGGATTTTTGTCCTCCTTCTGGACAAGTGATGGTGAATCTCGAGGTCGAGGTCCCTTGGCGCACGAAGTGAGAGAGGGTCGTGGTGATGTTTCGCGACGAAAATCTAGATCTCCAATCTGATCTTAGTGGTAAAGTTTCCATATAAATAGCCAGGACATCTCCTTGGCGTGGGGGACAATGGAGTGGGAGCTTCGAGGGAACGCACAGCCGAGCCGGAGAACAATGCCTTATCTGCCCATAAGCCTAACTCAATCTGGCGAGGTTGGCGTATGGGGGAGAACGGGGGGACGATAACCTCCTTGTTTAAACATTGACATGCGGTGGCTGTGATAAGGCGCCAAGCTTCGAAACGAAGATGCACGTGGGCCCATCGTGGTTTTAAATAATATGTGATAGAAGTTGAAATTAACGCAGCTTCAACCTGTTCTATCACACTTGTTTAAATCCTAATTAAAAAAGACCAATCCTAGCCAACCATATTTAAAGTATTCTAATAAGAAATACTCCGCGCACTCAACGAAATTCAATTCAAATTATTATTTTGGGCTGTCGTAGTCCTTCCCCGAAGAAACAAAGGAATCAAGAAATAGGCGATAACTGCATATTAAACTGGTGTCAGGTATTTGAAGGTCATTGGTGAGGATCAAACAAAGGCTTTCAAAGTGTTGGTTTGATGCTTTCAAGACACAAATTTATTCTAATTTAATTATTTGCCGCGGTAGGCAAAAGTAAGCGAAAATTTTAAATAGAGTGACGAGTATTTTAATTGGCTTTAATAATGTCAAGGTTAGGATTTGCCTCGTTTTGAGCAAGTTCCCTTCTCATGTGTACATTTGCTTTCGTTGTGCATATTTTGGGTTCCTAAAAACTTGCCGGCGCCCCTTTCCCCAATCCAAGTGTTTACCCGAGGGTAAAATTTAGGTAAATAAAACCCTTTTATCTCGAGAGCGTGCAGTTTTTTCTTTGGGGGTGGGGGGAAGTTAGAATTTCATCGTTTTACATATTTAAAACACAAAAAGAATCTTTAGGATTAAGTAGAAGAGAATTGTTTGCCTACATAAAGATAGAAGAAGAAATGACTGCGAGAGAAGAAGAAAGAGAAAAAAAGAAAAAGAGTGAGAAGAAAGGGACAGAATTCGGGCAAATGAAATCGAAATCGAGAAAATGAGGAATGAGGCTCAATCAATCACCTCACGACCATCGATTCATCAATAGGCGTTCGTTAAATTGCCCGTATTTAAAGATGGGGACGATTTCGCCTCCTACTTAACTCATTTTGAGGTCAACAACTGGGATATTAAGCCAGACGGTGTAGTGAGGTTGTTGCCACTCTTTAACACATCCATGAGGGGTTTTTTTGTCTCCCTCCCCTCGGAAGCAACCATCGATTGCTCCAAGTTAAAGGCCTAATTGCTATCTGCCTGTAACTTCACTTGCGACAGTTATCGAGTTATTTCAAGCAGAGTCGTATTTAACCCAAACAGACTTATAAACAATTTGGGTTTACTCTGTACTAACTCCTAAATTTTTGGTTAGACGCCTCGAAAGTACCCCAAGATTACGACGCCCTTATTGATTTTCTCCTGCAGGACAAATTTTTAAAATCTCTTCCTTCAGAAATACGATACTTTATCGAGAACAAAAGATGTACCAACTTTAAGGAATGCGTAGAAGAGGCTGACGTATAATTGTCATCCCAAGGAAGCAAATAAAATGGGGCCCATGTCACCCAAGTCGCACTTTCAGAAGCGCCTCAAAATAAAGGCAAATCATGTACAAAAAGATACAAAATTGACTAGTTACAATCCCTTTACTCTCTCATTAAGTATAAATTCATTATAAAACTTTACCACTTTCGTGGCTTTAATTGAATAGGACATTTCAGATGATCCATTCAAAGTAGTATTTTATTCTTGAACGAATTCGAAATTGAAAAAGATATATTTAATGAAGTTGTCCCATGTGTTGCAGAAAGAAATACATTTCAAAATAGAACTGTACTTATGGTTTACCATATAATTAATTCAGTTTCGATATTTTGTCCTAGGCATAGGCATTATAAATAATTATATTTATCAAGCGCATTCCTTAATGCTCATTTTCCTTGGTTTTTCTTATATTTCATTTGAATTATAAGGATATATAGCATATTTACTAGGGTATCTAATTCAAAAATAATTCTCCCTTCCATAATACATGAGAGTTATATTGCTATTTTCTTCCACTTGTTTCGTTTTCTTTATTTATAATAACTTTCGCACCAATATTGATCAAATACATCTAAGTAACTATGTATGTATGTAATTTACATTTCTCCATTATACATAACACCCCAGATATAAGGAGTGGACTATAATTACTCAGAGTAAACTCTTGACATTTTTACTCTGCAATAGTATTAAAAGTTTTAACAAGCTAAAATTATTGATTAATAAATTTAACTAAAACTTTGCCTTTTTAATTAATTAACATGTAGTTTTATTAAGCAATTACGAGTTTTGGGAGCTGTCATTAGCATCAGGGTTAATAAAAAGCTCCCGTCATTAAAAGCATGTGACATGTTACGTCTTAGAAAATAAAAGTATAAAGTAGTAGTAGAGTGGATAGAATTTGTTAGGCAAAGTGGTGAGAATAAAAAATGGTCGCTGGGTGACCAGTCATCTCTGGAGTTTCTTCATTAGTGTCGTTCAGATCTCCGGCCTCTATGTATATTATTCTCTTCTCCTCCTCGTTAATTATTTCCTCTAATCTAGGCCATATCTTTACTGGTATTTTATGTAATACCACGTTAAGAAGTTCCATATCTGTTTCTCCATGTAGATCTCTCTGTCGTCGTCTTTCGCTTCTTCTCGTATTTGTAATTATCACTAATACTCCACTATTCTGGACTCTCTGCAGTCTTACGATATTCGTTTTGTGCAGTCTATTTAGTGGAATAGTGGGGTAGAACAGTATAGATTTGCATAAAACATTGTATAATTTAATTTTATTATCCTTACACAAGTTCTTAAGTTGGAACAATTTAGTTAGGTTTGCCTTAGCAAAGCCTATGCTCTGACTTACGTGCGAGTTGTAACCATTTCTTGTAATTCTCATTCCTAGGACCTTTCCTTCTGTGTTGTATCTAGAAACTTCGTCGTTGACTATTATTCTTGAAGTTTTTCTTCTTTCCGTAGGTATAATTCTAAATTTGTCAGTGTTCGTACAGATTTTCCAATTTATCTCATAATCGTTTATGTTTTTAATTTCGCCGCAGACACACTAGACATTGTTAGGGAATATTTCTATTGGCTGCTTGTTACTATCGTAATATCATCCGCAAAGTGTAGGCATAGTGTTGAATCAAAGACTGGATCTGGCAGGTCCTTTGTATAGACTGTGTATAGTGTGGGGCTCAGGCACACCCTTGAGGGACTCCTTTTCTAAACTCAAATTCTAGACCCTGATGTTCTTCAATTTATATATAAGCTTTTCGATCTGCAATGTAGTCGAACAGACATTTAGTCATAATTGCTGGTAATGCTAGTCTCTTTATTTTGAATTTTAGTCTGCATCTCCACACCTTATCAAACGCCTTTCTGACATCTCTCAGTATAAAGTCTGAATAATTTGCTCATAGTTCGCCTTTTACAAAGTTTCTACTAGTAGGGCCAGCGCCGCCTCCATGCCTCTTCCTTTCCTAAATACAAATTGGCACTTTGGTATCAGGTTGTTTTCTTCTAAGTAGTGAACCAATCTTCCATAACCTTGGCTATTACTTCTAATAGCGTGATGGGTCTATAATTGCCTGGTTGGTCTTGTGGTTTCCCAGGTTTGGGCCGGAATACAATCTTTCTGCATTTTAGCGAATCAGGAAAATATCCAGCGCTTATCGGCACGTTGCACAATGCCACGAATTTGTTGAATAATTCTTGGGTGCTCTTAAGAGATTCTCCCATGTTAGGCCCGATTTTCCAGGCGCCCTTTGCTTCGTAGCTCGGTTTGTCACTTTGATTTTATCTAGTGTCACTGGTTCGACACCTTCTCCCCCAATTGTTTATATAGATGCTGTTTTGTTGGATGTTATTTCGTTCCTGTCTTCTTCTAAGTTTTGAATCATCCACTTTTCGTGTTCTCGCTCTAATTCTTCGTTCTCGTTGGGTGAGATATCGAAGACACTGCTCCAATGCTCTCTGAATGCATTTTCTAATATGCGAGGTTTTCTTATCAACTCTTCATTGCATTTAACTATTATGTTTTTGCTTGATCTTATTTTCCCTCTCGCCAGCTTTATTTTTTTCCCCAAACCTTGTTGGGTTAAGTTCTGCATCGATTGAATCTACAAACTGGTCATATCATGCTCCTCTGTCTGTGGCTACTGCCGCTATTAGTTTATCTCTTAATTCTTGCAGTATTTCTTTGCAATCTCTTGTTGGGCCAAATTACTCTAGCATTACCCTGAGGCCCCTGTATTCCCTCTCTATTGCATCTATTTGGGCTGTACGTTTGGGGTAGGGGATTTCCCTATATTCTGTTCTTGATACGAAGTTTCTCTCAACATCCACGATCGCTTTCAGTAGATTATCGGTGGCTGTCTATCTCTTCCAGTATCGCATCATTGAGGTTTGATTGCTGGTATTTTGCCAATTTCGTTTGTGTTGGATCTGTATATATGGTCATAATGAGCATTTCATGGTCGCTGGCGGAAGGCGGCCCTATTTTTATTAAAATAGTTATACACTAGATCTGGTGATACCAGTACTATATCTGGCTTGGTTGCCCTTATTAGTCCAATATAAGTTTGGAAATCTGGTGCCACCAATTAGAGTTTCCAGATTTCTGCCGATATTGTTGTAGTTACTAATGTATCCGAATATTCTTGATCGGGCATTTAGGTCACCCATAAATATCGCTTGGTCACGTTTAGCAAGTTATGAAAGGGTACAAAAATTTCTTCTAGGCGGTTGGTATCCTGTCATTATAGTAAGGGGACCTGTAGTTGTGTCAATTTTTACCGCTAAGTAGGCTTCACTTAGTTGCTGTATACTACTGTTTTATATTCTTCTTAATGGCTATCACCACCCCATCGAAATTGATATCTCTAGTTGTTTTTGTAATTACGTTGTAGTTGAAAATTTGATAGGGTTAATTTTTGGATCTGTGTTTATTTCGTTAGCAGTATTACGTCTGGATCTTCCTTTAGCTAGGCATTGCATAGTGAGTGTTTCTTTAGCTCTCATCCGCCTACGTTATGGCTGAGCATTTTTAATATTCTTTGACGTTCCATATTTTAAACTATTGCGTATTTTTTTATATCTTGCGCTCTGTTCTATTGACTTTCCCTATCGTAGGGAGATTTTGTTCTTCCGCATCTTTTTTTTAAATTCTTCTTTTAACATTAATCAAATTAAATCCGGAATACTTAAGTTGCCGCTCATTATTATTTTTGAAACCTGTTTATCAGAATATGGTCCTTCGTATTCGCATTTATAGTACCCCTTTTTAATGCCTTGAATTATTTCTTCGTTGTCATTAACTTGGAAAGGTTTATCCTCCGTAGCATAGAACTTCAGATTGAACTCTCTGCTACATTCTTTTCTCCTTTGTTGTTGAGCACTTTCGTGTCGTGTTCTGTTTTGTCGTCTTCGTCTATTTGCAACACTTGCTGTTCCTTTGTTTTTTCGTTGGTTGTCGGGGTTTCGACTTCCATGCCTTGGTCTTTTATTTGATGCATTCTGGTTCTAATTCTTGGATCTCTTTCGGCACCCGGATTTATTATTCTTTGCTTCTGTCTAGTGCTTGTGTGTTCTGATTCCGTATTGACTTTTTCTGTAGTTGTTGGTCTATATTTAATATTTAGAACTTCCGATGACAAAGGTTATCAGGGAACCAATTAGTTCAAGCCCATTGTGGCTTAACATTTTGTTCAATTCTTTAGGGTACGATCCTGCATTTGCCAGATTAAGCACATGAGATATAGCGTGCAGGCTAGGATATTAAGCGATTATGTTCGATTATATTCTTTGTTCCTTGTATTTCGTCTGCAGTGGCATTTGCTACCTTAGCATAAGTTTGATTTTGTTTTTGTTCTTCAGCAATAGCCTTTTCTCTTCTTTTTTTGTTTCAACTTCTTTTTTATTGAGCATGCCATCGCCATAGTTCTGTGATTGCCCCCACAATGCAAACATTTCTTCTGTTGGCTATAGCATTCTCTCCAAGTATGGTTGTTAGAGCGGCATTTAGAGGAGTATTTTTCATCTCCGTTAGGGCAGTCTTTCGATGTGTGTTTTTCTAGCGCAAAACAGTTAAATCACGTTAATAACCTAACAAAATCATCCCCTTTTATTTGCTCCTGTGTGATCTTGAAGTTAAATGCCAGCAGTTCATTTTCTTTGGCCTTTCTGGCCAGCTTTGTTTCCCGAAATATGACTTCGGAAACATGTGTATATTCTCTGTTAGTGCTATTGTCTACGAATTTAACTACTTCTTTGATTTTCGCCCAGTCTTGTCTTTCCTATAATTCATCTTTAATTTCTTGAGCAGTATGTTCCCCAACCCATGGCTCGATTTGCCTGCAGAATATAGTCTTTTGGGCTTCTATCTGGGGTGAAACGTTTGCTTGTAGGCCTATTGATCGTAATTTTTGAGTTGTTTTCTCCCTGAGTAACTAATCCACGTACTTTTCTGTTAAGTAGTCCATGAGTCTAATTAGTACTATTACAAGTTCACCGTAGACTACTTCAAAAAATTGTACTCGGGCCGGCTTCTGAGATCCTTTGAGAGTGCGCAAAGGCACCCGCTTGGTGCTTTCCATTCTGATAAGTCGTCTTCTATGAAAAAGAGTTTTAGAGTAAGAAATATTTATGCTGCCGCGTGTTGGCAGCCCTACTTACCTACCTAAATGCCTAACCCTATCAGTTGGTGCCCACGGGTGTTAATCCATGTGAGTGGCGGACCTGCTTGGGTGGAGCACGTCATGGCTTTCAAGCTTTTCAAGTAGTATTTTTGCAAATTATTTTGCTTGTAGTTTCATATGGGCATTTTTGTCTCTTTTATTTTTAATTTTTAACTTTGTTATTTATTTATTCTTTATTTTATTTCTACTTAAATTTTATCTTTGGCACTTTGCCTCTTTTGTATTTGTACTTATTGTTATTCTAGTTAATTTATCTTTCTCTTCTTATTCTTTAATTCAAATCTTAATTTTGGCAGGTCGCCTCTTTTAGTTTACGTTTTTGTTATTGCTGTTAGACTATAGTCCTTTTTTTAATATTTCAATAGCTTTGTTAATTATTTCTTCTTCTTTTCTTTTTATTTTAATATAATTTAACTTGGGCACTTTGCCTCTTTATACCTCTTGTTATTGCTTTTTAATAATCTTTCTCTTCATTTTTTTTTTGCTAAAGTTTAATTTGGGCATTTCGCCTTGTTTTTATTAAAGTTTATTGTCTTTTGTTGATTGTCGTTCTTTGACTTGTCTCGGTTTTTTTATTAGGTTACTTAGGGCACTTAGATTTTTTTTTTTGTTTGATTGTTATTTTCGCATTCTTTGAATTAATTATTAATTTTTGTTT
Organism: Ceratothoa steindachneri; assembly: GCA_963969495.1. NCBI lineage: Eukaryota > Metazoa > Arthropoda > Malacostraca > Isopoda > Cymothoidae > Ceratothoa > Ceratothoa steindachneri. The sequence continues at coordinate 37,457,872 of OZ018329.1, forward strand.
TAACATTGTTAGGTGTAAATTACGCAGTTTCTTTCGCTGGGGAATAGTGCTGTTCTTTCTACTGTGCGCTGTCTAAATTGAGGTATGTCGAAATTATTATTGATTGCTGGGAGCATTTCCTCCTCTATTTTATCCTATGTCTTCCTACCTAGCTTCTGGATCTCCATATTGATCGGTTTTAGTCCGGTTTGATCGTGTAGAGCCGATTGTCTAATACGGTCGATCCTTTTCGTGCCAGTTATAAGCAGTTTGGCTTGATTCTGTAGTCTTTGCATTGTCCTGTGAGAGGTACTACTTGCCTTCTGCCTGATCACGTCCGAGTACACCAGGACGGAGCGTACCAAGGCCGTGTAGCGTTTTCTCTGATTTGGCACGTTGAAGCTTTGGAAACGATACCGTTTCTTCAGCTCTATTTTGGCTAGGGAGACTCCGTTGTTTTTTTGGGCCTTATATCCTGTTTTTGAAAAACCTAATCCCAGGACCTTTTGTCTCGTTAGAGTATGGATAAATTTCATCCTTAACCAGGACTTCGTCTATTTATCGGTGGTTCATCGGAATTATTATGTTGTCAATCTCGGCAACAGTCGCCCTTGCTTGAACTCTAGCGTTCCTGATGGGACTTGGAACGATTTGTGAGATGTCATCTGCAAACTGCAGATATATCGAATCGTCCCTCACCTGAGAAGGGAGGTCTATTGTCTACAGGAGGTACAGAAACGGACTCAGAGAGATGCCTAGTGTAGCTCCCGCCTCGAGTTCGACGTAAGGCTTATATCTGAAAAATCAGTTAACGTAAACTTTCCTTTAAAATTTGTCTTAACGCTAATTGATCAATTTTGGAGCGCCTATGTTTGCAAACCCGGCTAATGTTAGTTTGCTCTTAAAAATTTCCTTAACGCTGATTGGTAAACTTTGTGTCGCTTAAGTTCACGTTGAAAAACCGGCTAACGTTAGAGTGCCCTTAAAAATTTTCTTAGGGTGATTGTTAAATTTTGTATCACTTATGCTTAAGTAGAAAAACTATATATATTGTAGCATTTTGTAAATAAAGAAAAATTGGAGTCGAGGAAAATCCTCCACCAATCAAGACAGCTGACGGCTGACGTCACTATCTTTATCTGAAGAGTCGCGCGCGCGCGCGGGCCAACGCCAGGATTCTCCTCCAAAAAAAGTAACACCGCTTCGAAGTCTCCTCTTTCCCAACCACAGTAGCACATCTCGTGTTTGAATCACTTCTTTGCCAGTTAAGTCCTCTAGAGACCACCCCTTTCTAACGTTTTCGAACACCGGAAAGAAGCCCTATAGTGGGTGCGCACAAGGGGGCCCCAATACAGGGTGGAGTATCCAGGACAGGCAGGTGAACCGTATTAGACACTTATCTCAGGTAAGGCAGAGAAGGAAAACCGAGAAAAGAGGTTTAGGGACACTTTTACGATAGAAGCCATATAGGCTCCGAGGAAAGATAACTCCCCTAGCGGACTGTCAGGGGAAAAAAGAGAATCCCGCTCTGGATTAAGGAGCGTTGTCCCAATCCGCTAGGAAGAAAGTCTTCGAAACAATTTTCTGTACTCCGGGGAGGGAGGGTGCATTGTGTCGATTGGTAGACCAATCTTATTGCTACATAGAAATCTGCGACAGCGACCAGACGTTGATAAACTACTAAGCGAGAAATCGCGTGCAAAACTTGAGGAAATTAACCTACTACACAAGGTACCACCACATGTCTCGGCTCAAAGATTATTAATATGTCGACGCTTAAGCCCCTGGGTTGGCTCACATAGTGCGGATAAAATAAATAAATAAATTGAAGCAAAACAGAGCTGAGCTAACGTAGATGAAATATACAAATTCAAAAACATAGATAGAGGAGAGTACACACACCAATTTAAGGCCATTTTCCAAACGACTAAGATGGCTTCTAAGGCGTCAGAAGCAGCCTTATAATGTTCTGCTCAAAACTCTCGACTGCAATTATCGATAGGAAAACTTTTGTCTCTGTGCAAGTATGCCTTTCATGTTATCCCTTAGAACAGCACACAACTAAAGAATGTAAGTTCCAAGGCAAATTATGCTCTAAATGCGCCGGTTCCTGGCACACCTGAAAAGAGTGGATGAACGGTGGACACAAGAAATGCCTTAACTATCATGGGCCTTACCGAACACCTCGATGTCGTGTCACATTAGGAAAACTTAATAAACCAAAAGAGGAGAAGCATCCAGGAAGAAGAAAACAGAAAGGCAAACACCAGCTATGCCCCTGCGACAAAACCTTCATGAAAATGAGAAAACAGTACTCTAGTTTAACTTATTAATCAAACTAAACCTAGCCATGTGCGTGTTTCATGCTCATTTAGTCAATGTGGCTAAACCGTGGAGCTATGCGACCCAACTAAATAAGATTTTAACACAATTTGAGATGAAACCTATTTGGTTTCCAGACAGGCTCCCATCAGAAGACCTATACCAGACACAAACAGCAAACAAGCCAAACCTCGGCATCGAGGAACAGATATAGCTCGAGCGATTCCCGTCTGAACAGATTCAGTATGTCCCAGACACCTTTAAGTATTGAAACAAACCAACTACCTTCAGAAAGAAAATCTATTCCAAAAAGAGAGCCAGTAAAACAGAAAGTCAAGAGAAGGCAAACCGACTAAACCTGCACAAAAATCCACCGACCCCAATATGCGAATATACCTCTCACCATCGGCTCCACTACCGAAACTTACAAAACTGAAGGAAATAAATCAAGGCATGATTAGAGGCAAGTAAAAATGGGAGTACGATTGTGATGCAGAAGAGAAAGATGTGGTCATAGCACTAAATAACGGCCTCATAGAAATATGCCCCGACTCGTGCTTCAATATCTCCCACGACCATTTTAAGAAAAAAAGAGCAAACAGAGTAAGGTCACCCGCGCAGGACGAACAGGTAAGAGGAAAAATCGTACAAGAAGCTTAATATGGCAAACAAATTTAGACTCATTAACAAACTAAAGGTATTTTCTGTCCTTGTGAATGGATAGGAAGGCAAAAAGTACATTTACAACAACATCATTCGTGAAATAGATCACGTATTCCTGATATATTCACACGGCCTGAACGCAACTGATAATTGTATCAAGATATAAATATAATTACAACATAATATGACCAGCCATTCTAAAGAGAAGTACGCAAAAGTATAAAATACCAAGAGATCCAGAACCTAGAGGATTCCTACCTTGCCGTGCTATTACTAGACGACCTAGTAATAGCAGTGAGGTATCAGCTTCCCAGATGACTCTTCCAATCCACAATTTCCTACGCCTGTTCAGAAGAAACAACTCTACCATATTGATCGGCGACCTTAATGCCAGCTGCAAAGAAACAGGATATACCGATGCATTCAACGGTTCAGGAGCCTCCCTGTCCCAGAGTCCGCCACTTATATGACGAGCAGATCTTTAACCACACAAGATATTATCCTCACCAATCCAAACTTTTTCCTGAATCATTCAACAGTTCCAGGCCATTACACTCCGTCGGACCGCATCAGCATGGTCACAACCATCTGAACCTCCCGCATTCAGGTAAAAATTCCTGCCCGCAGGTGCCTCCCCAAGGCCAACTGGGACACTTATAAAGGAATCCTCCAAGACTATCGAATAAAACAACTGGACGGATCCACAATTGAAGGTCTATATCGAAAGTTTGAGAACATAATGCCTAGGATAAAGGAGGCGGAGAGAGTGGCTAGTCCTAGGGTGGAATATAAGACTCTCCCAGGACTATGATGGGACGAGAATATCATACGAAAGGAAGAATAGATTAGAGGCACTAATATTGTAGATAAATACATTCTAAAACACACCTCATAGATATAAGGAACTCCGGAACATTCGTTTGGAGCTGAGACATTTGATTAGCGAAAAAGCAAAATTCTCTGGACGATATTATAGACAGTATGGATACCGAATGCGACCCCAGAAAGTTCTGGAGCCAGCTGAAGAGGCTGAGTGGAACTCTCAATACCAAGTCCGGCATTGCAATCTCAATCAACGGGAGAATGATTACGAATGACCGGACAATAAAACAACAATTCACAGAGTATTGGGAAAGGAAATTTAACATCACGGAAGAAGAGAATGACGATTTCGACATGGATTGCAAATAGGAAGTCTTGACAAGTCTAGAGGATCGAGGAACAGAATTAACACCCTACCACTAAGGAGATGCCACTCGCCAGAAAAGAGAAGAAGGAAGAACGTTTACTCACGATGAGCACGAGGTAACCCTAAAAAGCTTTAAACAAAAGGCCTTGATATCTCAGACATTACCAAAACTCACCTGATAATCTTCCCTTTGTATATCTTTTAAGCGCTTCTGAATATCTTTAATGTCTGTCTGAACGTTGGGTACTTTCTAGACTTGGAAAAAGGGCCAGAATGATCTTACTAAAACTATAAAAGCGCAAAGCGGACATTAGGAGCTATAGGCCAATATCCCTATTACAATTTATAGGGAAACTATTTTTAAACTACCCAATGGCAGGCAAAGGAACTTCCTGAACGTGAGAGATCTGTGTAATTCACAGCAACATGGCTTCCGTAGAAACCTAGCACGGAAACAGGCCTTGCATTTATAACCGAATATATCGCTCTCGTAAAAGCAAATAAGGTATGGACTCCTGGCCTGAAGAAGAAAATATACGATTTGGGAATGGAGGTTAATATTAGCAAATTCCTCTATGACTATTAGGAAGAACGAGAGGTAATTATTAAAATCGACGACTTCGAGGTGCAACCCTTTTCTAAGAGAGCGGGCGTACCTCAAGGGAACTGCTTGAGCCTAACATTGAATAGTATATATCCCGTTGACTAACCTTATCTGACCCACAACTACGCCCACTACGTCCAGCTTGCGGACGACATAGCGCAGGTGATCACTAATGTTTACGCCAACGAGGTAGATATGGCAAACAGGACGACCGGAGAAATAAACCACTTCAACAGCTATTAAAAGAGGAATAAAATACGCACAAATGCAGAAAAATTTTAACTACTTCCTATCGAGCGGCGGAAAACTGCAGACATATTGGTACAAGGAGAACACTACCATTGCGCGCGAGACGGACGTGTCCTCGGACTTAAAATCACAGCAAGAGAGTACGGAGAGCACACTAACAAAAAAATCATGCGGGCCAAAAGGAACTTACGATACCTGTATAGTTTTAAGATACTATCCCCAGAAATAAAAGAAATTTGTACATGACAATGGGTAGACCCATTTTACTTCACCCTACCATTCCCATTCATCTAGCAAGCAAGACCCAATTTAAAAAAGCACAAACCATACAGAATTAGGTACTGAGATTTATCTCTAATGTGACCTTCTGGGACTGTATCCCGTCGTGAATGCTACCCAATCTTAGTGAAATTGAAGCATTGAACGTGATTCTACACGACAGGGCAAAAGCGATATGGAGAAAATTATATTCGTACTTTCCTGAGACGATACTTCAAGACATAAGACTACCTGATCCAGAATCCCAATAAAGACATTACCGGTAAGGATTCCCCATCAACCAACTGCGTGCGCAGGAGGATGTCGTTCCTATATACAGATGAACATACCACGGAAAAACGTAAACTCCCAAAACAGGACAACTAGGAAACGAAAAATACGCATATATAATCTGCAGACATATGCCCGTATTGTATATATATATATATATATACATACATATATGAATATATAGATATACGAATTAATATAAATTACAGAGAGAGAAAACAAGGAAGATCCGTAGTGGACAAAACCAATAAAGCTAAAATAAGAAAATGACTCCAGAAATAAAAACAAATGAAAAGATCCGCAGTGGAAAAATTAAAAAAACAACAAAAAATAAAAACATTTGAACAAATAAAAGATCCGAAGTGGACACAAAATAGGGAAATATTAGAAGTGGACAAATAATACAAACAAAACGGTAAAACTAAGATAAAAATGTAAATATGAATATATGTTTAAAAATACTAAAATAATAGAGTAATTTCTACAGACAAGTAGATAAACTACGAAAACAAAAGCTTGAATGATTTTTTAATAAACTACTAAAAATACAAATGAAAAAAAGATGTTTACTTGGTGATACTACCAGACGAACTGGCACATTAACCCTTCTACTATATTACAAATATTTTCTACCTTTACCCACTCCTAGTATAATACACCATTTTCCTATCTTTGAATCTCGGTTGATCAATGATCAAAAAGTTAGAGTTATTTTCTGTTCATTCCATGAAAATTAGTCAACGCTCCCTCCGAATAAAGACGTTCGAATCGAGCTTTAAATTTCCTTTTCCCTTTTGAATAAGCTTCGATCAACAATTTAACCTGCCTACTAAGCAAAAAGAGAGCTTTCTTTTAGAGTTGTAGCATTGTGAATACAAGCCATCCACTGAGAAAGCAACTAGGCAGCCCTCCAGCCGAACCAAGTAAACCATTCGGCTTCCCCAAAAGAGGTGCCAAAAATTCGGTGACAAATCACTCCTTGGTAATCGCAAAAATTCGAAGAGTGTTACCTCAGTTACCTCTACCTCAACCAGCAAAGATCCCCCATAAAGAAACAGAAACGTGTTTAAACTAGTCTCTGAGATCTGGTAATTTGTATACCCAAGTTCTTTCATCCCTTCTCTTGACAGTGCGAGGTGAAAGGTTGCTTAAATATGGAATTTATTATTCCTTAAAGATGAAAATTTTGAAAGTGATAAGAAGTTTCTGACCAATCTTTAATGGAAACCAGGTAAATTATTTAAGCTTTGCAAATTTTATGATAATTCTTTGAAAAATAAAACAGTAGTTTGAATTAAAGAAGGTATTGAACAGCTTTTGTTTTACCTTACATGAGGCTCGTAACAGCTCTCCTAATTATAGGGATGCACCGAAATATCGGTATCGTTTAAGCAAATATCGGTAGATAACCGATATCTAGCATTAAACCATTTTTAACTACAAGACCACACAAGTTCAATATTGCATACTTCGCTCGCAATTGGATCGCAAATTATGGCAGAGGCTGTGGGCCTATTAAATTTCCTAGTTCCAATCTTCCAGCTTCCATTCATGTGGGTACAAATGTGCAACCAAGCCATAACCCGTGGGCACATCGAGCATCGCCTCCGGGATATGATCAACCTAATTGACACTACTTGAAAAAATGGTTTAGGACCAGATCCAATGAGGCCATGGTATCTTGTGACGCATCATTGACGGGACTTGCTATCTCTCACGCAGATCAATCATAGGCATATCCAACTGACCTTCTAAACATTCCACAATACGCAATCCATTTTGAAACCGTGGCACTCTGGTTGACCCTCCTCCTCTTCCCGAGAGCCCGGATCATGGCGGATTGCATCCTGGCAATTGTAAATACGCACAGGCGAAAACTCCCTCTAGAGATCTTACAATACCTTAGTGGCTCAACCATTCGTTGACATCTCTGAAATATAGAGATCAAGCCCCAAGAGCATCAGGTTCGTTAGGTCGCGGAAGAATCGTGCGGACGGCCCATCCCGATCCGACTTCGGAAACATTCGGTTGTAGCCCGACCATCCCACCTATAGGCTTGCCTATATAAGGCGTTGATGTCTCGGTACGGGCACATTCACTCGCCGATCCTCTCTCCTTACGAACACACCTACGTCCTTCATTCCTGGGACTTCCAAATCTCTACCACCCACCCGGACACTAGGTCCTTTTTTCTCTCCAATTACGCTTGTCTTCAGGCTTTAATTTTATATAGACTTCCCGATAAATCATTTTGTCAATATCTCTACGAATTTTAAAATTTCTATATAATTGAATAAAGTGAGTCATTTCCAAAATTGTTTACTGGAGGAATGACTAAAACAAAGTGGATTTGCTGTCAAAAAAATTACTGATTTTTCAATAATTAACCGCAAGTCCTTAAATGCCAATGGGTTTTATTAGACTTGGGCTTGCTGTATATTCCCCATATTTTATGGCTTCATTACCATATTCCTCTCTTCCGTAACGTGCGATTTTCAATTATAATTTAGGATTATACATATTTCCCATTTTAATCTTAAGGGGGAAAATTCTGTGTGATATGTTGATATTAATTATTATATGGTATGAAAAGTCAATATGCACCGATTAGAAATTTAGATTTATTTAAAGTTAAATGTTATTACTACTAAACAATTCTTAATAATAAAGTACTTGATATTTAAAGATATTTAAAGTTGAACTTAAAATTTAGTATTTGAAATCAAATAATTTGAGGTTATAATGAGAAAAGAGCAGTTGTTCTCCATGTTCGGGCGTCACTCTACTTCATGTTGACTCGTATATTTCTCCTCCTATGCTGAATCGCCTTTGACAGGCAATTAAAGAATGTGGTGCACATAGGTATTTTTTAGCAAGATTCGGAAGGAAACCTAAACCGAAAGTTTCTTCGTAGCTCTTCCACTAGTGGAATAGACATTCCGTACGTGCCAATAGAGTAAGACTGAAATAGGCTGATATCTCTTTCATGCTGAAAAGACATAATTTTTAATTAAACAATTATAATTACAATTTAGTGAAAGTGATGAAATTGTGTGGTAGGTATATAAAGGTGTGGAAATGGTTTCTAGTTGGCCCTGGTGTTAGGGCATCACTAGCATTCTTCTCAATTTTTCTTCTTGATATTAAAAATATCCTGCATCATTAAATGTGCTGACTGTTGTTGACAGCCAATTTCCTCAATTATAATATATATATATATATATATATATATATATATATACACACATTTATTCAATTTATTATACCATCGAAGCATTCAAGCCTTTCAAAGGTATCTCTTATGCTGAATCTCATTAAGTTCTGAGTTGTAATTTATTTCTTTTATTTGGGCATTTCGCCTCTTTTTATTTGGAAATTTTAATTAGTTTTTTAATTATTTAGTTTGGGCACTTTGCATCTTTTATATTTAAAGTTAATTAAGGTTTTTATTTTATATTTGAGGGAATCCTTCAGTATGGACACTACGCCTCTTTTTTATTTATTTAGATTTATTAAATTTGAACTATCAGAATGGTCACTTTGATTTCAATCTTGTGTACTACTACGTATACATAGGTAGTACAGCTTCTCTCGCGCAGGTTCTACTGCTTGGGAACAGAGCCGTTCTACCAATTGCACGTCTTCTGTTTGCACGTATGTTTACGTTAAGGTTTATTGTTGGGCGTATTTCTCGGTATACTTTGTCCCATGTCTTTCTCCCTAGCCTTTGGATCTCCGTATTGACCAGTTTCAGTCCGACTCTATGGTGTAGAGTTGATTGCCAAATACGGTCGATTCCTTGCTTCCAGTGATCAGCAGAGTGGCTCTATTCTGTACCCTCTGCATCATTCTGAGAGATGTACAGCTTGCCATCTCCGTGATCACGGCTGAGTACACTAGGACTGAGCGTACCAAGGCCATATACAGCTTTTCCATGTTTGACAGGCTGAGGTTTCGGAAACGGTAAAGTTTCCTCAGCTCTCTTTTGGCTAGGGAGACTCTAATATTCATATGGGTCTTATACCCCGTTTTGAAGAGTTGTAAGCCCAGGACTTTACCCTCGTTGGAGTACGGATAGAGTTCATTATTGACGATGACGTCGTCTACTTTCGGGCGGTTCATTGGAATAATGGTGAACTTCTGGCGGTTGTTCTTAATTTTCCACTTCTTCTCATATCGGTTGATATTCTCGATTTCGACAACTGTCGCCCTCGCCTGACTTCCAAAGTTCCTGAATGGACTCAGGACAATTTGGGTGATGTCATCTGCGTATTGCAGATACATCGAATCGTACCTCACTGGAGCAGGCAGGTCAATCGCGTACACTAGGTACAGCAGAGGGCTAAGACAGCTGCCTTGTGGAACTCCCACCTCGAGTTCGAATTCGGCTCCCTTGCAGCCCTCGATCGCAATTTGGGCTCTCCTATCAGAGACATAGTTGCAAAGGACCCTTTCCAGGAGTGGGTTAAGCTGGAGGTTGAGGATCTTGAACAGTTACCCTCTCAGCCAAACCTTATCGAAGGTCTTCTTTACATCTCGCAGCACCACGTCTACGTACCTCCTCTCAGCTTTACTGCAAGCGAGGTTTTCTGCAAGGAGGGCGAGGGCTGTTTCCGTTCCTCGTCCCTTGCGGAACCCATGCTGCTGAGGGTTGTGGGCTTCCAACTCGGCTAGTTGTTTTTGAAGCCTGTCAGCTAGGAGTCTCTCGTAGACTTTCGCAACGATCTCCAGCAGGGCGATCGGCCTGTAATTTACCAGTTGATCAGGGGGTTTACCTCCCTTGGGTATGAAGATCACCTTAGCAATCTTGAAACCTTCCGGGAAGTAGCCAGTATTCAGGGAAGCGTTATAGATGTTAACGACTCCCCGAATGATCTGCTGTGGGGTATTAACCAAGTTGTTTCTGGTGATTCCCTTCCGGCTTGGTGCCTTTTGTTGCAAGGCTTTAACAGGGGCCATGACCTCCTCTGATGTTATGGGACGGCCATGGCCCGCCATCTGCCTGCCTTCGTTGACTCGATGTTGTGGGTGCATGCGATGCATTTCCTGATTTAGTTCTTCGATCTGTTGGCCTTCGAATTCCTGGTCGAACTCGTTGTTTTCTTCAGGGGTGATCCTGAAATCGTTTTTCCAGAAGTTCCTGAACCTGTCTTCGAGAACCACCGGGTCGTCTATGTAGTTTCCGTCCTCGTTTATCCGAGCCTTTGGTTTTGGTGTAAGTCCCTTTAAGTTCTTGACTTGGTACCAGAACTTAGCCGGGCTAAGTTCGCTGTCGACTTTGGCTATCAAGCTGTTCCATATTTCCTCCTGTTAGAGGTTGATAGCCTCTCTAAGCTCTGAGCTTAGGCGTCGAAGGAGCGAGCTTCTTTCCCGGTTGGGACCGTGCCGTCTTATTTGTTCGTACACTTCCCTGTGAACGCGAGCGATATCTCTCATCTCCTCTGTCCATCTGGGCTGATGAGGTGTTTTATACCCTGTTATGGGTATGCTCTCGTGGTCCGCATTTAGTATGGACGTCGTTATCCTTTCCAGCTCCCTGTCTATCTCTTCTAATGACGCCGTGCTAAGGTCAGCTGGTGCATATTTACTGAGTCGTTGCTTGTAACGATCCCAGTTGGCCAGGGCGTAGTTTTTCCGGAGAGGGGCTGGGAGCTGGATTGGTGCGAGAGATACTGTGGTGAGAATTGCTAGGTGATTACTTGGGACTGTTGGGCCTGGCTCACTATGGTAGTTGAATGGGAAGCCTTCACTTGTTAGGCTTATGTCAGGCTTGGTTGCTGATCTGGAAGTGATATAGGTCGGAAAATCCGGCCCTATCCTTTGGATGTTTTTTCTTCCCATAATAAGTTCCAAGTTCCGGCCTCTATCGTTGGTATTACCATAGCCCGCCGTACGGCATCTGGCATTGAGGTCTCCCCCTAAGAATGCCATTCTGCGGTGCTAGAACAGTGTGTAGAAGTTACTTAACGGGAGATATGCTCGTCGAGGGGGTTGATAGGCTGCGGCTATCACGAGGTCTCATACCAGTGTATGTAGCTCGATCGCCACAAAGGACGAATCGAGTTATGGAAGTTGTTTAAATGAGATGTTCCTCTTGACAGCTATTGCAGCACCATCGAACCTTTCCTGGGAAGTATTCTTCATGACTCCTTTGTAGCCCGGTATTCTAATTCGACCAGCTGTGGTGTCGATACCGTGCTCCGTAATAAGAATGATTTCGGGGTCAAGCACTCGGAATATGTTTCCATATGACGTGTCCTTCTCCTCCCATCCATTCAGGTTGAGTGTCAAAATCCTCATTCTGTTGATTACTCTCTCCATCTTGGATTATTTAGTGTTTCTGGGTAAAGTTCTTTTTTCTCCCATTTTTCTTTTTCCTGGACTCAGCGTTCGAGATTTGCTCACAGGCGCTGTGATGTAGGGTCACATTTTGTGCGAGCAGAGCCACTTCTACTGTTTCAGGTTCTATTTCATAATCATACTCCCATTTGTATATCTTGGATTTTATGCCTTGGAAGATACTCCTGGTTTCCATTTCCTTAGGAGAGGGGAATTGATCACAGGCGTATATTTTTAGATTTATGTCGTTCGCCCGCAATCTCTTGTTTGTCTTTTTCTTTACCTTGGTTTCTTGGTATTTTGATGTCTAGCAGTCTGAGGAATCTGATGATTCCAAGAAACTATTAGTGTCGGAGCTGTCCTTTTCTGATGTAGTCGCTTGGTTCTGTCTTAGCGCAGGAGTTATCGCCTCGACTGCTTGCTTCTTTCCCTTCTTGTTTGTCGTTTTACTGGTATTTACCTGTTCTGCTTGTTGTTGTGCTTTTAGAACCATCTGTAGGTGCAGTACATCCCTGAAAGTGGTTTGTCCGGGAACCACATCTGTTCCATTCCGTTCTTCGCTAGCATCTGGTTTAGTACGGTCGCGAACGTGCTCGGCGAGCTAGGTTCATGACGAGCGCGTGAAGGATGCACGGCATGATCTTTATGGAGCTCTCGTTCTCTATGTTGAGGTAGGTTTTCTTGGCGTCCACCTCTGAGATGGCTGCCTTTGCTGCTTGGGCGTAGCACGTGTTTGCCCTGCGTGATTATTCGTTTTTCTTTGCCTCCTGCTTATTTCTCATAATTTCTTTCTTTGCAGGACATGACATGGCCATAGTCCTATGTCCCTGCCCGCAGCTCACGCACTTCTCTACATTGCTGTTACAGTTGCGCCAATTGTGCCCCTTCTGGTTGCATTTAGAGCACGTCTCTTGCGGCTCTTTGCAGTCCTTGGTGGCGTGTGACTCCATCTTGTAGTACTTGGAGCAGAATTGGACGGAAGTATATTCTCCCTTTTCAACCTGCTCTCCGCTAATTTTGGTGTTAAACATTAGAAGGCCTTGTTCTTTTGCCTTTTGTGCCATGGTCGTCTCCGCAAAGACCACCTGAACACATGGGTGTACTCGCCACCATCCCTCCTGTTTTTAAACATTATTACTTCGGCTACCTTGGCCCAGGCTTGCCAAAGCTGAATTTCCTCACCTATTTCTTCTGCGGAGGGTTGTCCTATCCACGGTTCGATACGACGGCATACCATGCTCCTGTGGAACAGGATCTGTGGGAGTACTGCTGGCTGCAGCCCAATGCCTCGTAGGAACCCAACTGCCTTCTCTTTCGTAATGTTCTCTATATATCTTTTTCCTTTTCGCATATTGCGATATATCATAAGGCTATGTCTAACAGCCTCACCATGGCAATGCCCAACTTGCCATACACGGCCTCGAATACGGATTCTCTGCTATGCTTGGGCTGCCCGTCGACAACCCGCAGAGGTATCCTAGTCGTGTGGTCCTGGGCCATCACCTCACAAAAGTGGCCCCTCAGCCCTGTGTTTGCTTTAGCTCACACTACTTTTGTTGTGGGCGACTTGATTTAGGTCAATGTGCTGCACCTTTGCTTCCTAATCTTCTGTATTTTGTATTTGGATTACTTGATGACTCCCTCTACTTCGTCGCTAAGCCTACGTGAACGTGAACTGCCAAATGGGGGTGATGAATGATGGTACGTGGAAATTTAATAGACTTATATACCTTATTTAATTAGAATTAATTACCTAAAAGGTATTATTTGCATTTATAATGATTAAATGTAATCGTATAATGTGGCTAAGATTTTTTTTAGGTTTGGATGTTACTGACCAAGAGGTATAACTTCAATATACGTACGGTATATAAATAATTATATTACCTGTCACAGATATAAGAGAGAACATATTAAATATTAGTTTTATGCGTTTTAAATATAAACTCGGAAAAGGCAATTGTGCCCACGGTGTTGTTTTTGACGTTCTTCAGACTGTCTGAATGAGCAGCCCATTTTTCTTAACGAAAGCCGCTTCAAACACTGGATTATCCCACATTTCCTTCAGTGCATAAAAAGTTATAAACTAATTAAATGTATTCATTTTTAACTGTTTCGTTGTTTCAGTCAGTTCCTTTAATCTTTTACTCCTACAGGAACTTTCTGAAATGGTTTAAGGGAATTCAGATATTTTCCTTTTCATCGAATAGTTCCCCCAAATTTTGTACTTAATTTCCTTGTTCTCGGGTAGGTTTGTATGTTCTGTTTCATTTCCGTCACTATTCTGTCCCCTTTCATCTACTAAGATTCAACTAGGACTGCCTTTATCTTCCTGATTATCTTGTATCACCGGCGTTGAAACTGCGTCACAAATTATAGTTTTAATATTTTACTCATCTGTTGGTTCAAAATATTTCAGTTTGTATCATAGGGCAAAAGGTGTTGCAAGAAAAAGTTTCGTATTTCGTTTGTATGGTTCAAATCTTCGAAGGAAATCTTTTGGGAGCTCATTTACAATTGTCTTCATAATACTAATAGTTCAATTTGATTATTCGAGGTAATTATGCATTGACACAATAAAAGGGATGATCAAAGAAACAGTAGCATTATCGAAACTAATTTCTCGAGTGATAATTTTAAAATTTCTTAAGACTATAACAAGGGTTTCAGCCAATTCCCATTGATATTCCGTTAAGAGGAATTGCTTCTTTGTGGCGAAAAATAGAATAATTGCTCTCTTCTGCTCTACTAATCTTTCCACCATGTGAACAGTTGAGTTCCATCTATGTAGACGTCTTGAAGCAAGCAATGCTTTGGAAGATCTAACTGTTTCTGTAACATTTCAAGAGTTTCTCTATTAGAAGCTGAATGATTGAATTTTCCAATTATGTTCCTTGCAATAGCCAAGATTTTATTAACAGTCTGTTGTTGTTTAAATAATTTATCCTAAATGCAGAGTTGTAATGTATGAATGGCTCAGCATATGACACTAAATTCATCAAAAACACATTATAGTAGCAAGTTTCATATTGGCAGCATTATCAGTTATGATCATGTGAATCTTTTCTTTTAGTATCTTGAATTAATTTTTAATGAGTCTGTTAATAAATTTAGCAATTTTTTCTTCTGTGTTTGTTCCTGGAAAATGTGAAGCTTTTAACACCGCTGTTTTTTTAATGTAATCATTTTAAATCCAATGTAGTGTTAAACTTATGAATGGGCGCAAATCATGATCAGCTGTCCATATGTCTGAAGTTAAAGTCAAATGGTCTACATTTTGTAAGACATTTCAAGTTTCTGACAAATTTTTCATATATTCTAGAAAAAATTGTGTGAGAAAAGTATATTCTAGACGGAATTTTATCAGCCTCTGAAATCCAACATTTTCAACAATAGAAAATGGCTATATATCAACACACATTAGTTCTTCAATCAAATTATGAATTTTTAAAGATCTTTTGTCATGAATTTCCGATTGCATATATTTTTCTAAAATTTGTTGCAAAGATGCCTGTTTGAAATGAGGATAGACACAAAATATCTAATGCGTAGGGGATTTCCATGGTAAAGGAATTATCAGGTGAAATTAGCCCTGTGGCTATTCCGGATTCATTAAGCCTCATGTAAAATAAGGCGTAATGAATCCGGAGATATGTTACCAAGTTCCAAGAATTCGATTACCTCTCTTGATTTCCGCCTACGGTGATCTGAAATAGGTTATAAACATGTTATAGAGCAGGAATATTAGAAACCATTTTGCATAGGCGTAGATATTCGTATCTCGACCAATGGTTTTTTTAAAATTTATTTCCTAACATATGGAAAGATGGTCCCTTATTGTAATATTTTAGGAAATTTCTTAAAAAATAAACTCGATTGTAGTGTGGATTAAAACGATGAACCATATTAAGTCAACTAATATTTATCATTATGCGTTATTTATAAGCTATTATAAAATTTTGTCCTGGTTTGCTCTGATATGTTGAAATATATTGATTTATGTATGATACAGATTCCAGATTGTCAAAGAAATTTATTCGTTATTGATTTCTTTTTCTTCTGGGCATAAATATTTCTGGCTTACAAGTGAAGTCATAGCAACAACTGAGGGTAGATCAGCACCTCCGCTCTATTAAATCGTACTCCACGCTCCGATTGCTAAACATTATCAACAACCACTGCCATTCAAAGTGGGATTCGCGCGAATCGACGCTATTCAATGCGCATCGCGTCACCATGGACAATAATTCGAGTGCGCGGCTTTCACAATCAACCTCCCACTATCCGGGTTTAGTTGAGATTTAAAACGCGCGCATCATAAAATGTTTTTGGTATTCCTCATGCCCCTCATAAAGCCGTGTAGACAAACGTTTATATTACCAACAAGGTGTGATTGTCAAGCATCAATGCCACGGCCGGTTTGCGACAACCCCACCTATCACCTTTCTACAGAATTATTTCCTTTTCATTTTGTTGTACTCTAGTTAGGCACAATAACAGTAACATTTCCTTAAAACCGAAAGCCATTACCTACCAGTGCCATGAAGGATTAATTAAGATTTCCGTGGCCTCTGATGAATTTCGAGCTGCGATGAATCGGAAGAACGCTGAGAGGATGCCGCGAGTCCAGAGGCTAATCAGACACGAATATATATCGCGATCACGATATTTCCATTAATTAAATTAAAACTTGTTAAAATCAAATTGATCCGGCGTTTTTTTATATATCGGAACTTTTTGCGGCAGAAATGGCAGAGAGATGCGGTATTGAGTTGCAATGGCTTAAACAAATATAATCACTAATGAGAGAATTTCGCTAAAATGTCTTTTTTCTGCAAAGTAAACTTTCATTTTTAAAAGTTCTTAAGAGCAAAATAATCTCGTTTGAGAGAACACGGAAAGAACCAAGTATTTTAAAAGGTCTCTTTACACCGCACTATTTCATTTAGTTTATATTCAATCATATATAATTTATTTCAGAATTTTGTCAATAGAGTGAAAAAAAATTGATCCCAGTAGATTAAAAAGATAATTCTTTAAACTTCTCTCAAATTTGGTGAAGTTGTAAGGAAATAGAGAGTTTAGATAATGCTAGATATCACCGGAATATAGTCAAGAGAATTGAATTTATTGCAAATAGAATCAAGATGCGGTGGCGATTGGAATTTATGCAGGAAATTATATATGTTGTTTGTTTAGTTACCTCACTAGACATTCTTTCTTTGCTTCAGGTTCACACCGGAACAAGTTTTCTCTCGCACTTCGTCAACCTGAACGTGATTCAACCCCGGGCTGTAATCCTGGGTCCTGAAGAGTTGCACGTGAGAACCGGGGACCAATTTTCAGTTACATGTGTCATCGAGAAGGTAAGTCAGGGGCTCAGTCATCAACACGTAACTTTTATTTTCTTTGATGATAAACTCTCTTATTCTGTCGTTTCGTTTACTCCTCATGAAGCTCTGCTTTGCGAATTATGTTTTCCATTGCACAATTGCCTTCTACTCCTATCCTCTTTCCCTATTTCTTTTTACTAATTCATTCCCTCGCAATTCTAACACCTGTTTCGAGCAAATTTTATTACGCTTAAGTATGTTTGAGGCGACCCAGATTATACAATTTCCAAGGTTGTTTTCCCTCGTTAACGGCAATTTCATTTAGGTCTAATTTGATCATTATTTACAGAATTACTTTAGATTGACAGTGAAGGGAGTGGACCTTTCTACTCTTATTTAATGAGCACGTGATCAGCCGAGCGAAAATCAATTTGTTTATATAATGGCTAAAAATATTGATCATTGCCTGTCTTTTACCTTTTAGAAATCAACATGTAACACTTAAAGTTTACTTCCACAAATTAATTTCTTATTGATTTCATTTTAAAAAAATGACTTTTCATCAGTGGTACTCTTAAAGGGAGACTTCTGCTACATTACTTTATTGGCGCAAAGTACAACTTGGCTAGATGTATGTTGACAATTATTTACCCATTGTATTAACATATTTCTTATTACTACTTCGCCATTTACCATATCCATGAACTCAACCAAAGGCAAAATGAGTTTACAACCAATCACTTCTTCCTATTTTTCGCAGTGATTCGGCAACTTCCCACTAGTACTCATACATGGCACAATATTGATGCAATCCCATTAATTCTAAAGATATTATCTACTCTTAATCACTCTTCATTTGCATTTTTATCCTATAGATAGATACGTTCTTAATTTTTACTTCCTTTTTTCTAATATTCTTTTGTTTAAAATTGCCAATGTAATAAACTGCGAGTATCAATTTGAAATATCCTTCCCAGTACTATGGCATCTTTTTAAATCTCTTAACAAATATTTTGAATATTTATATAACAACACATTAATAACTTTTTATGATTATTTGAGTTGTCTACATTTTACAGGTGCTAATTTAAATTTGGTCATTGTTTCAGTTCAATATATTTCCACAAGCAAGCATGATAGGCTAAATACTATAACTTTTAGGCAGAGCCGCATGTGTATTATAAAGAAATAGCAAAGCGTTTTTAATAAATTCCATATTAATTTTCTCTTCTATTATTTCTTATGCGCTTATAAGGAATCAAAAGGTGCCCCAAAACATAGTTACACTTCCAACTCATTTAAGAATTGATGGCGAACTCTGATTGCTCTATTATTTATCAGCAAGAGTTTTTCAATATTATTGTCTTTGTGAAATTAATTTTCATTAGTTCTCTGCAATAATTGTTATTCAGCATGCAGATGATCGGTCATAATTACTATAATTACCTGCCTCTTTCTCTGGAAGATCCCAGTGAATGTTTGACTTGACTTTTGGTATGATTTCTGTAAGTAATTTTTTTACCACTTCAGATTGATATTTTAAAAAGTGTTCTGGCCTGTCCTCGAAAACTGGTATCACAATATTTGGTTCGTATTTTAATGGC
Source organism: Ceratothoa steindachneri (assembly GCA_963969495.1). Lineage (NCBI taxonomy): Eukaryota > Metazoa > Arthropoda > Malacostraca > Isopoda > Cymothoidae > Ceratothoa > Ceratothoa steindachneri. Next base: position 37,476,703 of record OZ018329.1, read on the forward strand.
TAGACGCAGTGGGCTTATTTTGTTTCTAAGTATAAAGTTATGAGAATATTAAATTAGGAGAAATAAACTTTCAAAGAATAATCTTCATTTAAGGTAGTGATTTTCTTTGTATATGAATAATTGTTCTTTCTGCTGCTCATGGGAAATAATTTCTCTATTAAAGAAATCTAATTAGAATTCTGATGATATTTTTTTCTGAAAATGATATGAAGATGAATAAAAGTGTAGAAGAGACTTGAACTAAGCTACAAAAGGTAAATATTTCCAAGTTTCCTGGACCGGCTGACCCTCGGTCATGAATGTTGCCTGAGATTAAGGACGAGGTAGCAGTAGACTCGTGATTCTCTAACCTGACTCCCATCTAGAAGAAACACGGTAGGAAATAAGCTGGAAAGTACCTTCCAATAATATTGAAACTTTTAATCAATGAACAACTTGAATGATTTTTATAGAATTAAGCTTTGGAGAATTTGAAGTAGGATTCGATGAAAACGATTGTATGAAACCAACCTGCTAGAATATTTCTCCTAAGATAGTGAACTTGTTAGAGTGATCACTATCACTCATCATTCTTTACTTAAACTTTCAAACTTAAAACGATAAAGTATCCCACAGTATGGTTGTGGTGATAGTAGCTTTTACTAAATTTTAGAGAAAGATTTGTAAGGAAAATATATCTGATATTGGCTAAAGGACTAGTGACAGGAGGTTGTAGTGCCTGGCCACGCTTCAGAACTTTTCGCTCACTGAAAGCCTTATACTAAGGTCAACCTTTAATCAGAATTGGTGCCAGACAACTTTTTTCGAGAGGCAATTTTTTGATGACTTGCGGCATCCAGGTATGTAGACAGATGAGAAGTTATTTACTGTCAACTTCACCCAAACACAGAATGTTCGCTTTTGGGGGGAAAAAACTGGTACTAAAATTACCAGCACATAAATTTAAAGAGACACAAATCATCTTCAGGTATTCTCTAGGCGAAAGTAATATCAAAGAGCCCAATTTTATTTTAAGTATTTTTAGCATCTATTTTCCACTGCCTACAATGGCATAAGTCGCCGTAATTATCTTATAGCCTAATGTTAGGCTAAATTAAAAGCCGAATAAACAACCAAAAAAGCAAACAACAAACACAAGACCAAAAGCCTAAAACACACTCCGCGAAAGAAGGCTCGCCTCTTCCTGGTGCCAGGAACATGAAAACAACACCAAAGAGAGTCGAATATAATGGAGGAGGCCAGCCTACTTCAAGAGGTCAAAAAGTCAAAAAGTGACAAGTGATATCAATCGAAGACGCTCGTCACGGTACACATGACTGAGACTCCCTGCCGATTTCCCTGGAACTGGGAAAATCTGATTCTTCATCACGAGTCCTCCTCGTCAGGACTCCCTAAGGTATCTTTTGAAGCCCTTCCACACCCCCTCTAATTCGCCCGCGCTTGAAGGTAAAGCGATCTTGTATAGTCTCCCCAGATTCCCTCGTTAATTTTCACATAATTCATTTAACTACCTTTATTAAGCAATTTGATCACCCCTTTTGCATACAGTATATATAAATTGCCCCCTTTTATTATATATATTAAACTTATATTTTGGGGTAATGTTCTTTATATATCCTTTGAACTGCAACTTGGCAAGCCATTAGTCAAAACGCGGTCAACCGTAAATCGCACTCTTTATTAATCGCCCCAGAACATATCTCAAGCGGCCTTTGGTCAGATGTCTGCCTATGCTTGTGTACGACACTGGACGATGAGTTAGTCTACACAGACATATCTTGACGGCGCTTCTAGCGCATTTAGGCATATCACTTCTCTCTGAGGCTCGTTTCACACTCGGATGACAACCAAGTAAGCGTACAGCTCAACAGCTCTAAACATCTCTCATTTTCATTAAAATGTGATTAAACATCAAGCAGTATACTTTTTGCTGACGTTGAAGGGGAAGCCTTCTCTTGCGTTGATTCTACCAGATGAAATACCGGTGTAATCAGTCAACTATATGCAGCAACTTCAAACGCGGCCAAAAGTGTTAGATCCTGGTGCCAGGAAAATTTGAAAGGTTCTAGCCAAGTGAACTTTGGCCCGCCAGTTCTCTAGATTTGAACACCATAGACCTTTTAGTCAACTATTTGCCTGTGACAAATATAATCAAAGTGTTGAGATGCTGAAGTAGCATTTAGAGGGAAAAATCAGCTGAAACCCTGGCGCAACTTTCCCTCAGGTCATTCCTAGAGTTCGTCGTATCGTCGACTCAAAACGTGATCCAATTTCATATTAGTTAAATCCTTTTATAGCATATCATTTTCCTTTCGTTTTGTTTTATGTTTTTTTTATTCCACCCTGTAAATGCCATAATGTATTCTGTTTTTATCGTAGCAGTGACATATAACTGGTCAAAGGTGGACAAATATCATGAACCAGAGGGAGGCGTTTCGACTTCGCTAAAATCTCACAGGCTAAAACTTGAGTTATAATTTAAAAAAGATATATATCTATTAGAAAATATTATTATAGAGGTATGAATTAAGCAATTTCCTTTTAATTATCCACATTTTTTTACAGTTCTTTCAGGGAGATTAATCTATTTACTTTGAGTAGCAGCAAATATACTTTATAGTCCACTCTTTTTCTGATGTTGCAATTCTAAGCATTACTTCAAGGTTTCGATCTTTTTTAGCACTTCTTAATTTACATTTAGTAAGGTTTATGATAGGTAATGTCTGTAACAAAAATAAGTTCAGCTAAATTGAACTAATAATATTTTAGCTAAATTCTTTAAATCTGGAAATTTCTAATCATTGAGGGAGGCTAGAGAATTCATAAATGGGAAGAATTTTTAAATTATCTGAAATTTAAAAAGAAGTAATATATCCAATCAGTCGAAGCTGAATATAAGGGAAAACCGAAAATAACACAAAGTTGTAAGAAATTGGTTGCAATCTGAACTCACTTTCTCCAGTATAAATGAAAATGTATTGAATCTTATATTAGGCTGAGGAATAAGTTCTTGCGTTTTTTTAATGTCGTGTCGATTTAAGTTTTGTTGACGTGATTTATGCACATATTAAGAAACAATAATAAATAAGGAGAGCAAAACGTGCAAAGATTAGGCTACGTCTCTTAACAGCGTAGACTATTAGGCTTTTGCTTAGGCTACGTCTTGAAGTTGAGTAATTAGTCATTGTGCTTTATTTAAAAGTTGTGTTAATTTAATTTTTGTTCTGTACCTTCAAAATGGAATGTCAAGTTGAAAGAAAGGCGCATTTTCGACACTTGTTGTTATTTATTTTCAATTGAGACGGGAACAATGCAAACGCAGCTAAAACTCGTCGCGATATTTGTGCTGTGTACGGAGAAAATGCTTTATCAGAAAGGACAGTTCAATGATGGTTTTCACGTTTCAAAAACGGTCATTTCAATCCTAATGACGAAGAACGTTATGGTCGCCCAATTAAGTTGGATGAAGATCGATTGAATGACCTTCTTTATGAAATTTCTCGTCAATCGACTAGAGAATTAGCTGTACAATTGGCGTTTGATCAGAAAACTGTAGCAAATCACCTTCATTCGATGGGGAAAGTTAAAAAACTCGGTGCATGGATTCCCCACGCTTCGAGCGAAAGCAACAAACTTAAACGCTCCACGATTGCCGTGGGTTTTCTTGCTTGTCACAAGGCTACTCCTGGTTATAAAGACAGATTTCTTCACCGCATCATCACTGGCGATTAAGTGTGGTGTGTTTATGTTAACATGAGCCATCAAAAACAATGGATTAACCCCAATAAAAAAACACTTCCGCGATTAAAGCAAGGACTTCATCCACGAAAGATGATGCTGTGTGTGGGGGGGGATTATGAAAGCATCATTCTTTATGAGCTCCTTGCGAACAACGAGATTGTCAATGCAGAACTCTACGTTCAACAAATGTATCGACTCGCCGAAGCTATTCGTGAAAAGCGACCTCATCGACGTTATGGAGTCCTTCTGCAACACGACATTGCTCGTCCTCACATTGCCTATATGACAAAAGACACCATCCAAACATTTAATTGGGAAATCCGGCCGCATCCTCCCTATTCGCCAGACTTAGCTCCATCGGATTTTCATCTATTCCGATCGCTCTCCAACAATTTGCGCGGCGTTTCGTTCAATACTGACATGGAATTAAGAACCTAGTTAGACGAATTCTTCGAGTCAAAATCCAGAGATTTTTATTGCAGAAGAATCGAAAAACTAGTTAAACGTTGGGAAGAAGTTGTAAATAACCACGGAGAAAACATTATTGATCAAATTGCATATTGTTATCACTTAAAAATTAAGTTTTTCTAAAATTGTTAATGGTAATAAATAAATTTGATAAAACCGCAAGAACTTATTCCTCAACCCAATTGATAAACCTAAAGGTCGAAAATTCACATTTTGTAATGTTTAAAATGAACTACGTGCTTGCTCTTCATTTCTCTAGTAAGAATAATAAGAAACACATGACTGCGTTTAATTCATGATGCATTTTATGTATACATTTTTATTTTCCTTGTAATTTCATCTATAAGTACAACTCAATTTTTCCAGGTAGTTACAACTTCTTTTTAAGACGTTGCCTTAATCTAACCATCTTAAAGTAAATTTGTTTTTAGGATTCAATTTATTCGAAAAAGTTTTTAATTTGTCTATTACAACTCAGTGCCTCTGATCAATAATTTTCTCGATTCGTATTGACTCCAACGGTTACATACAACCGATGTTAAACTTATTTGTCTTAAGTTTGTGGAATCATATTTTCCCTACTTTGGAAAAGTAGCCTTTATTTTTCAAGCTTCTACTCACAAGAACAATAACTTCTTTTTTAGATTTAAAATAAATAGCTGAGTGGCGTTATGATCTCGTCTAAATTCATGAGGAGTCGATAATATATATTTTCCTTTCGTCTTTATAATTTCATGGTTCGATTTTTAAGCTCAAAAGCGAGAGAAATTGGAAACTGGGCCATGTCTTCCAATGTTAATAATTCAGAAAATGTTTGATTCATGATTAGCACTAAACTTCCTGTGTCATAGAAACTTATTAATTACTTTTAATGTAATTTATAATCTCGAATTTTATTCTATTATATACATATAGTTTGAAATGCTTGGGGTGTAATTATCACCTTCCTTTCGCTGAGGACACCCATGGGTTCCCAAACTACATGACAGCAGAAAAGCAGGACATTGCTCTACTAGATCCCCAATTGAGCCATTATTTATCACCCAGTTATATTTTCGAAAGCTAAATGCTGGCTAAGAAAACAGGATCTCCCACACTTTTGGGGCCTTACCCAAGAAAACCTTCCCTGCTTGTGGAAGATCAGTCAGAGATTATTATCTAGATGGAATCCATAATTTAACAGGTCAGTGAGACAATACATCCTGAATTAATCATTTACTTTACAAAATAATTAAATCTCTCAGCTACTTCATTTGCATTCGTCCTCCGCCGCGATTTCACTATTCCCAATGCTTCGGGGAATCCTTGTTACTCGCGTTCTCCCTCAAAGGAACTGGAATTCGGTAGATTCTTCAACTGACATGAAATTTTTGTTATTTTTTTTCTATAAGGTGGAGCGCGTTGTAAAGTTATTTGTAGTTCAAATCATGAAGTTACTGCTCGATAAGACATTATTGCGCGCCTCTAGATTGAAGTAAAAATCAGCCTACACATGTATTCAAATCGCGGCTTCACACATGAGTGGAGCAAGTATTAACCACCAAACCACGATGGACAAAATGGAAATATAACTTGAAATCTGGTAAGATATCCAAGGAAAGACGCCATCAAATTAATGGCCAGATGTCTTTCGCACGTCTTCCGGTCTACACTCAGGTAGTGAGTAACATTTTATTCCAAATTATCCAAGGTAACACTGAGGCCTTTGATCTAGTTTTGTAATCATAATAACGCGCGCCTTGTGAATTATGAAAACCTAAGCCTAAGCTATGTTTCGAACCGGCATCCTCACTCGTGGGAGGTGTTGACATTTTCCATTGAGCCAGGATGGACATAAAGGATATTCAACCTAAACTCTCTTAAGATCTCCAAGGAAAAACATGAAAAAATAATGGCAGGTGTCTTTTACACGGCTCACCGTCTACACTCGGTTAATGAGTATCATTTATTTTAAAAGTATTCCGTATAACACTGAGGACCTTGTAAAAGTTCTGTAAGCCATAACACTAAATTTTGTAGAAATCAGTCTCCGCTGGTTGAAGCTATTTTTTGGTCGAAATCATACGAAGACTTCAATGTTGCCCTGGAAAAATAAAATATTTTTTAGACAGGAAGTGCAGAGAGTGCTCAAAAATTTTGAGGACAGCCTTGGCCTAGGCTTTCGCCATGATAGCAAAGGATCCCGCCGTCTGCGGAGCTCAGCTTGAAGGAGGAGAGTCAAACTGTTTCTTCAGGTTTTTGGAGCCTTGTTTCCTTTCGCAGGAACTTGCCCTGGAAATGACTTCGGCTTAAGGGGGGTTAGCATCGAGCAACTATTCTCTCCGGCGTAAGAACCTCCTGTATGTAGGGAGGGTAACCTTGGGGCCTGGCAAGCTTCCTTTCAACCATTTCCCAGGAGCCTCTGGGATTATGACTAGTACTTAATTAATAAGTGTCCTGCTTGTAAACTATACGTCATTGGCGAAGGCAAGTCGACATTGATCCCAAAAGAATGAGAGATAGACATGTTGGTCACCTAGAAGTTTACCATCCGCAGATCTATGGAGGGAGGGGGCGTGGCTCAAGGGACCTTGCTGCCCCTATTTGTTTTAAGGTGTTCACCTTATCCATCTATTCCGATCAAGGGCCCATAAAATGAAAATGGTTGGGAGGGCACGGTTGTTAGCTTAGAGATTGTCCCTAGGGGGTGTTGACTTTAATGAATGGGATAATGGAGAAAATCTTAACTCAGAGTCAAATAAAAAATAGAAACCTCTTCAGCGCTATAGATGTTTAAAGGGTTCTCTTAGAAACTGTATATGATGCCAGTTCCATATTTGAGTTGAAGTAGCCAAATATCAGTTCAGAAATTTGTAAAGAAGAAACCTTTAACCCATTGCGGATGGCGAGAGGGTGGAGGAAGGGGGGCCTCTAAAAAGAAAATGTGTGTAGTTGTGGGCATTTCCAATCCAATCACCAAGGTTTGGTGAGTATTTTCCTAATGTGGATGTAAGTGGAAACTTAGTAATTGCGAAGGTAAAAGAAATTTTAAGAGATTCCAATCATAAACAAAGAAAGAAAAACAATTTCTACGCTATATTTCTCGTTCAGCAACACCAAATTATACAGGTTAGGATTTTGTAACCTTTCAAGGGCTCTAACTCATGGCTCGTTTATTAATGATGTCCGTACCTGTTCGGCAGCCAACACGAAACGTACTTAGCCAGAGAGCAGTCACTCACCAACGGCTGCAGTTGTCATCTGATCAGCCAGAGAGGCAGGTGCGACAGAGTGGATCCCTTATTCTCAAGATAGCCACGATCAAAAGAGCTGAGCTGCTTTAAACCCAGAAACGGTTCCCGATACTTTTGATTTGCCTGAAGTCTAAAGACAATAAAGCCTTCACCCACAGACAGACATCTCGCTGCTGCCTAGAATGACGGCATTAAGGTACTTAGCACATCAAGCACTTTTAAGTGGTTATTTGGCTAAAACCGATCTAATTTTTTCACCACAACGCCCAGGATTACTCAAGCTTGGTATGTTCTAACTTTCAGGCGTTAAATAGCATTGTTTATATATGTTACACAGTCTTTCATCTGACGCGATATAAGGTAACTTTTGCAGATATATACATATGTAAATAGGAGCTTTAATAAGGGAAAACTATTAGAAAAAAAACGCGTTTATAGAGAGAAGGGCGAACGTAAGAGCTTCTCCAAAAGAGAGAAACACTTGAATTTAAAGAGCCTGCCCTTCTCGAAGAACAATCGGGCTGAGGGGAGTTTACACTCTCCCAGGTACAAATGTAGCAGGATATCATATGTTCTTTCCATTTTTTCAAACACGTCCTCCAGACAGTAGAGCCTGGAGAACTCGCTTGATGTTGGTTAACTAAATGTAATCGAACCGGTAGGAGGTGCCGCTTCTCCAAGTGCAAATTTTAGCAATAAACACAGGGTACCCTCCTGCATAGAAACTAGTAAGAAACTTGAAAATGACACTGGCCAATAAATATTTTAATGGATTACTATTTAAATTATCCATCCAAGATCTCAAGGATGTGACACACAGTCGTTGCACTTCTCTCTCTTCACGATCAATATACCAATCGTCAACTTTTAATATGGATTCCTTTCTGCCATACTTTATTATTGATTAGCCCCTTATTCTGCTTATATTTTAAATTCTTATTCAGTATTAACAAAGGTTTAAATCAAAATCGTCAGCTGGTATTTAGGAAAAGAGTACGCATTATACTAAACCTATTTGATTTTGATGTTCATTGAATGCATCGAATAGTATGGGAGAAATCATTTAATCACCCATCAATAATTAGGGTACACCTGGCAAAGTAACTTAAACAACCAGTTAATATAGAATGTATAGTCACCCTCATCAGCAGCCTTCATCGATGATTTCTTCACCTCATTTAAAACTTGGAATATTTATTTTACCTATCATCATTGCCTAGGTTAAATATAATTTTTTATATATTTTATCCTTTATTAAGTGGCTGTAATGACTTAGTAAAAGGTGCTTTTATGGTGGAAGGATTGGGTTACAGGATAAACTGTAGATCATTAAATTTACCTGAAATTCAATTCTAATGGAAAATATGATTACAAATATTGACTACATGAACCGACGCTGATATTTGCCTTTACCTCAAGTTTAATTAACTTCTTTAATAAAAAAAGCAAAATACCTTTGATGAAATATATTATTCCAAACACATGATCTTTCAAGTTAAGTAAGCGAGCATGTTTATCTTTTTTAGCAAAGCTTTAAGAGAAATTCATTAATGGCGTCTTCTTCCGAAAGTTTGTACAGCAAATCGATAAAGAAAGTTTTGTGGTAAAGAAAGTAAAAAAAATATGAGGATTATGTATAGCCGCAGGTGGTCATACAGTCATTGGGTATGAGAAGCAGGAACGTATTTGTAGGTGTTCCAAACTACAAGTTCCGCAAAGTTCGAAATCTCTGCCGCAGTATCCTTTCCATAATGCAGTTTACATACAACCCAGCGTTGGTCTCTTCAAAATCAAATATTAAGGGTGTTTGATTCCGACATGTGAATTTGGGTATTAAAAAAGGTTGTGCTTATACCTCTAAAAATACAATAAAAAACCTAATATAAAAATAATTTATAGTGTGTTAACATGGTACTAATTAAATCCCTAACAGCCACCCGAAATTATTTGACAAACCGTGTTTAAATAAATAAATAAGATTAAATTAAATTAGTGACATGTCGATAATTCTCGAAAAAGTTTGCACATTACTTATAAAATACAATCCAAGGAGTAATCTGAAGGTTACTTAGGACAAACAACATTCAATGGCAAATGATGTTTTGCTCCTTGCTATATTTCTTTTATTTATCGATAGATACATGGTAGGATTTTCTAAAATAATATATGTCTATTCCTTTACCTTTGGATTTACATTGGTAAAATATTCATTAATTGATATCCAACCTTCGACAATAGTCCATTACATTTTACCCAAACATCATGAAAAGTAATTAAATTGATAATTTTAGAAATGTTATAAGCTATTCATTAAAATACATCATGAAGTCATTCTATTTTGGAAGTTTTGGGAAAAAATTAGAGAGACCAGACTGACAACTTGAAACATCCTGGAACAGAGCTGCCCACAATCCTTTTCAACTTGCCTCCCTTCGGCAACGGAAGCCTATTTATTCCCTTGCAATGTATCGTAGCAATAAGATCTAATACCTGCCTATTTAAATGAAACTTAGACACAATTTCATCGATTAAATTGATATTCTCCCTTCTCCTTCTTCTCGACATTCCATTCTATACCACCCTTATCAACTATGTAAACACAAACGGGATACCATACGACGAAGTCATTCTAATGTAATTCAAGAGAATATTTCTCGAAATAATAATATAAATCGTATACGACGTGTATGATACATATTGAAAGGAATGCGCTTTTTATACTAAATAAGGTTTAATACATCCTTTGATCCCTGATATATCTAAAACCCTAATATTCCCTTTATCAAAGTGTACACTCAGGATTCTATATTATATTTCAGGTTCTGTCGCCGCCAGTTCACATTAACTGGCTTCACAGAAACACCACCGTGAACTATGCCCCGGGCAAGCCAAGACTCAAAATTTCATTTAATCTTGAAGGTATCCATACCACGTCAACCATGATTGTGAGAGACATCAAGTACGCATATTATTTTTATAATTAATTAATTCATTAGTGAACTGGTAAAGGAAAATATTAAGAACAGACATATCTTAATTATCGGTTTTTTCCTGGCTAGGTATTTTAAATTACTACAATTAGATGCGCTGTTTTCTTTATATCAACTAGTTCTCACACTTTTAAAATAAGCCCTCCAATCTAGGTCTTTCTAACCATATTTTGCCATTTTCTAGTTTCTTCAAGTGTGGTTTCCATTAAATATATATATATATATATATATATATATATATATATATATATATATATATATATATATATATATATATATATATATATATATATATATATATATATATATATTTAAATCAATGTAAACATAAGTAGTCAACGTCTAAAGGGAATCTAAACATTGAATGTTTCTTTGGCAGGTATGAAGATTCCGGAAACTACACCTGTTCTGCACCTAATGCGGAGACAGCGGCTGTCAGAGTCTTTGTCACAGAAGGTAAAATCAGTTTCTTTTTTATTGGTCCGAAAGAAGCCCAGCAAGTTTGATTAATTTAAAATAGAATAGGTCTAACGTCGTAAACATAGTTAAGGTGTTTGAAATGGAAATTACAAGAAAATTTAGAAACGAATTAATAAAGAATCTGGAGAAAAGAAAAATGTATATGAATATACGAAAAGAAATGTTAAAAACATAAGTATAAATTGCATTTATCAAAGTGTTAGTTTTGATTACCGTATAAAAAAAACAAATTCCTAAAGAAATGTTACGCAACAAATGACAACATTTAATTTATATATTCTTTTTAAAATATTACTTAATTTTGTGCTTTTATCTTAATTAGAATCGCTAATGGGAGAAGTGTATTTGTTTGGTCAAGATGCCATTTCTACCAAGTTGTTTCTAGAGTGTATTCCTCTAAATGCCACCAAAATATATTATTATTTCATCCTGCAAAGCACAGCTTTGGCAAATTATAATTGATGCCATTTTCAACAGAGTAATGAAAAAGCAAAGTAAGCAGCTCCTGTATATAAAAGCGAACAAAATACTAAGCAAAATGAAAACGGAGGAATCAAACTGAAAAAAACATAAATATTTGGGTAGATTCAAAGGGAAGTTACTAAACTCCAAGAACAATTGCTTTTTAGGGGTTTATAAATACGATTGACAACCTTATTTGAGATACATTTGTTGAATTTGTATTACCCTTCTCATGAATTGAAATTATTGACTTTTTTAATGATAATAGATTCTGCAATTCTCCTCTCAACATAATTGTTTGATTTATAAATAATTTTTGTTGGTTGAAATCGATTCTATGGTCGTAATTTTGCACGTGCGTAATACGACTTGAAGAAATTGCACCTCTTCTTATATCTGCTTGATGTGCTTTTATCTTCTTATCAAAGTGGTCTGACTCTCTGATGTATGACAAATTATCATTATTATATAAACTATGCAAAGAACCACACTGAAAATTTTTGAAATTATAAAACCAGAAAGAAAGGAAAAAGAATTAAATAGCCCTACGTTTACGTAAAAAAAATACATTGGCTAATCTTTTAAACTTATCAAGCGTAGGAGCAGTCATAATATTTGTGGGCAAGGTATTCCACCATCTACATATGCTGGGTAAAAAGCACTTAGAAGACTGAGATGTAAGATGACAACAAATTTCGAATGACATTGAATTTATAGTCTCAGAATACCTAATAACTCTGGCTGGTTAATAAAATTTTGGCAAAGGTTTATGCAGAGGATGATTCATATCATTCACTTCTTTAAACAAAATACAAAGAGCTCCAACATCTCTACGATACCCAATTTTTAAATCCAAATCTGATAGTAAAATTTTAAAGAATTAAATGCACTATCAAGCAATGTTAGATGAGAGTCTGCAGCAGAACTCCATACAGCAGAGCAATATTTAAAATGAGGTAGAATAAAAGAAAAGAAACATTTGCGAAGAACAACATAATCCTCATAAATTTTCTTAGATTTACGAAGAATGCCCAATTTCTGCGAGATATCGCGAGAAATGTATCATAGATGCGTTTCAAAAGTGAGTTTCGAATCTAGAGTTACTTCCAAGAGCTTGAGCTGGTAGCTTTGTTAATCAAAGCTCCATTTATTAACAAATTGGGATGTTCAGGTAAGAGAGATCTAGAACGACTAACATCATTTCCTTATACTTACTCGGGCTCAATTTCTTACCCCAATGAAGAAACTAGGAATGAATTTTATTCAAATCCTCAGTGAGGCGGTCTGCAAAACTCATTGCAGGAGATGGAACATGAGCATAAATAAAGGTGCCATTAGAATATACAAGAATTTTATTAGTGATATTAAACCACATGTTACTAGTATATAATATAAAAGCAAAGGCCCAAAACGCTTCCCTGAGGAACTCCAAAATATACTCTAGAGAAGGGGTGGGCAACCTTTTTAAGTGGGTGTGCCAAAATTGGCCAAATCTTTGCTACAAAATTTTCTCACGTGCCAATACTTGAGTCAAACTTAATGAAAGGATATAAAATTAAAGATGTTCTTTTGATTCATTCCCAACTCTTTATGATGCATAAAAATTACAAGGAAAAGATAGTCATTTTACCTAAATATACATATTATCATATTATATTAAACATAATTGAATCTTTATCATTTCAAGAAGAAAACAACAAATACAAACTAGAGAATGAAGAATTGTGGACCTTTTTATTTATTTACTCATCAATGAGACTTCTGCTGCTGCCTCACTGATAACATAATTTATAACAGGTTGTACACAATGCGGTTGCTATATAAAATAAATTGGAGATACATTTATTTAGTTTTCTTAAGTTAAGCATTTGGCTTCGCGTGCCGGAAAAAATCTTTGGCGTGCCACGTTTGGCACGCGTGCCAAAGGTTGCCCAGGTATGCTCTAGAATAAGGACTAAAACACCCATCGAAAACAACACGTTGTTGTCTATTTGTTAAAAATTCTGTTAAAATACTTAAGACTCTACCACCAATGCCAACAGACTTTAATTTTACACTTTGTCTGCGTCGGATGTAATTCAAGGGATTATTCTCATTGCTATAGGTTTTTATCAAAAATACTTATACATAAAATAGGCATTGAGCATCGATGAGTCTAAAATATGAAAAAAAATTTACCTATTCAATTTCACTCAATAACACATCACTCTTATCTACAAGACGCATATTCTTATTATATTCAATTACAAATTTAGATTTCCATAAAACATTTCCATCTTTATCTTTCTTACCATTATCACACATTTATTCATCATGTACTATTGTAAGAACATGTACACTCCGTTTATCACACCATTTTAGACAGAGAATGTTATTGCACTGTGCAAGTGACAATTTACCTTTCTTTAGTTGTTTTAAATTTGGACATATATGTTCAATTTTGGTGAACTGTTCCACAAGCGCTTGTCTCTTTCTTGAATCAGTTATCAACACGTGCAGGGCTAGTGTACCAGTTGTCAGTATAAAGAATATGTCTCTTATTTAAATAACTTTGAAGAAATGCCATTACTACTGCTCCACTAATGTCTAAATGGGGCTCAATAACAATTTCAGTCCCCTGTCTGATATAAATAATTATATCAGGTACATAACCTGTTTTGTAATCACACAACACAACTAATTTTATTCCAAATTTATGTCTTTTAGATGGGATGTATTGGCAAAAATGCAGTCTTGAAAGGGAATGAATTTTTTCTTGAAATTATTTTTCACGATATCAAGCGCAGGTTCATTTTTTTTATTTTCCTATTTTTTTCTAGTGTTATCACTAAAATGCAGCAATCCTAATATCTGAAGGAAGCAATCCCTCCTCATCAATCTTCCGAACATCTTTTGTTCATAGATGTCATCCTTTGACCAATAATCGTAAATTTTGTTTTGCTTACTATGTCCCATCCAAATTATTATGCAGAGTAATACTCGAATTCCATCTGCGCTCGTTTCCTTGAAATTGAATAGGCGACTATTTGGTTTATAAGTAAAATTTTCTATAATATATTTATAGAAACTATTGCTTTCCTTGACAGAGATATCTTATGAAAAATTATCAATATATTGTTCGAAATAATAAATTTTTTTCGCATTTTGTCCGATGGAGAATGCCGTGGTCAAATTTGAATGCGTGGAATCGAACGCTTGCATGCAGGTAGAAAGATTTGCCCTTGAAAGCCATTCTCACGCCAACGTGTGTGAATTGTTGCCAGGATCTTGACGTGTTCGTTTCTATGGCCGTTCTTATGACTTATCTGTCTCACTCGAATTTGACCTATTCTCTAAATTATTAAAATGGATGTCAGAACTTTCTAATGATTAAATCGAAGTCCATTCATCGTCACTTGATAGGCTACTTAGATCGTCAGACTCTACATTCTCAAGAAATTGACTCGTCTCCATGATATGTTCGGCATTTAAATCGGACTCGCAAAATTGTCGTTCATCAAGTCTCGACATTTTGGGGGTAAATAAGTGAACAAAGATCAAATATTACTATTTAATAGATGTCAACATATAGCTAGTTGTCATGGAGAGGAGTTGGCCGAATATTAAGTACATCGACTTAGTATAGAGAAAGAGAGAAGGCAGAAACCATATTTAGATCGGGAGCAGTTAACCGCTGTTTCTGAGAGAGACCATATAGAGACCAGCAGCAGCCAAACGGTAAAAAATCAAAACATTATGGTTGACAGTGTCAAAAGCTGCACTAAAGTCAAGAGAGACAAGCCTAAACTCAGATTTATTGTCTAAGTCAGACTGCATTTCATGTACCAGCAATAATAGTGCATCAGCAGTTCCTGGACCCTTTCTAAAGCCCAACTGAGTCACAGGAAAAAACTGTCTCAAATATACAGTAAGACGTTTGGACCACAGATGTTCAAAAGTCTTAGATAAAATCGGTGTGAGGAAAATGAGCCTATATTCACCTGGGAGATGGAGATGACGATTATCCTTTGGGAATTGAGGTAATGTTGCCTGAACGCCTGCATTCAAGAAATAATCCCCGACAAACAAAAATAGGAAATATAATAGCCAGTATTTTGAGCTAGATGACTAATAAATCTTTTTAAAATTAATGAAAACAGACCAATAGGATCAGTTCCCCCATACACGTTCAAGCGAGATAAAAGAAATTTTATTTCAGAGAATCTGAAGGCAAATGTATTCAAACTAGGTAGCGGGTGACAGCCTGAGGGCAGCTGAGTCTCTTCCCGACTTTGCTTGGAATTATAACTGTCAGCAAGAATACTGACTTTATCAAGAGGATGATATGTAATGCTCTTATCAGGATTAATTAAGGGAGAAATAGAAGGCTTAACACCAAACAAAGCAGATTTAAGTGCTGACCACCAAATATGCAGTTAAACTGTACTTGTGTGGACATTCTTCAAATGGGCATTATTTTAGGCTTCAGCCTCTTTATAAACATTATTTGCCGTGTTCCTCATCGCAACATAGTTCTCCCAACACAACCGAGAGCTGTTATCAGACTAAAGATTGTAGGCAGCATGCTTATCACGATAGGCCAGGCGAAATTGGTCATGAAACCATGCTTTATTGTGAGATTGTTCTTTAAGATTTTTCATTGGTACAAACCTACTTTTCAAGCCTAATAACTCAAATTCAATGCGATAATGGGGCAAGGAGCATCATAGATATCCCTCCAAACAATTCTAGATTTGATAACAACCTCCCTGGAAATGGTAAAGGCTGGAATAAGGAAATCTAACTGGATATTATAAGCCAAACCTCGATGATCTGAGGAACCAATTAGTGCATAGGCTTGAATCTCAACAACCCCTCCCACATCAATGAGTAAAAGATCAAGACGATTGCCGGATGTTGAGTTACACTAGTAACTAACTGCTCACAATCAGTAATATCAGAAAAATCAAGAGCAGCAATACCATGTTGATTGGTTGGGGAAACTGAATTAAACCAGTCTCTGTGATGAACATTCAGATCACCAATAAAAATGAAGCAAGATTTGTTGTCCTCCTCATGAATATTAATACATGAGTTTAGAAGGCAATCATAATTACTGTCATCTAAGTCGTGGTTTGTTTAAAGGCTAAATATATAAAAATTATTAAAAGGACTGCATACTCTAATAATCATGATATTATGACATCCACATTCATACTTACTAAAAGCATTAAATCCCGCTCGAGTATATACACACAAGCCTTGGGCTCGAGGTAAGGAGTTCCTCAGAAATTGCATAGGCTTATTAAAATTAGCTAAAAGAGTTCTGAGGTATGTCTCCTATTTGATACAAGAGCCTCAGAGCAGCATATAATATCATATTTAGTCGAGGCAGCAGAAAGCTCTCTCAAGTTGCCATAGACAACTCGAATGTTGCATTAGAATAAATTGACGAATTTAAGACGGATAGGGCTAGGGTTAGATTCAGTGTCACCAGACAAATTAAGAATAATACCTGATAAAAACTGATATTCAGAGAATCTTAGAAAGTAACAACAACAAGCTAAACAACAAAAGCAACTACTAACTACCAACCCAGAGATTCTTAGACCCCCGACAACTGAAGGCCAGCTGGGGACAGGGGGCCATGGATAAATGTAGTACTGTCATATTTCGATAAAATTAATTAAGATAGAATAAAGTTTAGGAAAGTAAGGAAAAACAAGAGATTCAGGGCTGTATCACACAGCACAAGAGAAGTGGCTGAATTCAGGAATGTTGGACACACAACTATGGATATAATTCAGTAATTCCACTTCAAAGATGCCTTTGATAATATAACTACTCATCTGCCTTAGTTAAAGCAGAGATACCTAGAGCCCTTAAACATGAACACTCATGCGCTCATTGAAGACAGACAGTGACCAGTGGTATTCAAGTGAGGTCAAGGGGTGCATTTTCTCTCCCCCCCAGGTTTCTCAAGACCTTACCAAGGTGCTCTTCCGCTCAAATGACCGTTGGCAAACATGGTCTGCTATTTTATATCGCCTAGTTCGGTTAGAATTGCAATTAGGGCATCGTATAAAGTTTACGCCAGCCTTTTGGTATTTAAATATTTAAATGTAATAGTTATGTCATTTCCGTTCGCATACAATTTTAAGGGGGGCTGAAGATGGAGCATTTGGGAAACTAATGTATTTTTTAAATTCATCCTTTCGCGGTATGAAGATGGAATAGAAGTTTTTTCGTGCTTTCGAATGGCATCTATTTATGAAGTAAATTGGGTATTTTAGTTCGATGAAATTGCAAATAAGGTGGTTTACTTGATCCTGAAGGAATATTGGGTCATATGTCCTGTAGGCTCGGAGAAAAAGAGAACATATAACAGAAATTTTAACAACAGATTTGCTATGTAATGAGAAGAAATGTATTTAAGCATTTAAATTTATATGGTATTCATAGACTGAGCAGTGTATCTGATTATTTGAAGGGTGGATTTTTACGTCTAGAAATGGTAAAGAGTTGTTCTGTTCCCATTTACCTTTGAATTTTATTGATGGGTGTAACGAGTTCAGGTTGGGTAAAAATTCATTGGAATTGTTACTGTCTAATGGCCATGCCGATTGGATGTCGTGTACATATCGGAACCAGATAATAGGTTGGGAATGGATTTTAAAGAGGAAGGTCGTTTCGTAGTTTTCGTAAAAAGATTGCATAGGATGGGAGAAAGGGGATTCCCCATGTTTAGGCCATTTTTTTGGCGGAAAAACCTGTCTCCAGCTTAAAATACATTATCAGTTGCACATAAGCGCACTAATTTAATCATTTTAGAGATAAGTAAAGGTAGGTTAATATTTAGATTGGGAAGAATTCTCGAAAAAGCATCCAGCGCTTCATCGACCGGGACCTATTTTATCGATTTTTAGCACCAATGTTGGGAATTTTTCCAATCATAAAAAGTTTGAAATAAATGTTACGAATCGTCTTCGGCGTTGCCTTGGTTAGCCTGGTTATAATTTGTGCGAAGAGACAATCTTTCAGTTCCGTCACAACAACCAAAATATAACAAGAAAAATAATATTCGAAAACACTATTATCCTTAGAAAAACTTGAATTTTGTCCATTTGCAAATCCTTGAGACTCTACTGATCAAAATTTGACTTCTGAAGTAAATACGCAGTTACTTCACTAAAACTGTACGATCCCACGAATTCCGGCTTATAAAAAGACGAAAAAATGGCACCAAGCTTCAAACAAGAAGTGACATGAAGAACAATACAAAAATTAAATATAAAAGAATGAATAAAATACAAATATATATAAATTCTAAGTAAATATAAAAAAAATACAAAGGTCGTAAGAGAACATTATGAAAACAAAGGCTCGAATGGCAAACTAAAAGAGACCTAATACAAACAAAAGAAAAATAACCTCAAGGAAAAAAAATCGAAAACAAAGGCTCGAATGGCAAATTAATAGAAACCTAATACAAACAAATGAAAAATAACCTTAATAAAAAACAAAAAACTCGAAAACAGAGGCTGCTATGCTGTAAATAAAAATAATATAACCAAAAAGCAAAACATGATGTAAAGCGAAAGTGTTAACTAGGCAACCTGGCACATAACACCATTGCCCTCATTAAAAATTATTTATCACAATCAAAACCTTTCCACATATATGTCATCAACACCACTCATCCTACACTTACACAATATTTTCTATCTCTCTCCCACACTTTAACCTCTTATTTTATCCATATCCTAAGCTTCTGGATTTTTATGGACACATGTAAGAAGCATTCGAACCAGAACGAGCGTTCTTCAAGGTGAATATTTTAGCACAACCCAATAGATCCTATACACTTGCTACCTACCTCATCTGACAAAAGAGAGGGTAGTATGATATCCTGCGAGTATTAGAAATAACTCCAGACATATTACCCAGAGTACGGCAAAAGAAAATATAAAAACATATATGATTATGAAAAGAGGAGCAAATTAAAAGTCCTAGGAATCAAATTTGGAAAAACATGTACACCTTTCTTTTAAAACCAAATTAGATACCCGGCTTTTTAAAAGTTCTAATACACTCGTTTTTTATCTTTCTAGAGGTTAATCTGTCTGATAGAAAAACTTCCATTAAACAAACTTAAAGCTCTCCATCAGCAGCACATGTCATTAAATGTTCTTTTTCATTGTTTACATGTCTCTCGAGGATAGAAGTAAAATAAATCGAAATATCTGCTCTTAAGCGGCTCAATTAAGCCGAATGACCGTCCACAGAGTCTTAGAGAGGCTAAAAATGTGAAAGACCTCAAACATCTACCTCGTTAGGTTGTGAGAAAGGCATTCGAAAGTGCTCTGGTGCTAAAAATGTAAAGGAGAAGAGCATCTCAGTAATCACGGCTCTAAAAATGTCAAGGAGGAAGGCAGCCAGAGTATAAGGTGTGTAAAAAAAACTGCTTACCGACCCTATGCTAAATCAACGTCATGAGAGCTTTCGTTGTCTTATCAATAACTTGAACAATCATGGCAATTCAATCATAATATTTTTTTCTGACGAAAACAACATCACGGTTAATCCGGTCATCAACAAACAGAACGACTGTGCATTAAGCTTTGGCCAGAACGTCTACGAAGTCCGCTAGGTTTCAAGGACAAAACATCGACCTCTGTGATGATGCTCGGTGGCATGGCTTCGAATAGCGACAAATGCCTCCGGTCAAATACGCGGCCAGGTAAAGGCTCATTGCAGCCGAATACAAGGATATCTTGCACAAAAAGGTCCTGCCCAGGTGAAAAAGGTTAAGAAGAAGGCGGACTATACGTTTCATCTCCAGACTACAGCAATGGAATCTTCTAGAGGACGGTGCAAAAATATCTACTTTCCGAAAACATCACGAGGCCTTAGCTGCCTTTTATAAAGAAGATGGTGCTTGTCTCTGTACTGATTTTAAAGCCTCATAAATCAGCTAGGAAACGAGCATTTATCTAATGAATGGTGACTATTCATTAATGCAAGCACTGCAACAAATTTCAATTACTGCTTCAATTATTGTTGAGATGATAGAGATATACGACTCAATAAAATTTATTTTCGAAGGTGTTCATTACTCCTATCATAATTGGAATATCTGTTGTGATCTTAAGGTAATTTCTTTACTTCTAGGACTGCAGCTAGGATATCCAAAGAATATGTGCTTCTTATGTCTATGGAACAGCCGTGATGAGAGGATTCATTATATTGTCAAAAAGTGGCCCGAAAGAGAAGAACACATAGTTGGTCGATACATTGTGAAACACATGTCTTTGGTATATCCACAGAAGATCTACCTTCCACCACTTCATATCAAACTTGGCCTTATCACGAATTTTGTAAAAGCAACGGACAATAATTCTGATGGATTCCAGTATCTCAAAGAGAAATTTGATGCAAAGAGAATCGATACTAAACTTACAGCTGGAGTTTTTGTAGGTCCGGAAATCAGAGAATTGATACGTGACAGGGAGTTCAGAAATAAAGGAACTCCACTTGAGTTGGCAGCATGGGATTCATTTGTCCATGAAGTGCAGAACATGCTTGGTAATCATAGGGATAAAAACTATGAAGAGCTAGGGAACAACAAGCTGCTAAAGGCCTATCAACGAATGAGGTGTCGGATGCCTCTTAAGATGCATTTCTTGCATTCGCATCTATATTTCTTCCCATGTAATATGGGTGATATTAGTGACGAACATGGGAAAAGGTTACACCGAGGTATCGCAAAGATGGAAAGCAGGTATCAAGGCCGCTTCAATGAAAATATGATGTATGACAACTGCTGGTTCCTACAACGGGAGGATCCTTTATCCACGTACAAACGCAAGAGCAAGAGTGTCAAATATTTTTGAAGAAATTTAGAGTTAGGTGAGTACTACCTCATTTATATTTAATGCATATCTTGTCTGGGTTTTCAAAAGAAGGTAAATAATGCCAAATAAGGTGCTCCGATTCAAAATCTTTGTCAGAAACGTCTTATTCTTGTCAAACTCATAATAATTATATGATTATTTTATCAAAGGTGACAAAATGAGCTATACAGACTAGTTATATAACTCAGGAACCTGAGCACATATTTGGAATCAGCGCACCAAAATTGGTTAGTTCCAACATTTACTCAAGTAGCAGAGACAAAGTTAAAATTTATTGACTAGTCTTATTGAACTAGGAGCTTTTGTAAGATGTTGTGCTGCAGCGCTATCTAAACCTCCTAAATTGGCAACAATTGCTTCTTCCTCTAGGAGAAATCGTGTTTTAATTTGCATGCATAAGGCCACCAATAAATTTAAACAATCAGTCCTAAACCTTGTTTCACAACTTTCTCCAATTGGATTCAAACTCATGCATCGTACATCGAAATATAGATCGTTCAATTGTTTATGTAACTCTTAGTCACTTGGGTTAATTTATGATATTCTTGCGGAATTAATGAATTCTTCCTTAATGTAACAACTTATAATCTTTTTGTATTCAGAATAAACCATTGAATGCAGCAAATGGAGTCTGAATTGTTCAGTTTGAAATTAAATATTCGAGTAAACTTTTCTAATATTCAGTTTAAAAAGAGAAGTAACTCTTTTGTTTCCCTTATTTTTCATAGTTTTGTAAAGAGCATTTGCTCCATCAATCTTGTCAACCTTAGATTCAGATTAAAACTAAAGCAGTAATGCATCCCATTGTTCAAGCACACGTTTTATTACATTTCCGCGAGATAACCAACGATTCTAAGCTAGCTTAATTATTTTGTGATTTTCTGCCTTTTTAACATCTTGCATAGCAGTAAAATCTTTAGTTAGGTTGCTGCTGCGTGGCACCTCCATGCCACAAAGTTAGCATGCAGCTCTTCCCGCGTGGAGCAGCCCAGCCTGACACGCTGTCGCAGCACGCCGTTTGCTCTGGGCTGCTGGAAAGCTGCGTTCAGTAGGCGATTTGGCTGTGGCTGCAGCATACCACGCCGCTTGCCTCTTGGTTGCTTCCCATTCTTGGTACTGCTGTTTGGCGTTGTGGGCGGCCCTGCGCTTGGCATGCACCTTGAGCTGCTGCAGGCTGGGGCGTACGGTCCAGGTGATGGTGTGGCCATGGGCGGCTCGCTTGGCGGCCTCGTCAGCAGCCTTGTTGCCGCGCATGACCACGTGGCTGGGAATCCAGTGCAGCCGGACACGCCTGCCATGCGATGTCAGGTCCTGCAAGGTGTACAGGATGGTTGTGGTGAGGTGGATGTTGTCCCTGGTGTGGGTGTGGGCGTGCTGCAGCGCTTGTATCCCCGACCAAGAGTCGGTGTGTATCACTACAGTGGCCTACCGGCGGAGCAGAGCGTGCTGGAGGGCGTGCAGTATTGCTACCAGCTCCGCCTGGAGGGTGGAGCAGTGGTCTGATGTCCTCCACGTCTGTGTCAGACCGCTGGTGACTAAAGCGGCGCCGGACCTCCCGCTGTCGGCGTCGACGCAGCCGTCGGTTAAGTAGACTGCGCTGTATTGCTCCGTAACTTCAGACATGGCTCTGAGGGCGTGCTGGCGCAGCTCCTCGGTAAGGCAGTGCACTATCCTGGCGGGTCGCTATGTGGTGGCGAAGTCGGCGGCGGGGGGCTCCCATGGTGGTGGTGGAGCGTAGGCTGGGTAGGGGGTGTCGGGGTCTCATCACAGCCAGTTTCCTGCCTGGCTGAGGGTGTTGGTTGCTAAGGTGACGTTCACAAACCACCTATTGTTACACAGGCACTCGATGCCCTGTACCATGGCCATTCGGAGTCTTATCTGCGCAACACCCACCACGTCGCGCTGGAACACTCTAGCAACTCGACAGGCCACAATGCAATCCACCCTGGCGGTGAGGGGCACCAGGCTGGCCTCGCTCTGCATGACACAGTCACTGCACCACCTCGGTGCCCCTAACATGGCCCTCATGGCGGTGTTTTGGACCACCTCCAGGCACTGTTGCTGATTCCTGGATAGCGCTACAAGGACCGGTGCACTATAGTCCACTAGGAAGCGCACTGCCTGCAAGGAGTAGAGGTGGAGGACGGGGAAGGTTGCACCACCACTCGGCCGCGTCGTGGCCCTCATGACGTTCAGCCGGGCCTGCCTCCGCTCCCTCAGGTGCGTGACATGCTGCGTGAAGACAGCTGCCTGTCGACCCACACCCCAAGGTACTGGTATGAGTGGGTCCAGGGCAGCCCAACTCCATGGACGCGCAACTTCTGTCCAACAAGCGCAGAAGTCTTGATGCCTATAGCTCGAGACTTCTCTGCCGAGATCTTGAGCCCCAGCTCATCGCCCTTGGTAGTGATGAGGTGCAGCGCTTCTTAAGCTCGCGTGAGCTTGTCGCCGCGCCCGCTGACGACGAGGGCCAAGTCGTCAGCGTAGCTGAGGAGGATTGTTCCTTCCCGATAGGGGAGCGCGACCAGCTGCTCCATAACCACGTTGAAGAGGAACGGGCTGAGGATGCCGCCCTGGGGCGTCCTGTTCTTGACGGTAAGGTAGGGAGACTTGTGACCCTAGAACTTCACACGGGCCCTGCTGAAGGTAGTCCTGGAGCCAGCCCAGCAGTCTCTCTCGGATGCCTTTCTTCACAAGAGTGGCTAGTATGGCGCGGGAGCTGGCCAGCTTGAAAGCCTTCTCGAGGTCAAGGAAGACTATGATGGTGCTTGGTTGTTGGCGTAAGCCAGGAGGGTGATGAGGCTTCTGTTTCTTAAAAAATTTATCTAACTTTGTTGTTAACTTTGCATTTTTTATGTTTAGCCGTTTAACTCTGCGATAATAACATCGATTTATTAGCATTCCTTATTTTTGTATTACAGCACATAAAGTAAATACATCCCTTTTTAGTCGGATCTTCTTTTAGCAACTCTTTCAGATTTTCATCTTTTAACCATTCTTCTTTAAAAGATAGTTTATACCACTTTTTAACACTTTTTTGAGGAGGACTTTCCATTTCGTTATCGGTATTTCTAAAGTGTGAAGAAAAATTAAATTTCATATTACATAAGTGAGAAAAATGCACAACGACAACATTAAAAAAAGAAACCACGGCACTGTCACTGTCAACATTGAACTGAGGGTATGGGTGTGTGGAAATGATGCAACGCCACCGCCTGTATAAACCTGTTCAATACTTGTTAGATACGGCTGACATCAATTTAACACGTTCTGTTTCATCTGATATGCGTATTTACGTGCACTATAATAGTATAAATTTTTATTAATCGGATATTTTATTGCAATTATTAACAAATCGTCGAATACTTTCCGAAAAAACAGGTTTTACTATATTTTTCAAAATTAATCCTAGTAACCTAAAAAACCCAGATCTGGAAGGGAAAAACGTAGAAATGGGAGCCCTGGATACGAGGGGTGAAACTATTAGGGGCTGCCAGAATCCAGAAAATATAAACAAAATGCTTGAGATACAAGAGCGTAACCATACAGTGTTTAGGCTATATAGCTGCCTTCATTCTAAGATCCAGTATTTAAATATAGCCTAAAAATTGTTTAAGCTTCTGAGCATAATAATAGTTACGTCATTGTGTCTGAGACCTTTTATTGCTTTTTCCTAGATTCTGGTAACTCGGCAGAGTTACCAAATGCAATCAGATGACTGCAAAGCTAAATTTTCTTCTTTTTCTGTATACGAATGTTATTTTTCTTTTCTTAATTCTAACACGGCGTTGAAGTATCTATATAAAAATCCTAAACTCTAATGACTATATTTTACTAAAAAAAATCTTTTAATATATTCATTCCAAAGCACCCAAAAGCAGAACTATTATTGTAATTAAGAGAAAAAGGATGCATTTCTTCAATTGCAGTTGGGCTCATTATGGTCGAACACCAATTCAATTGAAACTAAACGGTACTGTATGGCGTTTACAAGTATAGGCAAGCATCCTGTGAGAATAAAATTGATTATGCTGTCATATTTATTGTTAGGGTATAAATTCTTTTTCTTTTGTTTTTAAATGGAGGAAGCATTGCTTCCTTTGCTTCCATTGACTGCATGCCACTGATATATATTGTCGTAGGTCAGGGAGATTTCACTGACATTCACTTGCCCTCCCTAGAAGCTGAGGGGAAGTCGCTTTTAACTATGGAAAATATTCGAGTACGTATATTCTGTAGGCCAACTTAGAAAATAGACCAATGCCTTTTTATTTGGTTCTGGGATTTAAACAAGAAAACAAAAATAATATTTACTCTTATACAAACAAATAACAGAATTTAACAATAATTCTACACTATGGGAAAACTAATTAGTTAGCAAAGGAAATTAATTTACAATGCAATGCCTCAACACGAGCTATGAGTAGCACAATATTTATCCGAAAGAAAACGGGAGGAGATGATGAGGTGAAGCTTCGTATTCGGAAAGCGCCGCGCTTCTTCGACGGTGATAAAGAAAAATGTAATAAGCTTACGATTTTCCAAGAAGGGGGAAGGGCCTCGAGTGGTTGTTCGAGGTAGTATCCTTGCAGGGCACGGAGCGAAGCGCATATTTCAGAATGAGTACTAACGCGTATGACTGCCGTAGTTCTCAACAACTGGGAGTCGCTTATGAAGGGGCGCGTTGTGTCCTTTGGCTGGTTCCAATGAATGCTCATGATTACTGCTTGGATACTGCGTGAACAGTACCTGCCTCCTGGTTGAATACTAATTTACTCGTTTCCGCGCAGGGAAGTATATATGGCATCGCCGGAAGTAGGTCCCACTCGATTCAAGGCGTAGCGAGTAGAGTCTTGGCGCTAAAAGTTCAGGGCTCCATTTGACTCGTCTCGCTTCGTTATCGCCCCGGAAGTTTACCAAAAGACGCCAGTTGAAGATCCGTTTGTCCCTGAGATACTACATTAGGCTTCTTTGTCAACGTGAATCTCCCTCTCTCTCTCTGACACACACACACACACATATATATATATATATATATATATATATATATATATATAATCATTAGAGGGTTATTCAAAATGCCGACTAAGCAAAATTTATTCATTTTTGCCCCCTATCGGAAAAGTTTTGCCTAAATAATTAACTTCAAGGTAAATAAATCATATACTAAAAGAACTTGTGCCTATCGAACAAAAAATCGAATTGTAACAAATTTTGAACTGCTTAAATATTCATTAAATATAAAGTTTTATAATAAATTAACTTTATCTAAAGAGCTATGAATAAATGCTACGAAAATTTTGCAGAGGATAAGGGTTTCAGCCCAGGAGAATTTTAAGAAAATTTTTAGTAATATAAACGCCTGTCCCATTCTGACAAAGGTCTGCATTCCTCGAATGCTAATTCTTTTTTTTTTCTTTTTTATTTTGCCAAAGGAAAGGTTCGAAAACAGTTTATTTCACCTGAAAGGAACAATGGTGCATCACATGTTTAAAAAAACCCTGAGTTTGATGTGGCTCTGCTTTTCTACCTTAAAAATTACAGCTGTCAGTTGTTATTTTTTAAAGGTAGATGTGCTGATTTATCTTGTCTGATTTCCTTTGGTATATCATGTTTGAACCGCTTTTTTTCTGGTAATAACCACGTTGGTCTCTTCAGTTTTTCACTTGATTGACATCCAAACAAGCCATGAATCAGCAGACGCCTAAAATCTTGGTGAGTGAGATTTGTAGTTGGAAATATTACCAATAGATAATAAAGCTGTTTTCAGCAGAAACATCTAGAAAGGGAGTAAAAATTCTGAATTACCACTTTTGGGGATTTTCTATTTATTTCATAGGTGGATTTTATCATATATTAGAGATTCAAATTACCATTGTTCGTGGTATATTCTACAAAAGATAAAATGTACCTAGTATGTGAATCATATATTGCCAAATACAGTATTTACTTGAAATAATAAATTTATAAGGGCATGCTAGAATCTTCCTTATCGTTGATCTGTTCTACAAAAGTTGTGTGTGTGTTTGTCTATTTTATATTTAGTAGTGTTTGTCTTAATATTTGTGAATTAATTTTTAAATTAAGAGTTCAAAAAGGTGTCTCTTTTATTCCTTAAAAGTGATGCATTTATGCATCACTACTAAATATGTGAAGTGATGCGATAGGGCATTGATCACCTCTGTTTAGTGATTTAATATTTTTTTAACAAAGAAACTTTGCGAACCTTTTTCGAACTTATGTATAAAAAGAACGATTTTTAAAAGTTGAATAATTAAAACAAATTTCAATAAACATTGTTATTTTCGGCATATTTCGAATGAGTTAAGTCTCCGATTTAGGGCCGAAACACAATGTCGGCCATATGTTCACCTGCATACTGAGCCCGCATACATTTAGGCGCTCCTCGAAACTTCCGATAACTCTCTCAAAGTTGTATGGCTCGATGCCTCCAATCACTCACCTGATTTCAACTTAAGTTCAGGAATTGTGCGTGGTTTGTTGGAGGAAACCTGTGACTTCACATACCCCTATAAGAAGAAATCACAAGGGGTAAGATTGCATGACCTTCGCGGCCATTCCTGGTTCCCCGTGCAAGGATATCACTCGTTGCGGAAATTTTATTGGAGTTTTGCAAGCGTTTGGCGCGAAGCATTACAGGTCGCTCTATCCTGATAAAACCAGAGGTTGGCCATATCTTCTAAAATCGGCCATAACTGAATGGATATCATGTATCGGTAACTGCCCCAAAACGATACCACTCTGTCGCTTTCAGTGAATGGATTTCACGCTCTTGCATTATTCGAGGATTTTTATTTTCACAATTTCAGCAGTTCTGTTTATTGACAAATCCACTCAATTGAAAGTGGGTCTCGTCACTGGAACTTATTCTCATTCCAAAGGTTTTCGTCGGCTGCAAGTCTCTCCACAACCCAGTCAGCAAATTGCTTTCGACTCCCGTGGTTAAGTGGCTGGAGATGCTGCGTAAGTTGAATTTTGTACACATGCATATGAAGAACTTTATGCAGAGTTAGATCTAATTAAGTGGTCAGGATCTCAAACTGCTACAAACATCGGTAAGTTCATTTTACCGGTCTAAGAGTGACACTGTTTCGAATAACAGCAATTTGTTGATCTGTCCAACAAGAATGATTCTGCCCAGGCGATTTGGCCGTTGCAACTGAACCAGTTTTTTAAAACTTTTTAAATGGTCTACGAACCGTAGACTCGTTGGGTGCTTAATTTCTCGCAAAATGGTACGAAGTGTTCAAACTGTTTGCGTCGCACTTTCTCAGGTTTGATTAACATGTCTTCACGATGAGAACGCCCGACTAAATTGTAAACTACAGCATGACACACAACAGACAAGACAGATAGTAAACATGATAAATTCATGCCTTTAAAATATAAACACAAAAGTGTCGCCCAATTTAAATTCGGCGCCCTTTGTGGGACATCCTTTACTACGCGAAATACAAAAGATTTGGATGCCGCGTTTTCATGGATTACTGTTAAACATAACTTTATGCTACGCGATGAGGCTGAAAATTCAGTTTGGATTTTCGTTTATTTTCAGCATCCACGTTACAGAGATTATTAAATAATTTAAAGTTTCTACAGCTAGATTATGGCCCTAAGCTCTCCAAGAATGTATTTATAAAGAAACAAGTCAAAAATTCAAACTGTCGATATAGTATTACGCTCTCCTAGAGCTACACAACTACGAGCACAGCTGAATTGATACCCACTTCTGTTGATTCAACATGAGATCCAGTTTCCCTTAGTTCAAAATGTATAAAAAGAGAAATAACAGAGGCTGAAAAGCCAGGGCACCATCGAGTCTCCCTTTACTATCTTTCTCCCCCTCCTATTACCCCGCGGGAGTACTTCTACTATGAAACCATTCGTCAGGAGAAAAAGAGGAGATTTCTCGTTTCGTCACGACATCGATAAGAACTTGCCGGGATAAAATTTCCCCAGCAATTTAGGAAGGACTTTCATATTCGAGGGCAATATCAGATTGCACAAAGTATAATCGGCACATTTTGATTATCAAAGATCGTCAAGTGATCTGAGTTTGACACTCCAAACTTGAGAGATTTCTCACCCAAAAGAGAAGCTCTACAAGCGAAACCAAATCGCTACAAAATCATAAAGCCATCTTCAAACCTCGCCTGAGAAAACCTTTTTAAGGTTATAAACGTCTTGTTTTGATTACTGTTTTTCCAGAGCCTCGAAATTCCGCGTGACGTCACTTGTCCACCCCTCGTTCGAAGTAACACCCTCTATTGAGAAGCAAATAAACTACACTCACGACGCCTCTCCGGACAAGATTCGAGTGAAGGTATTTCGTTTAGATACTCTAGGTAAACCCCAATACCTTATGTGAGTAATTAATTCTATTTTCATGTCCCCGTTCGTTTAACGTAGATTATTTTGTATATTTTAAAGACGAATTTGTTTTAAAGTAAATTGTTCTCCCTTAAAGCAACCAGAAACCGACTGTCGGTAACGGGACTTAAGAACCAATTTTTAAGTTGTATTTTTGTACGTGTATAGAGCAATTTTGTTTGAGATGATTAATGTACAGTAAAAGTATATTTTGGTAAAAGTGCTTAAATTATCCTTGACCGAGTTACTTTATTAATCATAATAAATATAAAGAATAATCTCGGCTAACCACGACATATCTAAGTGGTGTCAGATTATTGCGGTTACTTCAGAAGAAACGAATTGTAAGATTATCTTAAAAGCCCTTGCTAAGAACAAATAATTGCCATCCCCTTCGAGTAAAATTTAAATAAGTATGAACCAAACAAGTCTTAAAGTTTCAGGGGAATGTATTTAGACAAGTAGGAAAGATTAAAACATAACAAGGTCAGTGTATAAATTGGTGGTGTTTAGCCTGTCAAGGTTATTAGTTAATTTGTTGTTGGAGTGGTATTCCAATCAGCCAAATAGTGGGATTAAGGGAAGTTAGGCAGCGCGCTACCTGGTTAATGGTTGCATAAATATCTGAGCGTACAGCGGTAAAAAGGTGACAGAAAACACGAAATGAATTCCGTAGAAAGATTATACCAACAAGCCCAAATTCTGGGACTTGAAAGCGAAGATATGGATGCCTTCGCCCTGTCAGATCTGAGAATAGTATGCGAAGAAGAAACAAGAGATTGGGAAAGAGAAAACGAAAAAGAAAGAATACAGTTTGATGTTAAAATGGAAGAAAAAAGAATACAGTGGGAAATAGAAGCAGAAGAAAGAAGAGTACCGAGGGAAAGTAAAACAAACGAAAGAATAATACAGTTGAAAAAAGAAGCAGAATAATTAAGAATGAGGATAAAAATAGAAGCTGAAGAAAGAAGAATAAAGATAAAAAGAGAAGCCAAGCAAAGAAGAATACAAACGGAAAGAGAACTTGCCCAAGCAGAAAGAGAACAGAGTAAAAAAAGAAAGAATGCTCGCACATGAAAGAGCATCTAACGTGAATCAGATGGAGGTCGAGACGGTTTTAGGCCGTCCTGGACCTAGGAAAGTACCATCGAGAAGGACCCAGCCATATGGGTTAACGATGGAATAAGTAAGTAGGAAGAGGTACAAGCAGGTGTACCTAAGGAAGTACCTACGATGAAAACTAGTCAATTGGGGTAACAATGAAGGAAGAAGGAAGTGTAAATGCGGTACACCCAGGTAAACCGAGTCAGATGGTAGACGCGGATAATGAATATCCGTTACCTTCTTTACCATCCCCCTATGAAGGATCTCTCCCGGAGTTAGATTTAAACACCCATCTTCGCCCGTTAGAAAACGCTCAATTAACCTCCCTATTGCGTGAATTTCCCGATGTTATTTCGGAAAAACCGGGATGTTCCAAGCAGTTTATTCAATTAATCAAGTTAAAAATACAGGAACCCATCAGGTGCAAGCCATACCCGCTCCTCCTTCATCTGCAATCGGCTTTTAACAAAGAGGTAGGAAAATCTACTTCAAATGGAGATTATCAAACCGTAAAAGTCTAAATATTGTTCACCGATTGTCATGGTCCAAAAACTCACGATGCGGGAAAGAACGTATGCCACTGTAGACAGGAAACATTAGCCATAATTTGGAGAATACAGAAGTTCCGATTTAATTTAAAATGGCAGGAGATTAACGTGGAATAGGATCCCTGTCCTTGATGTATTTAAGGCAAAACAAGAGTAAAAATGGACGACTCATGCGATGGAGTTTGTTATTACTACAATACCAATTTAATATAGCTTACATGAGAAGATCTGAGAATTTTATCGCTCACTGCTTCAGCCGAAACCCCGTCTAGAACTAATGAAGCCACTATTAGTCTCGAGACCAAAATTGATCTGTTTTTTTTTGTGTGTTAGAATTTTTTTGTCTTTTGTATGTATAAGGGTATCTCTATTGGTGTTTTTTTTGTATTTCGTAAAATTGTGTTTGATAATTTGTAATTATGCGTAATTTGGACATTATCAAGATATGATAAGAGTGATGGGAAAAGGTGTTCCCCATACCGATCTATTCTCTTTTGTGTATGTACTTTAATTTGGCTCTGAGCGTAGAGCAAAAGTGACCCCCATCCCTCGCAGGATCATCTTAAGGGTAGAGGAATGTAGAGTTAACCGAGGCAGTTAAAAAGTTGCGAGTATATATATATATATATATATATATATATATATATATATATATATATATATATATATATATATATATATATATCGAGGTCTTTCTCATGGCGAAGAAAAATAATGAAAGAAAAACAAAACCCACCTGGGTTTCTCTAAGCCACTCTAGCACTCTCCGGTAACATACAAGTACGATAAAAATGGTAAATGTAGGAGACAGTTATTCCTGACCAGCTTAAAAGGCCTACCCTCCGAGGGTGTATTTATAAAGAAACAAGAAAAAAATTCAAACTATCGATCTCATATTTCGCATTCCCAGAGCTACACGACGCCAAGCATGGTTGAATTGATACCAACTTCTGTCGATTCAACATGAGATATAGTTTCCCTAAGTTAAAAATGTCTAGGAAGAGAAATAACAGACGCTGAAAGGCCAGGGAACCCTCGGGTCTCCCTTTGCTATCCCCCACCCCCTCTTATTAACCTGCGGGAGTAATTCTACTATAAAACCGTTCTTCAGTAGAAAAAGAGGAAATTTCTCGTTTCGTCAAAACATCGATAAGTACTTGCCGGGATAAAATTCCTCCAGCAAGTTAGAAGGGACTTTCCTTTTGGGGGGCAATACCAGATTGCTCTAAGTATAATCGGTACAGTTCAATTACCAAAGATCGTCAAGTCATCTTACCTCCAAGTACCATCGGCACACTTCGATTACCAAAGATCGTCAAGTGGTCTTACCCTATCTGAGTTTGACATTCGAAACTAGATAGATTTCTCACCCAATAGATAAGCTCTAAAAGCGAAGCCAAATTGCTAGACAATCATACAGCCATCTTTAAGCCTCGCCTGAGAAAGCCTTTTCAAGATCATAAACGTCCGATTCATCGCCTTCTCAATCGTCGATTTGTTTTGATCCCTGCTTCTCCGGAGCCTCGAAATTCCACGTGACCTCACTCCTTCACCCCTTGTTCAAAGTAACGCCCTATATTAAGAAGCAAATAAACTCCACTGACGACGCCTCTCCGCACAAGATTTGAGTTAAGGTATTTCGTTTGGAGTCTCTGGATAAACACCAATACCTTATGTGAGTTATCAATTCTATTTTCATGTCCCCGTGCGTTTAACGTAGATTATTTTTTATATCTTAAAGACGAATTTGTTTTAAAGTAAATTGTTCTCCTTTAAAGCAACTAGAAATCGAGTGTCGGTAACAGGACTTAAAAACCAATTTGTAAGTTGTATTTTTGTACGTGTACATATATAGTAATTTTGTTTGATTTTATTGATGTACAGTAAAAGTATATTTTGGTAAAGTGTTTAAATTATCCCTGAACGAGTTGCGTTGGCACTATATAGTATATTAAAGTGTGGACTCCCCTTTATTTTCATTCAATAGAATAAAAATAAGAAAAGCGCAATTAGAGATCGATCCTGAAGCGATCACTGGAAGTACAAACGTAGCACCCACTTTATTAATCATAATAAAAAATAATAATAATCTCGGCTAACCCTTCCTTTAGTAGAAATCACAGCAATTAGACGTTTCTTGTCTGTATGAACAAGGTTTTTTTAAGTTTTAATAGGAATTTTACTCCACTCTTCCACTGCAAAAGCTTTCAACTTGGCGATGCTGCTTGGTGACCTCTTATGAACACGTCACTTCAGTTCTTTTCATAAATTTTCAATCAGGTTTAAATCTAATTTTAAGATATCCATATCTTCCCTTTCAAACGTTGATTGGAAAAATATTTCTGCATTGATTTGCTCGTGTGCTTGGCATCATTATCCTGTTGGACAACGAAACTTCTGCCAAGACTAAGCTTCCACGCCGATTGATTCACAGGTTCATACAAAAATCACTGATACGAGTATCCCTTGGAATTCATAATGCCTTCTATCACACAAATTCAGCCAGTATCGGCAGCGCAAAACACCCCCACAACATGATGGACCACCTCCGTATTTCACAGTAGGTATGATGTTCTTTTCCAGCAGAGCTTCTCCAGAATTTCTCCAAATGTAGTGCTGGTCGTGTTTGCCATACAGCTCGAACTTAGACTCGTCTTCAACAGTGGTTTCCTCCTTGGTACACGTTGATGGAGACCCTCACGGTTAAGGTAATGCCACACTGTTGACACGTCCACGATTGTTCAACTGCTAGCCAGATTTACTTTCAATTCATTGGAAGTGACTTTTTGATTCTTGTTGACAATTCAAACATGCAAACGCACATCTATGTCAGTTAATTTTCTCAGTCGCCCTTTCCACACACGATTAACAGTAGTCCGATCAGCTCTAAATTTTACAATAATATTCCATTTCCTTGTTTGTGCACCTCAATTATAATCTTCCTATATATTTCTGAGTGTTCGGATGTCTTCACCATGGTGCTATTTCAAAATTATCGTAGAGGTAATTCATCAGCCGTGTCTAATACCATAATGGACACCCAAAAAAGTTAGCCGTGCAAATAACCTGTTGTCCTGGATTAGTCTAGAATATTCCATCAGTCATTCTCGAACATTCTTTACCACTAATTTTAATAATTTGCTTTGTTAAATCAGTATTATGTAAACGTTGCTTATACTTTTGCTTCTTGTGTTTTTCTAATAAACGCCATTTTTAAATTTAATAATTTGTTTTATTATCAATTATACATCATAATATATTGCTTTTAGGCTAATATAATTAAATATTATTTAAATATGTACATTTCGAACTTAGTAACGTGTAAAAGATTCGTAAATTCAAAAATTTGAGATGTGTTGCCAATAAATATACGCGTATCTGTAACTCCTACGCATCAAAGGCTGAACTTGTTGGCACTGCTAAAGCTCGGCCGAATGCTGCTTTCCCTGTGTGGCGTTTAGCCACAGGCGTTACAATTTCGTGATAATAAGAATTCTTGAGCTGGAATCTTGGAAGTAAATACGTTTAGGAAAACCATGTGCTTCCAGAACTCTCCTAAAGGAAGATACTCAAATAAAATATGACTTAATCCTAGGTACGAAGTAGTCCTCTAAATTTGCCGATTGCTGATTAGAAGATGAGAGAAAATGACCTTAAACCGCCCAGTCATTTGGAAATAGTTACAACAGAAAACTCGGGGCGCAAAAGCAGATAACTTTCAATTCACGAGCGACGTCTATTATCTTCCTTGCCATTAACCCTAAAAAACTGACCTGGTTGCTCAATTTGTTCATTCAGCAGAGCATCACATCGGCCCGTTCGTTCCAAACTATTCCTATATGTACAAAAGCAGAGCAAAAGAAAGTCCTGACATACTTCCCACTTCTTAAAAACCGTTGCGAAGGATAAGATAATGATATTATAATGAAAATGAATATATAACAAGCTATGAGTCACTATAGATTACAAAACTGTCTCCAAACCTCGACTGAATAGGAATATCCCGTAGCGAGTGATATATTGCAACTCGCTCTGCAGTGAAGACAGAGGCTTTGATGGAACACCTCCGTGGGTTTCACAAGAGAAGGGGATAGCAGGATCCCTTTAATTTCTTCTTAATTAGATATGTCCATGTACACTAAAATGGCTGCAGTGAAACACGATTTATTGCTTCAAGACATATGATTTTAATTCTACAGGAAGCCTTCAAAGATTTAGAAACTAAAGCTTGGCGATAAATATTCGAAGCTCGTATCCTCAAGGTTTTCGTTATGGGCCGAAGCTTCGGCTGGCATCTCCTATCTAACACTTAAACCAATCATTTTAAGTCGTTTTCTATCCATTAACCCGAAAGTTTTAGGGATCGATTGACGTTTAAAATCAGCTTTAGCCCATCAAGATAGTTCGCTGAGAAAATGAGATAAGTTAGTGAATAAAAGAGAAGCTAAACACGTGTCTTTCAGCGTATCATGGATTATGCACAACGGAAAGGAAGTGGCATTTATCACGCGGCAACAAGGGTGGTATCTATATCAGAGTTGCCTAAATAGGTAAGTGTGAGCCTTATCAAGATTTCCTTTGCTGAAACTCACTTTAGTAAGTGTATACATGGCGCAGCGGGCTCAAGGAGACTAAGGTTACAAATATCTGTCAAAACCAAGACCAAACAATTGTAGGGTTTCTAAAACAACTCGTCTAAATTATGTAAGCGGCTGACAGGTCTTGGTGCCCATATCCTGTTATCCAATGAGAATTAGAAATCTTGCGGTTTAGCAAACTGAGATACGGGATGCTATGCAAGTTAAAAATAGGCACTCAAAGATATTCGTATGTACAATTAGCAAATGAGTTCAAGTGTAACTTACGGAAACCACAATATGCTGAAGACAAGTAACATCTTCCTCTTCAAAAACAATTTGTAGCCCAAATTTGCCATCCTTTTATGTGGATGCTCTTTCTTTTCAGGGGCTTTCACTTAATGTAATCTGAGATCAAGCACTGGTGTCTGTTTCTACTGCTAATGCTTTCTTGGGCTTGTTTTTCTAATATCATTAAAAAATAAAGATTATGCACAAAGTTCACAGTCTCCCTTTACTACATAAAACAGGAAGTGGCCCGAGTACAAATTCCTGTAAGCACATATATACTCCCTCTCACTCCTCTATAAGTTCAATAATTGCTCTTCTATGTTCTCTTTCAATAAGCTAGTCTTATAGTAGCATAGGTAGTGATTAACTTTTCTTTCATACCGTGAAATTCGTCCACCTTTATAATGAGTTGGAATGTAGATCTTTATCAAAGGTTTTATAGGGTCTGTGGGTAACGAATTGTCTCTCTTAGTTTCGTAGGCTGGGTTATGTGATCAGCGAGGTTCCTTAGGATATAGGAAAATATATATATAGCTGGATTCTTTATTTCCTTGGTAAGTAGCTGGAATAAGGCTTAAAGGGATGAAAGAGATAAATACAAAACGGGAAGTTTATCTTCCCATTTACGAAAGAGATTAATACAAAGAGGGAAGTTTATCTTCCCATTTATAAGGTTCAATGTGTGAAGCGTTTAAATTTTGGAAAAGAATGTTTACTTGGTTCGACTACCACAGTACTACCGCCCGAGAAAACGGAGTGTTTAATACATAATTTATATCTACGCCTTGCAATTATAAACAAATATATATATATATATATATATATATATATATATATATATATATATATATAGTTCGCCGCGAGAACGTGTAGAGTGTTAACATATTATGAATAAACATAGAGGTACTTTAAATAAATTCGGAAGTGCTTTAGAGCGTTCGAATGCATCAACTGCAGCACTCAAATGGGAACCAAATTATGTTTACGTGCATGTGTGCGCGCCACAACTTTATTATGCTGTTCCTTTACTTTTTCATTGGCTGCAGTATAAGTTACTTATATATCAGCATACCTACAGCTTTGGTGCGAGCGCTCACAACATTATATACAGGCGTATTTCATTTGTTATTCTTTTATTCTTGACTGCATAATATAGATTTCATAGGTGTCAGCAGTCATGAGAGTCTTTGTATAACCTACGAGTATGTTATGCCAATCGATTTAACAACATTGTTTAAAGCATTCCGCATAAAGTAACTTCAGTTTCTCCACGCGAACTAAACCTCTTTTATGTACATTACTTTGTGTGTAGGCACCACTTTACCTAATTAAACAGGATTAGCTTTATATTGATGTCTACACGAATTTTTGCACACACAAAAATTACTATATTATTCTCATTACTGGACCTTTGACTTTTCACTGTTCATTTTTAAAACTAAATAGACATGAATATGCACTATTAAACTTATTTACACTTGGATTTTCGTTCCTTTATTCAAAATATATAATATTGGGGAGTTTAACTTTCCATTTAAAAAATAGAAAATACTAAGTGGGAGTCCATCATCAAATTTACCAAAGAGATTAATACAAAGCGGGAAGTCTATCTTCCCATTTACGAAAGAGATTAATACAAAGTCTGAAGTTTGTCTTCTCATTTATAAGGTTCAATGTGTGAACCGTTTAAATCTTTCCAACGAATGTTTATTTGGTTTGACCCCCACAGTTTTATCAAAATTAAAGAAGGCACATCTATTGCGCAGTTTGCTTAATATTCCTTAAACTATTTTATGATAAAACTCAAGCAAGTGAGTGATGGCAAAGCCAGTGACAGCTAATTTTCGTGAGACGTGGCAACTTCATGCCATACGGGCTTATCAATTCTGCCGCGCACGGAATCGACACCGGAACTGTCATACGCACAACGTATTCACTGCCAGCCTTGAATCGCGCCAAGTGCTAGCATTTACATCAACCTACAAGAACCTTGCCGATAAAGTGTACATGAAGTAACCTCATAGTTGAACAGAATTTTTTACCTAGTTGTCAGGTCTATTCAATAAATAAAGCACTCAAAAGTCATCTCAATTCACAATACCAGGGTAAAAATGGAACAGCGATTCCTTTGATTTCCCTACAATAAAATGGAATACAAAAACTTTATGATAAACTGTATTTATAGGAAAACATGTGAATCTTGTTAAGCTACATTTGTATTAGAATATACCTCTTATTATTTATGTGAATTAAAAATGTTCAAATAACCATGTTTTATCATTAAAGATAGGTAAATTTAAAGGTATAATTAATTAGGTAATTATTAATTTGTTTATATGTTTTGTTTCTTCGATAGTGATAGGAGTGGTTAATATAATTTTAGTCGTAAACACGATAAAAATAGCTCCAAACTAAGTGGGAAGTAAAGTTGTGAGAGCAAAAGTAAATGAGGAAAGTTTGAAGTTAAACTATCGGGTGAAGTAATTCAATAAACCTAATCAAGAAATAAGCGAATTTCCGTTAAAAAGGCATAACAAAAGGAATGAAACATAAAATAAAATACCTTGCAATATAGATTTTTTAAATTAACTATAGAATCTAATCTTTTTAAACAAAAGATAAGTATAACTCTAAAAAGTTTAGGGTGTAAAAAGGACGCAGCTTTTGACACGGCTGCTCATGCCTAATTAAATATCCATAACACTAGTCAACAATGATTTTGCTACTTGGGTATTAGCTTATGATTTATATTAAATCGAGTATGCTGATTTCAAATATGTAATCAGAATTGTTCTAGCACGCAGGGTTTCTGAGTTACATACATACTCTTTATTTAAACATATGGGCAGTGTTGCTTCAGTTACCTGAGTGAGATGATGTGTAGTGTGTGTTTGGTTGGTTCCTGCCTTACACTCTTGCTTTATCACGTTGTCAAATTTATCCATTATATTAGTGGTGTTCAGATTTATCTCTCATTTAATCTGTAAATGAAAAAAGATTGTACAAAAGTATATAACAGGATATATCCAAACTAAGTTGAAAACATGAATCGGCGAGGATATATAAATAGCCCAAACAACTTTTGTTATGTCTGTGGAAGATATTCTCCAAGCAGCCAGCGGAAAAATTTAGCTGAAAGAGTGAAAACTGTATAGAATTATTACTTTGGTTGAAATTTGGTGACTAAGACAAGCCCTAGGCACTTCACAAATTTTGTACTGTGTGTTATACGAGGCTCATAAAGTGGTTAGATGGCAAACGAAAGGGTATGCCTTTTACTGTACCAAAGGTGTGGCGTGAGCCAACAAACCATTTTTTTGATTGATACATTTTATGACAAATATTGCCGGATTCTCAAATAAGAAAAAGTCAAAAATTGTATATCCAGATTGTAAGTCACCTATAAAACCAGTCCCTCATGATGTGGAGATGCCAATCCCAGTTCCTCCATCAGCTAGTGCAGTTAGGGAAGATGATTCATCGCCTGAAGAGGAGGATAACAATGACGATGAAATATATAAGGATGATTCTAAAGAAAAAAAGATCCAGTTGATAAATCAAGAAAGATTAAATGATTCGGTGAAGGATTTGTCATTGTCAAAGGAGAACGCAGAACTATTGGGCTCTAGACTACAGCAATGGAATCTTCTAGAGGACGGTGCAAAAATATCTACTTTCCGAAAAGGCTACGAGGCAATAGCTGCCTTTTATAACGAAGATGGTGCTTGTCTCTGTACTGATTTTAATTTCATGAATCAGCTAGGAAACGAGCATTTATCTGATGAATGGAGACTATTCATCAATGCAAGCACTGCAAGCCTTAAAGCTGTGTTGCTACACAATGGTAACAAACAAATTTCAATTATTGTCGCAATTATTGTTGAGATGATAGAGATATACGACTCAATGAAATTTATTTTGGAAGGTGTTCATTACTCCTATCATAAGTGGAATATCTGTTGTGATCTAAAGGTAATTTCTTTGCTTCTTAGACTGCAACTAGGATATACAAAGAATATGTGCTTCTTATGTCTATGGAAGAGCAGTGACGAGAGGAATCATTATATTGTCAAAAAGTGGCCCGAAAGAGAAGAACACATAATTACAACAAGGAGTAACAACAAGGAAAGAAGGTACCCTAGGAGACCTTACGGTCCATTCAGGAGGGTACCTTTGGACTAGCAATCGAGTGGGCACATGGCTGCTCAATTGTTTTGCGTCCCTAAACGGCCACTTTTCAAGACCTTGTCTAGTCTTGACTTGAACTGGTCAACAGATTCACTGTTGACAACTTCCACTGGAAGTGTGTTCCACTTACTGCAGATACTGTAAGTCAAAAAAATTGCACACAGATTGCAGTTATAACGCTTCAGTTCAAGTTTGAAGCCATGATTGCGCGTTCTGTTCTCACTCAGTGTGAAAATATCCCGGTAGTCAACTTTGTCGAACCCTCGAAGTATTTTGAAAACTTCTATGAGCTGACCACGCAGTTTACGGGTTTCCAGAGAGAACAGATCTAATTGCCTTAGTCTATCCTTATAACTTTTATGTCGCATAGAGGGAATCAGCTTGGTTGCCCTGGTGTGTACGCGTTCCAATCTCGCGATGTCCTTCCGCAATGAAGGACTTTAAAATTGTACGGCATACTCCAGGTGCGGTCGAACAAGTGAGTTGTACAAGCACAGTACAATCTCCTGGTTCCGATAGCCAAACTGGCGCTTAATATAGACTAGCATCCTTTGGGCCTTTTTCTCCGCCTTAATGTACTGTTTAGAGAACTTGAGGTCATTAGTGATTGTTACACCCAAGTCCTTCTCAGTGTCGGTGGATTCGATAGCAGTGCCCTTAAGGATATACTGAGATTGGGGGTTTCTGTGGCCGATATGCATCACTTTGCATTTGTTCACGTTAAAAGGCATTTGCCACGTGTCCGACCACTCCGCAATCTTGCCAAGATCTTCCTGCAGGTGGGCAGTATTTCCATACTTTGCAACGTTCATACCAAGCTTGGTATCGTCGGCAAATTTGGAAATCTTGGCAACCATGTCACCGTCCATGTCTTTGAAGATGATGATGAATAGTAGTGGTCGCAGGATAGAACCTTGAGTCACCCCGCTAGTAACGGGCACCCACTCAGAAGACTGTCCATTTATCACCACCCGTTCCCGTCTGCCACTTAGCCAGTTCTCGATCAAGCCGGCTACTTTTCTGTCTATGCCCAGCGCTCACACTTTCCGGAGAGGGCGGCGGTGTGGTACCTTATCAAAGGCTTTCTGAAAGTCTAAGTACACCACATCCACCGCCTTGTGCCAATCGTGCTCACTGAAAACGAAGTGGAAGAATTCAACAAGGTTCGTCAGGCATGACCGTTGCCTTCGGAGGCCGTGCTGGGAACTCCTCAGTAGCAGGTTTGACTCTAAATACGACGTCATTTTGTCCACCATCATGCTTTCCATGATTTTACCGACTATCGAAGTCAGACTGATAGGTCGGTAGTTCCACGGTTGGTTACGGTCTCCTTTCTTGAAGATAGGAGTCACCTCCGCCTCACGCTAGTCTCTAGGAACGCATTCGGCTAGGATTAACATGTTGAAGATTGCGCTCAGGTGTCTTGACACTTGATCGCGTACTTCTTTCAACAATTTAGGTAGAAACCCATCCGGGCCAGGTGACTTATTCGTCATTAGGTCAGTGATCTTCTTTTTGATTTCTCCTTTGGGGAAGCCATATCCTCCAGCTTTTCCCCCGAGTAGGAATCCGTCGGCTGTGGGATGGGGCCACACTCTTGAGTAAACACAGAATGAGGAGATTAGCATTTTCTGCATCTGAATGCTTTAATGTCCCCTCCTCAATCCTCAAAGGTGCCAATCGTCGACGGATTGGTTTACGGCTATTCACATATCCAAAGAACTCCTTGAGATTCTCTTTACAGAGTCTCGCCGCTCGGAGTTCCTCAGACCGCTTACCTGCCCTTATGCTGGACTTCACTCTCGTCGCTCGCATCTGGTATTCGTCAAAGGCACCCTAGATCTCTGATTGCCAGTACACAGTTCTCTTCTCCCTAAACAGTTGGTCGATTTTTCGATTAAACCCCTATGGTTAAACAGAAGACCGACGGGTGCATTTCAGAGGGATGAAACGCGATTGAAGACTCATGAATGTGACGTAGATGATGAATAGTAGTGGTTCCAGGATAGAACCTTGAGGTCATTTTGCCTGCAGCCCATGCTGTTTATCAATATTT
Source organism: Ceratothoa steindachneri (assembly GCA_963969495.1). Lineage (NCBI taxonomy): Eukaryota > Metazoa > Arthropoda > Malacostraca > Isopoda > Cymothoidae > Ceratothoa > Ceratothoa steindachneri. The sequence goes on from OZ018329.1 coordinate 37,519,125, forward strand.
TTATCCAAATAAATCTCCTTATCTGAAGAACTACTACTAGCAGTCGATGCTGAAGATGGCGTATATGCAGGTTCCGCTCCTGGACATTCTTGAAAATCGCTCATACTGAATGATATGTTATATACAGACTCTTTGACTTTGCTTTGTAGTTTATTATTTAATTAGCATCTATACTTTTGGTCGAGATACACACCAGCTAACAGAGCATCATTTTCCAGTAAAAGATTTTCTCTTGTTTACATGAAAGTTTTGAAACCTCAGCTATAGTAATCTTAGTTTGAGAGAGAGAGTAAATCAAAGAATTTCATTTCTTGAAAAACTGAGCAGGATTCGAATTTTGGCTTGAATTTTCTTTGTAATAATAATTTATGGTTGATAAAGCACATTTTGAAGTTTTTCACTGCATCCCCAAATTGCTACTAGTATTGTAATTTCTGGGTTCACCATGTCAATAAAAACAGGTTTCAATTAAGGTACGCGCTTTATCATCATATATGTGCTACCTAACCTTGTAGCCTGAGCTAAAATTGCTACCTTTCCACTACGGCGTTTAATTATCGCTTATTTTTTTAATTTTCTTGAAGGGATTACAACTTGCTTTATCTTGGTTAAAAAAAGTGGCTGTATGTTTATGTGCTCAACCATAAAAAATGGCAAGCTGTGGAGTGTGTACAGCACAACGCATATGGTGGATTCTTGAGAGGATTGGAATTTCTTCTGTAGTACTATTTAAATGATCAGGTTCTACTGTATCATAAGGCTTCAGTTCGACAGTCTTTTCGTCACAATGAACTACTTCTATTTTACATTCTTCTCTCTCTTTATTTAACATTTCAATTCTACTGATCATATTTGATAAGTATTCACAACTCGTTATCCTTTTATATTTCTTAATCTTTCAAAACAACATTCACAAGCTTATAAAGGTACTCATTTGTAAGTTGGGCTTGAGTATCTTTTACTGCCAATATAAGTGTCACTATGTTATTGCTTTCATCAATGAATCAACATTTATTGCAAAATAGTGTGTTCTTGAACGTGGGCAACCATCCATTTTTAGTTGATTTTTAAGAGTACCATTTTGTTTCTTTGTTTTTTTCAACTAACAAAGATCTAATACTACTTCTATAGAAACTACTTTTGATTTTTGTGCCATATCGCCTAATAAACTTAAATTAGCTGACTTACAAAAGACAGAAAGAGGTAGAGAATGGTTTACAATGATTCTATTGTTATTTTTTAAATGATCTTCTGTTATGGCCACATCCCTATTTGGCCTGGAAAAGTATTTATGTCAGAGATCAGAGAGAGAGAGGAAGATACGCGCGGCTTCGCCCTTAAAGAGAGAGAGAGACAACAGAAACCTGGGCGACCATTTTTGTCTGCACTAATGGAGTGCGAAATCATAAGACGCCGTGAGACGTCGCGATCACCTAAAATGCGGCCATCACATAAAGCTGCGACAACTGTGAGAGCCAAGAAGGTCCCATCTGAAGACGGAAAAAATTCGCTTCACCGGTTTAAGAACCTTCTCGTGCTCGCGCTAAAAGGCCTAGTCTATTCTCGTCTGCCGATGCGTCTGATCCTAAAACCTTCCCCTTGGAACGGAGGGGTAAAAACCCCATTCGACGTGACCCATATAAATCCTCTGACGCCAGAGTTGGAAAGCAGTATCTGCCGTCTTCCATGCCACGTTAGTATCCTTTGTCCGCCCCCGTCGTTACCCACTATTCGCGTCCCGTTGGACTCTACACAATTCTCGCAGAATCTCTCAAGCTCCCGGTATTCTCAATAATTCCCGTGAATCTACCTTGACCCGATTCTCCCGCTCCTCGAATGCAGCGTACCCAATCTCGATTCGTGTTACTCGAAAGCAAGATTTTAGTTGTCCCTCGTAATAGTCATTATGTAGAGAATATTGTTTGAACTTTGCGCCAAGCCAAGGATTACTCCCTCGAACCAAATCTTCAAGGTAAGAGAAACGCGCAACTTTCCTGTGCAAGTTCTCTCTCTGCCCCCACCCCCAGTGTAATCCTCATCATCGGTTTAGTTTACGGTCAAGGTCGTTGGAGCATCCCTCGGTCAATATTGTCTGTTTGTTTGTACGGTGACTGTCCTCACCACGCCCCCCCTCCTCTTAGCTGTTGAGGCCAGTGTTCCTCTAATGTGTGTATAGCTCATCTTAAAACTCCTTTAAATCTTGTAAAATAATATTTATTTGCATATTAGTAAAGTTATTTTTCCACGCGTTTTTCTGTTATCACGTTACGCCAACCTCTTTTAGATAATTTGCACTATGCTTATATTTTAAACTTCCCACGCACTCGAAAAGCAGCAAAGGTGAATTGGCCCTATTCTACGACATCTATATCAAAGTGGTGTAAGGTGTGTAGAGTTAACATACGACATCTATATTAATCTTTCCTTCATCCCCAGATGGAATATCAGGGAAAGAAGGCACATCGGAGAATGATTAGTGGGGGAGGAATATAACTTGAAGTCGCATGATAATAGTGGATAAAGTTGAGAGTACCTAGGACACATTTTCATAATGGAGCCAAAATACGAAGGAGTGGAGCAAGTGGAGAGGGGTATACCATACACATACACAAGGTTATACAATGCCACGTCATGGTTGCCGAAGGATATTTTTCTCTATAATACCATTAAGTTGGGCTCACTGGCCCAAGGGAAAGTTATCCTACGATTATAAAAATGAAAAGCTAAGGATTTAAATGCAATTCATTGTACACATATAAACAAACAAACAACTCCCCTCAAATATATATATATATATATATATATATATATATATATATATATATATATATATAAAAAGGATTCGAGTTTTCTTATTATATGGTTAAATATACAAATTTATTTCCTAAAAAAAATTAATACATGGATTAACGAAAAATGAAATAGCTCGGAATTAGTTAGGAGAAGGATATACCGGGATCTTACTTAAACCCTCAGCCGTACAGTTATAGGTGCCCTTTAGCTATAAAATATGGAATTGGAATTCCTGGAGGAACAAACTCCAACGCATCAAGCGACCGTTATTGTTCTTGACGTTACGTAGGTATGATAGGGGTTTGTGGTCAGTTTCCACTACATATTCCTTACCAAATAAATACATTCTAAATTTTTAAAACCCTCAAATGATAGCAAGGGCCTCTTTCTAAATTACCGCCTCATTTTTCTCACGCACAAGTAATTTCATGCTTGCGAAAGCGATGGGGAAGCGTTTGCCGTTATTCTCATATTGGAGGAGGACACATCGTATATCTTCATTACTCGCATCGATGCGAATGCCAAACAGTTTTTTCCGAGTTAAGGAGGCAGAGAATAGGGCGGATTCCAACTTGTCTTTAAGGGGCTGAAGCTGTGAGTTGTAAGTGGCGTCTACTCGAGGATTTTGGAGGCCTCTTCTCTAATAGCTCGCAAACGGGGGCGGAAACAGTCGAATTGTAGGTATGAAGTGACCATCGAACGATGCAAAGCCTATGAAGGATCGTAGCTGCTTTTTATTAGTAGACAACAGCATTTTCACGTTGGACCGGATCTTTTCTTGCTGGAGGGCAAATCGATTATTCCCGATATGGAAGCGGGGTTAATCGATAGTGCCAAATGCGAAGTAGCTCATGCTGAGGCCAATTGTCAAGTTGTGCTCCGGGAGTCAATACACAAGGGCTTAAAGGCTGGTTAAGTGTTGATCTCAATCTTCGTTGGCCACATAAACATTATCGAAATAGAAGGCGACGTTGGGTATGCCTTCTAAAATACTCCCCATCATTCGATTATAATTGCGGCAAGCCCTTAACACGCCGTAATGGATCCTCCGGTACTGCATAATGCCCTTCCCGGTGGGGAAAGCAGTAATTTTTTCACTTCGATCCTCAAGGGGATCTGATTATAGGCCTTGCATAAATCCGAGTCTGAGATGAACTTGGCCTTCACAAAAAGGTGGAGGTTCTGATATATGCTCGGGATTTGATGCACATTTGGTAAGAACCATCGGCCTTCTTTGCCATGACAACCGGAGAACAGTAGCTTGACTCTGAAGGTTTGGTGATCTGCAACCTTAGAGGTTTATAGGCAGGGGGTAGGGTTTGAAACGGATTGGTTAGCTGTATATTATCCTCAAAGTGGTTCGCACAACAGAAGATCTTGGTGATGTCATCATCAAAATGACTCACAAGCGCTTGTAGTTGATCCTTTTGATGAGATAGTAACCCGTCGCATATCTTAATTTACGCAGATGGGGAATTGTTCACGTCTGGCAAGAGATGCAACAGGTATTCCTTCTCTTTCTCTACGCAGGCGACAATGATTACGCAAAAGGGGTCCAGGGGCTAGCCAGATTACATGGGTGATTCTTCGTCGGTTTCAACTATTGATAGATGCTCGCGCGCCCATGGTAACGCTTGAGCATATTAATATGGAAGAGCCTTTTTTCTGAGGGCGTTCAAATAAGGTAATCGATGGGGCCACGCTTTTCGACTATGGGGTGGTGGCCCTTCCCCTGCTCAACAATTTGTTTTTGTCCGTGGGGAAGAGAAGCAAAACTTCTTCCGGGTTAAATTTCCTTTCTTTGGACTTGCAATCGTCACAATTTTCCAGCCTTTTTCTTAAATTCAGTAGGTACAAATTAGAAGTCGGATAATTTGATTTAATTTCTTATTGAAATAAAGATCTTTCTAGGATACTCAGGGGGCCTCTGACGTTTCTACCGTATAAAAGTTCAAAGGGGACCTAAATTACCATAGGTAAACAGGGCTCCTGGAAGGAAACGATGCTATTCAGTGGGCTTATCTTAACCCAACTTCCTGAGAATGGCCATGAGGTATCCATTTAGCCTTTCGCACATTCCTTTCCGACTCGGGTGAAAAAGAGTGGTAAACAGGTGCTTGATCATCAATAATTTACCAATGTACTCTATTAATTTGGAGATGAATTAACTACTATGATCCGAGATTATTTCTTTGGGCAGGCCCACACGGGAAAAGATGGAATTAAGGGCTTCTGCGCAGGAGATGCTATCGATATTCTTGAGGGGTACGGCCTCTGGAAATCGAGTGGCAAAGTCGACCAGCGTTAAAACATAACTATGGCTTTCAATCCACAGGGGATAGATTATTCCGATTAGGTCGATAGCTACTAGGAAGAAAGGTGCATAGATTACAGGGCCCTTCTGCAAGGGCGCAGGACTGATCCCTCCTTTTATGGCCGTTTTTTGTTAAATGTCATACGAACCACAATAAGAATTTCGTCCGTTGCGCCAGGCCAATAAAAATATCTGAAGATCCTCTGAGCAGTCTTCTTGGTACTAAATGACCAGCAAATAGGCTATCGTGAGCCGTTTAAGGCATTGATGGAAAGTGGGAACGGGGTACACATAGTGTGTGGGACTCGATGTCGTTTCCTCGCTGCACACTTGATAGAGCAGGTCATCCTGACGGTTTCGTGGGTCATATTCTTGGCTTTGAACCACAGAAGACGAAGAGATTCACATTCCCTCTCGCTTTTGGCAAAGTCATGGGTCATCGCACTCTGGAATTCGGGAGGACATGGGGGTTCCAGAGGTGTAGGCGCTTCCAGTTCCTTCTTCACGCGGGAACGGGTCGTAACGGGTTGGGCCACGGGGGCGGAAGAAACCCAGGGGGGACTGACCAATAAGGACAGAACAAAACTTGATTGGGGCTGCGATGACTTTAGCCCAAAAAGTAAAATACGCGCATTCAATGTAGCAATGGACAGTGGGGAATTTGTTAGCGCGCGCCAAGTAATCATGCACTAGGGCAATCTTATTGTGGTCCGAAGCCACAAGGGAGAGTAGTGCATCGGATATAACCATGCACGTACACCCAGTATCAAGGAAGAGGGTGGAGATTCGTGACGAATTCAAGGCTCTATTTTTAAATTGGAGGGCCCCACAGTTACTTTTATCGAACAAAAAGTTCACCTGGTCGCAAGCCGCATTCGGCGGGTTCGAAGAAGAGGGGGCTTCATTTGGCCACGGTGGGGGCGTAAAAGTGGCACTGACCAGGTGTACCTGGTGGTAAGGCGAAGCTTCTAAACTACGAGTTCTGAGGGCACTTGGATCTCATGTGGCCAGGAACTCCATAGGAATAACACACGATGGTCCTCCTGGGAAACGACGAAGTAGGGGCGTTCAGAGAAAAAGGCTTAAGATCACGGTGGTCAGACGAAAAGAGAACGCTTACTTTAAATGTTACCTTCTCGTGCATGTGAGAAGATCTCCTTCCGAGAGCTTTGAGGAAGACTGTGTTTGACAAAAATAGCCTTTTAACCGCATAATTAATTGCGTTAATGCAATAATTTTCTTAATTTATAAGGCGTGGCGAAAATGGGGAGTAATAAATTTTCCATTCTCTTTGACAAGCCGGGGTGACACTTGAAAAGCCCAATCGAAAGATCATTTTTTGGCTATTTGAGAGAGCACTTATTTTAAGTGTTACCTTCTCGTGTATGTGAGAAGAGCTCCTTCCAAGGGCTTTGAAGAAGACTGTGTTTGCCCAAAATAGCCTTTTAACCCCATAATTAAAGTTCAAATTAATTGTGAAGAGTGCTCTCAAGCATTAGCGACCGAAGATAATTTTTCTTTTAAATGTGCTAGAACAAAACGTGATTTTGAGACTGGCGAGAATAATCGCCATTATTTCAAATGTCCGGCTCTAAATGGGAATTTTTTCAAAATCACTTCCTCGCCGCTATTTCCGAGCTATACCCCACACAATAAAGTAATTGAAAAGCACTTTCCATTTTTGTTTTCATTTTAAAACGCTTTTGTTTAATTTCTGGGATTTTAGAAATGAATCCAAACGAAACAAACTTCGTCCCAATAGATTTCGGCTGAAAGACATAAACATTGGCGGCTAAAAAATGTTAAAGTATGCGGCACTATCGTCGTGTTAAATTACCAAATTGCTTAAATAACCTAGTACCCCTAACCTTGTATATTCTAGTTGAATTTGCATCCTCATTTTATATCTATTTCTTGAATCAGTGAAATGAAACATTTTTTATCACTAAGGATATGGAGTTAGAGCAGCAGCAAATAATAGATTTATGTATTGGAAAATACTACTTTTAAGTGCAAATAACTCGAAAATATTGCTTTGGTTACCGAAAAAAAGTAGAAAAATACTTTAGATACCCCTATAAAATAGATTGAGTGCATTAAATAAAAATAAAGTTGGAGTTGTAAATTTATGGAATTTCCGAAGATACTTTTCTGATTTAAAGTGAAAATTGATTTTAGTTAAATTACTGTTTTAGACTGGATTAAATAAGTCTTTTGCATTAGTAACATCAAGTGATATATTATTATCAAGCATAATATTTTCTCAGTTTTTTCTTGGAGATATTTAATCAAAATGCTTCATTTTAATTTTTCTCTGTTATCTATTAATATATAAAAATAATGGCACCAGTATCGTTGTCGAGATTGAAAACGTAAATCTTAAACTCATTAGTGAGAAAGCGTACGTGAGTTCTTTAACAAACTCCTTAATATTAACAGTTCCCTCTCAAGTAGGAGCAAAGAGTGTACTAGGTGTTTGCCTATTTCTCTTTTATTTCTACAGTATATTCTTCCGTGTTATATTAAACTAGTGATATTAATTGAACTTCTTACTTGTTACAGCTCCCTTAAACTATATCACACTTCCTCTGAGTGCCCTCAAAATACTAACTATATTATATCTGATTATTGTGCCACTGTCTATTATACTGGTCAACAGCTAAAATGCTTCAGCTATGAGATAATGCTCACACAACTAATTTCACATCTCTGAATTTGAATCTGATATTTATTTTCTTCTATCAGACTTGGTTTTATAAAAAAAATCAATAGGTACAAATATTCAATATTCCGTCTCTTGTGTCGTGCAGCAGATCTTTAACCCAAAACAGACCAGCTTGTCTCTTATGTGACTGTGCTTACATGACTAATTTAACATTGCTGAGTATGATTTAGATGTTATATTCTAGTATCAGATCTACTCTCTAAAACAATAAAAAAATAGTATATATGATGACATTAATTGTCTCACGCAAGATAACGATATTTAACACGTCACAGATAAGCTCATAAGAAATTGTGCCCGAAAGCATAGGTTAAAATCCTTTATTATTGACAAAATATGAAGTTCTAAAAGTGCTTCTGAACTTTGCCCTTTCGTTTGTACAGCTTGCTCTCTTCTCGTTGCAGCGTCCAGCAATTGTCACGCATCATGATAGGATAACTGCATGTTAGGATAACGTTGATATCTGCTTTACATTATGGCGATGTCTTGATGAAATCTTTCACCGCGTTCATCACTAATGTCACCAAGGTTATCTGGGAAAATTCAATATGAGAGTGGAATAAATGCAAATTCAAGGACATCCTTGCTACCAAATGCATAATGATTCTGCAGCATGGTTGTAACGATTTCTTTGTATTTGTCAGCACGATAGTTTCCAAGAAAAGCTATGACACATTGACAAATGATTCCCATAAGATTTCTCCAGTGGGATCAAGGCCTTGGTAAATTCGCTATTATTAACTAATTTGCGAATTTCTGGTCCATTCAAGACACCTGCTTTCAACTTTGCTTCAGAAACCACACCACCTATGTAGTTTCTGAAATAGGTATCGAAATCCAGCACCAGATTGATCCATAACCTTGATGATGTTTTAGGCTAAACCAAGCTTTAGATGCAGTGGAGGCAAAAATATATTTTTTGTATCTAAAAGAGAATTGTGAACACAGTTGAACCTTCCAGGTGCATCTCTTGGTCTTGTCAGCCATTCTTTTGTCACATGCTGCTCTGCATCAGCTCTGCTGTCCCACGAACACCGAAAGCACATGTGCTTTGTGTAGCCACTCTGAAGGCCCAGTAATAAACAGATGACTTTAAGATCCCCACATATCTTCTACTGGTGTTTCTCGTACTCTATAGCCACTAACAAACCTTAATTCTTTCATAGCTCTCACCCATCTTTGCTGCATGTGCTATTGGGACAGATGAAATTCGGAGCCATTGTGTAAAAAAAAACTTTTCAGAAAGTCTTTTACAGAGTCTATAAACAGCCTCCGATCATCTGATTTGTATAGTTCAGACATGCAGAATTGTTGCATGAGAGATACTGCGTCCTCACAGTAACAAAGGTTGTTTGTCATCTTAAAAAATGCAGACAGCTCTATATCTGGGGAACAATCTGTAGTGATACGCACTCCAACTTCCAGCAGGTTATGCTGCTTTAGTCTGGATCTCAGAACTTCGAACTTTCATTTGGACAAGTCTATTGCCCTGATGAGATCATGAAGCGCTTCTTTTGTAAAGAATTTAATCCTGATATTTTCAATCATCCTGATAGTCGTCTTCATTTGAGGCAAATTTAGAATCCGAATCACTCATTAATTCTTGTTCAGTCGGTGGATTAGGGACTGGGAGTTCAGCGCAATGCAGAACTAGTCGAAATGAGGAAGTAATATTGGGGTATTGCACCTTGCCTTGTGTTTTTATGGTTATTCCCTTGATGTTTGTGACACAGAACTAGCAGCCACTGCTATGGTATTTAGGTTCACGCCATATCATTGGTACAGCAAACGGCATTCCTGAGCTTTGCTTACCACACATCCCCTCGCTCAGGTGGTTGACACAAGACTTACAAGCTATATGAGGTGCCCATTTCTTATCTTGGTCACTCAAAGGACATTTGAAGTAACTTTTATAGTTCAGTCGAACAGCTTTTGTCATTGGTTTTTTGGGGATAATTATCTGCAGAGGGATGGGATCTCCCAACTTAACAATTATAAACCTAAAAAACATTACATATCGAAGGAGAAAACTTTAGCAAATCACCTGCCGAAGGTTAAACGACCTTTAGCTATCCTCAACGTAATATCTGATATCATTGAGATATTTACTGAGGAAAATTATGCATAAATACCAGAGGCGTTGTCCATAATGCAACTAATGACTAAGACTAATTTAAATTTACTTAATTTCATTTACCTCTGCTCATTTAATAATGCCCCCAGTCTAAATTTATTTGGAAGGTGTGTTTTTGTCACTAGAATATACTTTTTTTGACAAAACAATATAAGAAGAGTTATATGCATAATTAGCTATAATTAATTTGTAATTTGATATAATAATTCTTACGAAAATTTGTTTCTCCAAATTTATTCGCCCAATATTCAAAGCTACACCCATTCCACTTTTTCGGGAAATTTTAGAGGTTCAGAGGTTCCGATTATGTATCAAACTCCTATAAAGCCTCCGTAAAAGCTAATTTGGCTTTTACGTCCCCTTTTACTTCCCCTTAACAAACATGTTAAACCTTTGAGTTCACCTTTCATATCTCCTATGACTATATCTAATATAATAAACTCTTCAACACCATTTCTGGAACAATGCAGCCTACATAACTGAGCACATGAAAATTTTCCCCATCTTTCCTTTCCCAAATAAAGTAAGGTTCTCGTCTATAAAAACAATTCGTGATCACATTCAAATAAATCTGTATAAAAGCCTAATTCCATCACTACTTACTGGAAATTTCACCCATTAAATCAATTAAATACTGTAGTAGAACACTTTTGTTTAATAGTTTCTATAACATATAAAGCATACTAACTGTTTTTCATCGTTTCTACCTAATCCACATAATTCCCACCTTTGATTATCCAAAATCTAGTCAAATTAAAAAGTAAAAATACTTACCTTAAACAATATACCTATAATAAAACAATATTAACCCTGGTGCAGTATACATATTTCCCTGTTACACAGTCACTGAACTCGCGTTTATTATAACTGAATTTGGAAAATAAAAGAAAAATATTAAATATTGTCGTGGTATGACCAGATGTACGCAGTTATAGGCACACTGGCCTACTGGCCGACCGAAATTAAGGCTCCATCTGGGAATGCTTCTAAGAGTGCTTTAAATACACAGTTGCTAGGCAAAGGAATATTCAAACACGGCTACAAAAATATACTTTAATAGGGTTAAAGTTTATATATACATATGGGCAAAGTTAAATGGCAATGCCATTAAATATTAGCAGTTGACAGCTAAGATGATTTACACTATCAATTCATTTTGAACCGAGGGATAATTAATTAGGATATGAGTTTACATTTATGCAAGTTATAGAGCAATGGCGATCCTTGAGGTTCGACGTGGTAGAGGTGGGAGGAGCGTGACGGAGCAGGGATTAAATCCCTTTTACCTTGATGTGCGGCAAGTTTAACCAGGTAGTTAAGTTTGACCTTGAACATCTGGGCGTCTCACGGGACGCTCAACTTAACTTCGGAAAACTGAAGTTGGGGACTCTTATTCTCAAGGGGTAAATGGAGGGAGCTTCGGGGATGGCTTTTCCGATCCTTAAAAACCAAAGACGTGGTGTTCTAATTTTCGCACTATATAATGCAGACGAATTTAGAGCGGTCAACGGCGAACTGAGGAAGTCGAGTTGGGGGGGGGGGGGGAATTCCTTCTCTCTCTCCTTATTCTTCCACAAATATACGAATTTATGAATCCATTAATGTACACACTAACTATAAAGCATGTAAATTATAATTAAACTAATAAAATTCCGTACTTACTTTAAGAAAGGTATATTATAAAAATGATTTTTGTGAAAAATTCACCCCCCAAAACATCCTTCTATAGAATTTGCCTAAACGTTTGCACAAGCCTCCAAAGATTTAAGGCTCTCCACCCAGGGACTAGCCATGGCAGTGACGATGCACAAACTGTAGGAAAGAGAGTGGGAATAACTCCATTTTTTAGTGCACCCAAAAAGAATAATTGTTCAATATAATGTGTTTTTCTGCTATGAAACCCCTTGAAACTACCTGGAAAAGACTACTAAGATATAATACAGACTATGACTTATGACCGCGCACACCAAGCATCTCCATTGGTGTGTATCCTTTGCAACCTCTTGACACTGATATGGAAACTTTTAATTATTTTTCACTATTTATTGGTATGAGGTTGTGGTGCACACACTCACACGAAAAATAATCATGTTTATTACCTATCTCAGCCACAAACACAATCACAACAGTAAAAGAAGTAGTGGCTCGGGTGGACAGGTTGGCGGCAGCTGTGACACCTGAAGCGTGTCTTCTTGTCTGCTTTTGACTGACACTTGCTGCACCGTACCGTGGGCTTCCTCATCTCAACTACCGATGGTCATGCACCTGCAGCGGTGCCAGCTTCACCTGTCGATTCTGTGTTGGGATGTTGAGTTGCTCCTCACCTGAGGGCAAGGCCAATTCAAGCATGTACTTCCGTTTCTACATGGCGCTGACTCCTATCTGGTAGTGTTTCTTTGGTAAATGATCCACCAATTTATTTCATTCGCATCATTTGCATCCCAAAGAACACACACAATGGTCACCTATTTGTCTTTCTGCTGTAGTTATAGGTTGCACACATCTGGTCAAACGTGTTGTCCCCTCTTTTTGTTGCCTTATAGAGGGCAGGAGCACATTCCTTTTGATTGTCTGTGTCCTTGAGATATATGAAACGAGTGTCATATCTTTCGTGAACAGGAATGCTGAGCTGCCAGGTGTGCGGGTGCCCTTCTGCCTCATTACCTCAGGGATTTCTGCCTTGTTCACCCTCACTGTTCCCACCACTGTCAGCGCTTTACTGAGCATGCCCTATATGAGGGGCACAAACGTGAACAAGTTGTCGGTGGTGATGTTTCTGTTGGTTTGGCGGTAGAGGCATGTGAGGTATTTGGTGAATATGTGGATGAGTTGCAGTCCATGTATTTCTGTTGTGCCCTGTTTCTTTAGCTAGAGAATACCTTGCAACAAGGAATTACTTTAACATGGTTCACCCTAACAATTTTTAACCCATATTTTTCTCGCTTATTTGAGATATACATCCTCACAGCAAGCCATAAACATGTCCCACACAGCCATGACTGTGGCAAATTTGTCAGTGGCTCGCCTCTGCTCCCGTGTGACTATGTCGTCAAACCTAAGGCAGTACAGCAGGAAGCAAAAACGCACCTTAGAAATTGCTCCCTTGTAGAAAGGAGCCCTTGGGTTAGGGCACTACAACTCCTTAGTATTCAGGTGGTTATCTTTTCTGTAACCACTGCATATAAGGACACCTAGCAGGGCACCTATCCCTGCTATTTTGGTTGCTGTACAGTCGCTGTCTGTCTCTTGTACCTCCTGGCAACAGCATCAATCTTCTTGTTGGTAACCTACACAATCAGATTCACCATGACATCCGTCACAAAAAGGCGAAAACACTCTACAGGTGTGGTGGCAGTAGCAGCTGATTGTGTGGAACCTGGCTTAATTTATGCCACGATATTTCAAGCTGCTGTCATGGATGCTGGAGATATCTGAAGCTTTGTGTACAATACATAGCCTGGGTGACTTCTGACTGTTGCAGAGTTAAACGTCACCAGCAACTCCCTAGCGTCTGCATATCTTCGACGTTGTCACTGGAGAGTAGCAGAAGCAGCAGCAGCATGGGTGGCAGTAGGAGCATCAAAAACAGGAACACCAGCAGGGATGGCAGCAGGCACAGTAGCAGCAGAATAAGGGTCGTCAGGGTCATCAGAGCCTGATAAAACAGCAGGATACTGGAAAGGAACAGCAGTAAAGTTTCATGATGGGCAAGCAGTAGGCTCATCAGCTGTGGTGGCGTGGGTAAGAGGCGAGGGGAAGGGCGGAGACGCCTAGGCCTCTTTGTCTTTCTACCACTCGCCTTTGTTTGCTTGCGTAGGCAAGGAACGTCTTCTGCAGATACACTGTCTGAACTTTCAGCCATTTCATGTGGCTGTGGAACATATTCTTTATCATTCTTACTATCATAAAGTACAACAGTGTTAACACAAACATTATCGTAGCCACTATCAGGAGTAAAGGGAATTTGAACACTCTTCAGCCCACTCAGGTTTTGTTCTTTCACCATTTCAGGCACAATTTCGCACTATTAGTCACCCGAAATAAGAAATACAGCCTGAAAAGAGAGAAATTTATCACTACACCATTGCTTTTACTTCTCTTTGTACGCTATCACGCTGGACTCGGGTACAGGTTGCCCAGTATTTTTTTACTATAATTAGCACTGAACTAGTGTAAACGGTACCCAAACTATGAGAGCGTTCACTAGACTGAAGCTACACAGACTCCCAGCATCCTAGCTGTGGAGGGAAGGGGAGAAATGCTCATGACGTCACTAGCCTCAGGAAAACTATACCCATGTTCAGTGCTCCAGGGTCAAATCCATTTATAAGCAGAGCTTAAATAAATTATTCCACTCACAAGTTCATATCCTGCGTCTCCAAACGCCAGGCCACACGGACAATGTTCAATAAACTATTTAGAAACATTTCGTCCAACCACTCTCTCTTTCTATAGAATGGGACGATTCATCGCCGCTGACTTATTTCTGCCGACCCATTGCCAGTTATATTTAATATTATAGAAAGTATAAAAAATCCGAAACAAAATAATGAAATGAAAAATATTAAAAATTATTTATTGAAAAAAGCATACCTTATATATGGAAAATTAAAGTTGAAAGTCTATAAATTAGCTGAGCGTCTCAGAAGTTAAAATTTTCTCCCGTGATTCAACATTTAAATCAGGGGTAAAACCACACTGCACGAGACTTTAACAAATCTCTCAGAACGTCTAGTAAATGTCAAACTAATTAAAAACCTTGAAGAAGGATCACTAATACCGAGCCAGCAAAACAGGTTTAGAAAGAATAGAAGTACGGAAACTTTCTTGGCCTTTCTTGTTGGCAAAAGCAAAATACAACAAAAACTACAAGGATATAGTTCTTAGGGATGTGCCAAAAGCATTTGCTAAACTTTGGTGCATCGGACTAAAATACAAAATCAGAAGACTGGGGCTACCCTCAACACTGGTAAAATGTCTACGATTATCTTAAGGATAGATCAGCGTATGTTTCGATAGAGGGCTTCAATGGACCTAGATTTGAATTCTCTCAAGGGGTCTGCATAAGTCCAACACTTTACAGCCTATTCACAATGGACTTAGCAGGGTCAGTCAATGAATCGACTAAATACATACAATTTACGGACGATATTACAATAATAGCAAATAGCACCTGTAGACATGCCCAAACAATGAGAAGGATCACGGCGACTGAGATCGCTAATATCAATGAATTCGAACGCAAATGGAAAATAAGAAGAAATGCAGATAAAATCACCATCATTCCAATAGTAAGAAGAAAAACCGCTAGAGTGGACGTATAAGACGAAAAGTATCGTTATGGGGAAGAGGGAAGAGTGTTTGGACTCAAGATCTCAAAGTACGGATATGGAAAACACGTCACGGAAAGAGTTGGATCAGCTAAGGCAAGTTAAAATAAACTATATCAACATATAGGATTAAACAGAGATAATAAAAAAATATCTACAACGCTATCAGTAGGAATACACTGCTTTCCCCAGCAATTCCGTTAAATAAACTCTACAAGAGAAATATGATTAAACTACAAAGAGTCCAAAACAAAGCAGTCTATGTATATTATATCCAACAGAAGGAGACGAGAACACAAAAAGTTAAGTGACCTGCAGCAAGTAATAGATCTACCGGCAATAAATGTGTCCTTGCACAAATGATGTTGCAAAGTGTGGGACAAGTGAATGAAATACTAAGCGAAGAAGAGAAAAAAGACAGATATCCCGCAAAACTTAAAAGTTAACAATAGAGGAAGTTTCAGGAGCGGCAAACCCAACTCGCCGGATGAGCTGCCCACATTATATAGGTGAAGATGAGATTGCAAAGCAATTAAACAAATTCAAAGGAAAGAAATTTGAGACAGACGATGAATAAGAAAAACAAAGATAACAGAAAAATAGAGGCGCGAGACCCTCCAACTACCAAAGTTAAAAGAGAGGATCAAGAATCAGGAAGAAGAATAAAGAGATGGCTCGTCATCCAGCAACTATCATTAACTACTAACTCATTCCCTTTTCACTACTAAATCAAAACGTCCACTGTCCACTCTACTCTTTCTTCTACCTTATTTCAAAAGGATAGAAGTTACAATATTAATGTTAGAAAATAGCGGAGATTTCTCGTAAAAATATTTATGAATATGTAGATTAAATTGATTTATCCTATAATACTGAGTCCCTGATTTCAAAGACAGACTTCAACTGAATTTAGTTTGGATGACCTTGGGTGCGAAAGAAGTCAGTTCCTTCGCTCAATGGTGATCTAGTCACTATGATACCTTCTCCCAAATCAACAAAAACATATCTTTTACCTTTAAGAAATTTCGAATAAAAGAATAATGAATGTTTATAGGTAATGCAATTTTTATATAATAGATCTATTTTCTGCTTTTCCTTTAATCCCTTATTAGGAAATATTTCTGAATATAAAGCACGATTAAAGGATCAATTAACTCCGATATTTTTAAAACGTGCGAAAAAATAGAATTTCGATCAATTATAATTTTCGAGGATAATTACATCTTAAAAGTGAATGATAATAAGATTTTGGCAGGATTCTCTCACGCACAAAATTAAATATGTATATTTCAGGGACATAAACTTACTATTTTGAGGTTTTCCCAAGTTTTCATAGATATAAATTATCAGAGACAGACAGAGAGAGAGAGAGGGAGAGAGAGAGAGAGAGAGATTCACGCGGACAAAGAAGCCTAAGGGGGTATCTCACGGACGAATGGATTTTCAACCGGCCTCTATCGGTATACTTCCGGGGCGATAACGAAGCGAAACGAGTCAAAATTGAGCCAGGAACACAAATCAGCGAAAGAGCACTAGCCTTTACTCGCCGCGCCTTGAGTCGGAGTGGGATCCACTTCCGACGGCAAACAAAATCGCTTTTAACGATGCCATA
This sequence comes from Ceratothoa steindachneri, assembly GCA_963969495.1. Taxonomy (NCBI): domain Eukaryota; kingdom Metazoa; phylum Arthropoda; class Malacostraca; order Isopoda; family Cymothoidae; genus Ceratothoa; species Ceratothoa steindachneri. The sequence continues at coordinate 37,536,033 of OZ018329.1, forward strand.
TATATTTCCCAGCGCAGAAACGAGCATTAGTATTCAAACAGAAGGCAGGCACTTCTCATGCAGTATCCAGCAGTAATTATAAGGATTAATTGGAACAGCCAGAGGACACAACAAGCCCCTTCATAAGCGACTCTCTTTTACCCTAATGACTTGCAGGCAAGAAACCAGTTGTTCAGAACTACGCTCCGCTCCGTGCCCTGCAAGGATACTCCCTCGAAAAACCACTCGAGGACACATCCCCATTCTTGGAAAATCGTAAGACTATTACCTTTTTCTCTATCTCCGTCGAAGAGGCGTGACGCTTTCCGACTATGAAGCTTCACCTCGTCATCTACTCTCGTTTTCTTTTTGGTAAATATTGTGCTACTCATAGCTCGTGCCGAAGCATTTCATTGAAAATTAATTCTTTTGCTGAACGATTAGTTTTTCCATAGTGCATAAATTATTGTTAAATTCTGTTATTTATTTGTATAATAGTAAAGATTATTTTTGTTTCTCTTGTTTTGCATCCCAGAACCACATAAATAGCCATTGATCTAATTTATAAGTTGGCCAACTAAATAAACGCACTCGAATATCCCCATACTTAAAAGGGACTTCCCCCCCCCCCCGTGTCTAGGGAGGGCAAGCGAAGGTCAGTGAAATTCTCTGACCTACAACATAATAATAATATGATCCCGGTTAATATTTGAAGTTAATTACTTTGTGATTATTGTGACTGTGCATCACTATTTTTCCCAAGTGGAATATTATATCTGTTGTTTTGGCCCCGTATTTGAAAGATTCAGAGAAATTGTATTTGTTCGATTTTGTTGACGTACCTAATGGTAGGCGTCAAGGCTTTTTCGCCTCAATCACAGAATTCACATCGTGTGTTTTTTTTGTGTATTTACTACTAGGTTACGTAAAACCCATTGGCACTTCCGTCAGTGCTCATAAGTGCGTTAAGTGAAATACGGTCCAATTCGGGTTCGACACCCCGCTGCATCCTCTTGTTGTGTGTGCGTTCGTATTTTTTTTGTGCGAACTGGAGAGACATCATATCTTCGTTCGAAATTTTTAGTCACAAGGAGAATTTTGGGGTCTAACTGGGAAGGATCTCGTGTCCTATGTCCAAGAAGAAGAGTGAACAACAAGAGAGGAAAGAAGAAAAAGGGCCGAGATCCAAAGAGAAAGAGAATAACGGGAAGAAAGGAAGAGAATTTGTTTGCACGAATTCGAGATGACAAGGGCGAGAAACAAAACCCTATCCATTACTTCGGGAATTGGAATTCAGCAACCAGCATCTGTCAAACTGCTTGTATTTAAAGAAGGGGAAGACTTCGCTTCCTATTTAACCCACTTCGGGAAATCTTCGAAGTAAATCACTGGGACATAGAATCATACGGCGTAGCTAAATTGTTGCCCCTACTGACCCCTCAGGTGAGGGACATTTTAATTTCCCTATTCTCAGAGGCAACAATTGATTATTCATCGTTGAAGGCAGAGCTACTTGCCGTCTATAATATAACCCCAGATTTCTATCATGTTAAGTGTAGACAGTGCAGAAGTCAGCCCAATAAAACCTTCAGGCAGGTCATGTACACATTACAAACCCATCTTAATTTCTGGTTTGAGGGATTAAAAGTGCCCCACTACTGCGATGCTATGATCGATCCTATTCTTAAGGACCAACCTTTGGCATCACTTGCATCAATTGCTACCGCAAAGAAGGGAAGAAAGTGGAACTATCTTTTCCCAAATCAAATATAAATAAGCATAAATTTGAGCCTCACTACAAGGACAATTTTGTCAAGATGACAGTCTATTCCCAGCAGAAGCTTGTTCTAACACCCTTCAAACGAGAAGTTCAGCCTTTCTCTTCCAATATCATTTCGTCAGCGTTCCACAGGAGGAATATCGTGTGTTATTCCTGAGGAATCGAGGGTTATGTGAAAACAAATTACCCTTAAAACTCTCACTTGAGGAATAGCTATTCCCACCAGGTGCACTAGGTGAGTGCCGCTCCTTCTCAGACAAGTCTCAACCTGAAACTTCTCTCTCTTCGAACGAACCCTGTCCCACCGGCCACCAGGTCACCTTTTTGTTCCACAAAAGTACCCCTGGGGCCTTCAATTCGAGAATGATACGGTAGACGGCTGCCATATCTTTACCTTAAACCCAGATATCGGTTGCACGTGTATCGTCGTCTCGGATAAGCTATTCCCGCCTGTAGCTCGGGATCACGATCGGTTCGCCATCGTGCATGATTACCTGGGCCGCCCTACTCAGTTTTCCATCGTTAAGTGCCATATAGACTGCGCCTACTTCTCTGGCTGGGCTGAAGTAGTGGCAGCCCCCATCAAGTTTTATGCCGCTCTAGTTGGGCAGAGCGCCAAAGTTTCTTGAACCTCGGTAGCTCAATCCGTAACCACTTGCTCACAAGCGAAGCCGGATTTCGAAGCACCCGCACCTTTGGGAAAACCCTGGTGCTTCAGAATAACGCAATGAGTGTAAATCCCTTCGTTCTCTGTGGAATAAGGCCCCAAATAAGACGCAATAGTCAATTAGAGGTGGCAAATTAATCTCCTCTACCGCATATGTTCCGAGGGAGATCCCACCGAGTCTCGAGCATTATATGTTCCCCACTCTCATGTGCGACTTCATTTACAAAGCGCACATGCAGCCTTTTCTCGGGTAATTTCAGTCAAACAAAAACTGCTCAAAGAATTTTTAAGTACTTTTATTGGCCCAGGGCGTCGGAGGAAATTCTTCGCTATTGTCGATCATGCAAAATATGCCAGAATACTAAAAAAACTGTCATTTAGGGGCTAGTTAAGCTGGCCCCCTTGCAGAAAAGCCCCGTAATCTAAGAACACTTCCCCTGAGTAGAAATCGACTTGGTTGGACCAATCCACCCATCATCTAGTGAGGACCATAGCTATGTCCTCACTCTGGTTGATTTTACCACCAGGTTCCCCGAGGCTGTCCCCCTCAAGAAGATCGACAACATTTCGTGTGCTAAATCCTTTATGTACATAATTTTCCGGGTTGGATTACCGAAGGGAATATTGTCTGACCGAGGCGGTAAATTTACTTCACATTTGATGGAGCATTTAGGAAAATTACTCATAGTAAATCCCCTATTAATCATCCCTTTTAACCTCGCCGGAAGTGTTATGTCCGAGAGGCTGAATGGGAATCTCAAGACCATTCTGCGGAAGATTTACGTGCAGCAGCCAAGAGAATGGCATCGTTATCTGCCAGCGGCTCTTTTTGCGTATACTGGGATACTACACTGAACTTTGGGGTTCGCGCCATTTGAGTTACTTTATGGTAGGAAACTTAGAAGCCCTTAAGCATTCTCAAAGAACTTTCACTAACCAAAAATAAGATCGGTAGGTACAATCATCATACTGGTACCTAATTGAAATCCGTCAGAGGTTGGAAGAATGCGCCGAAATCGCCTAGCAGAATGCAGATGTTAATCTGAATAAATATAAGGCTTACTTCGACTGTAAGTCCAAAGATCGAAGATTTTTACCCGGTGAAGAAGTTCTGTTATTGGTCCCGACCGATATTAACAAACTGCTAAGCCAATGGGAGGCCACTACAAAATAATAGAAAAACGGTCCCGTTGATTATTTGGTTGAAACATCAAAGGGGAGGAAGCTTTTACATATAAACATCCTTAAGAAATATCATCGGCGCGCAGGAGTTAAGCAAATATTGGCTATAGACGAAGAATCGGCCATTGGAGCAAATTACTCTAAGGACCACCTAAGTTTAAAAAAATTGCATGCGTAGAACAAGATAGTGAATACCACTTGCTCGTACCAGATGTGATGGAATCTTTGTCTACCGTGCTCAAGATAAGCCAGCAGTTATCGTCCGCTCAGCTATAACATCTCAGATATCTCCTCAGTCAATTCAGTTACGTCATCTCAGACTTTCTAGGTTGTGCTACTCAGTTTGAGCACGACATTCAATTGACCACCCAAGAGGTTATAAGGCCAAAGCCGTATCCATTACCCGTGCATTTAAGAGAAGCTTTTAATACCAAGGTTGAGAATTGGTTAAATTTAAACATAATCGAGCCGTCAAAATCCGATTACTGTTCCCACGTCGTCCTGGTCAAGAAACCCGATAATTCCTGTAGGATGTGCATCGACTTTAAGAAACTAAACGCTGTTACTATGTTCGACGCCGAGCCGATTCACCTTATCGACCAAAATCTCCATCTGTTTAAGAAAGCGAAGTATATTTCAGAATTGCATGTGTGTAAGGCCTATTACCAGATCATATTGTAGGAAGAGGTTAAAAGGTACACGGTTTTCCCGCCCGAAAAAGGGTTACTTCAGTTTCGTCTGCCCCCATTCTGGATCTGTCACCGCCTGCAGTAGCTATAATAGGATAAGGAGACAAATTTTAGATGGGCTACTTCTCGTATCATTCGATAATATTTACGTGGCTTCAAAGGAATAATACCAGCATCTGACTGCTCTTCAAGCAGTCAGGTGCAAAGGCTCAGGGATAAAAATTTTACAATTGGTCCGAGCAAATGTCGTCATTTTGTTTTTAATACAATAGATTATTTAGACTTCTGCAAATATAATAATCAATTAGCACCTCAGGAGGAAAAGATACCAGCCTTCGAAAAAATTCCCCTGCTTGCAAACAAAAAGCAGTTAAGGTCATTCATTGGTTCCCCGTCCTTTTATCGGCGATTCATTCCCAATTTTGCCCCCCTTTCTGCTCATCTTTGTGAGCTCCTGAAGAAGAAGAAGGCTCAGGAGGAACTAGGTTGGACTCCGTTGTCAATCACCAGCTTCAAACAACTTAAAGGTAATCTCGCGTTGGCCCCAATATTACAGTTGCCAAATCCAGCCGAACCATTTGGCATCCAGACGGACGCAAGCAACAACGGCATCGATTGTGTTTTAGTTCAGTACTTACTCAATGTCACGAGTTTTCCTATCGCTTACGCCAGTCAAAAGTTAGTACTGCGCGAAAAGAACTACGCAGTGATTGAGCAAGAGACTCTCGCTATCATATGGGGAATTAAAAGATATTATAGGTATTTAATAGGAAACGAATTCGTAATCGAAACCGATCACAAACCCTCGTTCTACCTCCGAAATATTTAAAACAACAATGGTAGATTAATGCGCTTCAGTTTGTTTCTCCAAGAATTCCAGTTTTTGATACGGTGCGTAAAAGGCTCGTAATCGGTTTCGATTACGAATTCGTTTCCTATTAAATACCTATAATATCTTTTAATTCCCCATATGATAGCGAGAGTCTCTCGCTCAATCACTGCGTAGTTCTTTTCGCGCGGTAATAACTTTTGACTGGCGTAAGCGATAGCAAAACTCTCGTCATTGAGTCAGTACTGAATTTAAACACAATCGATGCTGTCGTTGCTTGCGTCCGTCTGGATGCCAAATGGTTTGGCTGGATTGGGCAACTGTAATATTAGGGCAGACACTGATAGCTTAAGCCGAAATCCGGTCGATTCACTGTCAAGTGAATCTTGAGCCTACTATTGTTATATAATTTTTGTATATATATGTCCACGTAAGCTTAGGTCATAAAAGATGTACCCTTTTGTATGTAAATAAACTTTACAATTATTTTTGGAACCGAGGTAGATGTGCCCTCTCCTTAAAATTCAGTGTTATAATCATGATTGTTGGTATTTATTTTGTGTGTATTTATTTTGTATTCTATTTTTTTGTGTGTGATTTGGTATAATGCACTCCTTTGCTATCTTCCTACTTATTTCTTCGCTATGATGCGAATATATGTATTTTGTATTCCTTATGAATTTGCACAATGCGTTCTTTTATTTCGTAATGCGAAGGTATTGCACCCCCTTTTCCAATTCCCGAGATGTCCTTTTCTCCGGAAGTCCTATCTTAAGAGGGGAGGAGATGTGTGTGAGAGAGAGAGAGAGAGAGAGAGAGAGATTTACGCGCACAATACGCCTAAAGGGTTATGTATCATACGGACGAACGGATATTCATTCGGCGTCATTCGGTAAACTTGCTGGGTGATAACGAAGCGAGACGAGTGAAACTGGAGCCCGAAACCCAAATCGCGGGGGGGGCGCTAAGCCTTTACTTGTCGCTCCTTGAATCGGATTGGGACCCACTTCCAAAGGCAAACAAAATTGCTTCCGGCGATGCCATATATATTTTCCAGCGCGGAAACGAGAAAATTAGTATTCAACCCTGAGGCAGGCACTGCTCACGCACTATCCAAGCAGTAATCACGAGCATTCATTGGAACCAGCCAAAGGACGAAACAAGCACTTTGATAAGTGAGTCTCTGTTACCCTACGAAATCGCAGGCAAGAAACCAGTTGTTTAGAACTACGGCAGTCAAAGACGTATGGAATCATTTTTGAATACGCGCTTCCCTCCATGCCATGCAAAGATACTTCCTCGAATAACCACTCGAGACCCTTTCCCCCTTCTTGGAAAATCGTAAGCCTATTACATTCTTCTCGATCACCATCGAAGAGGCGTGACGCTTTCCGACTACGAAGCTTTACCTCATCATCTCCTGTTTTGTTTCTGGTAAATATTGTGCTACTCATAGCTCGTGACGAAGCATTTCATTGTAAATTAATTCCTTTGCTGAACGATTAGTTTTCCCATAGTGTAAAAATTATTGTTAAATTCTGTTATTTATTTGTATAATAGTAAAGATTATTTTTGTTTCTCTTGTTTAAATCCCAGACCTACATAAATAGCCATTGATCTATTTTCTAGGTTGGCCAACGGAATAAACGCACTCAAATATTCCCCATACATAAAAGGTAGGCAATAGAAGGTTAGTTAAAACTATCTAACCTACGGCATAAATAATAATTCAATAGGCCTTTCCCTCTGTTAATTCCTAAACATGATCTAAATATATCGTGGCCCATAACGTGTCTCACTACTTGACAAAAGCTACTTCTATTTTGGATATATTAAGTGTCATCTTATTATAAGCAAGGGATTTATCTCATGTAGGTCTTTATATTATCATAATCAAGGGAAAATATTGATAAATGAATTAAAGTTTTAAAATTATAAAATCCCGTTGATATGAATTGTTTGTATTTTTTTAAATTGCTTATCAAATAATACATTAGATTTTTATTAGTAGACTCAATGAAGCATGTTACCACTCAAAATAAGTAGCAGATTATACTTATGTAATTGTTGATTTGTGTAAGTTAGTGTCTTTGTGTGATTAAGCAATAAAGTGGCAAAAAACTAAGAAAAGAAGATTCCTTTCTAGGGATGCATAATTTATATATTGTAAAACATTTAAAAGAAATTATAAACTAAATAAATATATAATTGGATATATACAATAGGCCTTTCTTAAAGCAGTTTCAGAATGTAATAGTAGGGTCGATTCAAACAAGCATAATGAACAAACTAAAAATACATAATTATAAAATTACCAAAGACGTGTGGACATTAAATGGTTCATTTTTGTCTTATTAATTCCAAGTTTTTCGAATAATATGTAGAATCCTGATTAGAAGGAGATCTATTTGGTTAAATTTTAAACTCTATGATCCTGTTCTGATTTGGCACAGTGGCGAAACATAGTTTAGTGCCTTATGCTAACTGTGAATTTAACCGAAAATCATGTGGTTGTGAACTTACATAATTGATTACGAAACATCAAACCATTGTTTTCCTTAATGAGCTCGTGTAAGAGGTGGATCTTCAAATGGTCCATTTATATTATATTACCCTCAACCGCCATCTATATAGTGAGGAGTTTATATTAATTTTCACTAAAAGATTCATGTATCCTCATGTGGATCTCATGCGTTCCTTTGATTCTGGATTTAAAGTGGTAGAGAAGACACTCAATAACACTTTTGTGAGGTTGTCATATTCCACATGTTTCTTGTGTTAACTAAACCCTGCATGAGATAAATAAATATGGCATAGGTATTTCAATGAACTATCTCAATATTCTACAAAATAAAAATCATAAATTGTTTCACTCCTCAGTGAATGATCGTAATTTCCATGAGTTTTTCCCAAACTTTTATGTTTTTTTTCAACTTCTGAATTTGTTTGCCCAGCTTTTCACTTAATAAATTTAAAGTTTTTTTATTTCAACTACCATTGATACACCCCCCCATCCTCCCTACCATTTTCCTTCCAGACACTCACTTTGATTTTCATAATGAATGCAGTCTTCGTGTGTAGTTATTCTTTACATTTTCTCTTCAATAGTTCAGGTGTTTTCCATCTATACGAATTGGTGATTATTAGGAGACGTATAGAAAAAGTCAACTTGGTCATTCCATATTGGCTTCGCTGAAGACAGAGAAGTGTTACCTCCTGTGAACCTTAAAATCGGGTGGCTAAAAATCACTTACGCAGGGAAAGGACGTGAATCATTTGCCATGAAATTTAGTTCTGTCCATACTTTCTAATATTAATGGAAATACATACATATACATGCATATATATCAGGTAGTCAGAAAAATATACTTAATTTAAAAATGAGTAACTAAAATAGAATAGATATTTTTTAAATATGATTCTTTATCCACATTAAGATAAATGTATGTTTTATAATGAATGAAAATTTCTATTGAAGAGAATCATACTAAGCTACTGCAAAGGAAAATTCAAAACTTCTTAAAATTGTGTGTTTGGAGTTTGGACTATTTTAAAAGTCGTGTGATTACCTTTCTCAACAAGTACAGCAGAAATTCATTGATAAAGAAGCCAATAATTAATGAAAAGTTGAAGGGATGCAGACAGATTCTTTTTCCTAAAAGTAAATTTTTACATTACCAAACGTACCATATATATGATTTTAATATCTCAAACACAACATTAAAAATTATATGTAGAAATTTTGAATTCCTTAATAGACTAAAAATGCAGAATATTATTCATTAAATTAGTGTATTTTTGTTAGTTCTTCATCCTTATGCCTTCTGCGAGTCGTTCTTGCATGTGGAAATCAACCTCTGGATAAGTATTTGAGTGGTGTCATATAGTAAGTAAGTATTTTCTCCCCCACTCTCTTTTTAGCATCAGCAAATATTTTTGATCTAATAATTGTCAGGGGTGTTAGTTCCCAGCCAACAATTTGGTGAGGTAGTATTCGAAAGAGTTTGATACCTCATTGCCCTTAGGAGATGATGCCCTTCAATCAGAAATCCTCAGAGATCATCAAAATGACTGTTCTTGGGTCCTTGATACGATGGTCGTTCGAGTGAAATTCAGCTAACATTTTTCATTCAATGGATCACTTTTCAAAGACATGTAATGTCCTACTGCTTTGTATGAGAAGCATCACCATACGTGAAAAGAGAGAATACGCTTTATTTTTCATCTAATTCTGGAATTTTGTTGGCAACCTTTATTCCCTTGGAAAGGTACAAACAGTGAGAAGGGAACTTCACCAGAGAAAATATCGTTCATCAAACTTTTACCTCTTTAGGAGTTCTCCTTGTTAAGAAATAAGCTCTTAATTAATAGGGAAGTTGAAAAATGAATAGGTTAAATAGAAGATGCCTATTTTGCATTGAAGAATAATAATATCCAAAATGTTTTATTATTTATGTGATTTCCTCCACGAATTAATATTATGGCAATCTAAAAAATGAAAACAAGAAGTGTGAATAAAATATTAGTATTTTAAATATTTTTGTTTCTTCCGTGACTAGGCGATACCGTCGCTGCTGTTCAGAGGCGAGAAATGAATAATGGCGGCACCGGCGAGACACCTGCATACTTTCGAGTGATCGAGATACCCGCTGCACTACTTCTTCTTCTCCACACATCTCGATTGCTTTCACCGAGCTGAGCACCAATTCCCCAAATTCTCATAGTTGATTGTCGTCAATTTATATGTGTAAATATATAATGTGTTCATATTTAGATATTTTAAGGGTGTAAAACTACTTCGCAAATTAGAATATTCGGAACCAGTTTCTAGAAATGGTTCGCCTCGTCCTATGAAAAGAAAGGATCTAAATTTTGATGGCGGCTGAATCAGTGCGTAGGGGAGAGTTCAAAATTTCAATTTCTTTTAAAAATTGCTGAATTTGATGATGATTATAATATATCCAACAGCTACACAGTCATTGAAGAGTTTCTCGCTCTCCACTTAAGTTCTCCCTGAGTCCCTGCTCCTACCCTCTTAAATTAAAGTGGTTGAAATTTGCCATCTAATAATTGCAATAATATTGCGGCTAATAATGTTTCATTTGATCTCTGTAGCATTGCGTGCCTTCCCCTGGCTCAACGCTAAGAGGACTCTATCTTCTTATTTTGTTTAAAATCTCTTCTTTTTTTTTTACTGGAACGATTCGCGCACATTTTATGTATAGCGAAGTTAGAATTCTAAAATAGATATCTCGAATGGATGCGTAGCTTTCATGTCTTTCTCTATTTACTTGAGTTCTCCCTAGTTTGTACAATCTCTACTAGAAGAGACCCAGACTATAAACCTTACGATAGTAGGTGGGTTCTAAGGGTTCGTGGAAAATGTTAATCAACAAAACATCAATCATAACATTGTAATTTTGTTAATCCAATTTTCTCCAAAATTAATGATGGTTTATGTAATGTATTGTCTCCAAAAAATTTCCGTGAGCATCAATTAATACACTTATCTCCAACCACAACTCCGTTAAAGATTTGATGCTTGTTCATGTTTTCAATTAACAAAATTCATGTTGCTCAAATGTTTGATTTTACATCTCTTTATATATATTCCAAGTAATACATCAAACCATTTCTACATTTTTCACATCATATATTGGCGGTAGTTGTTATTTTGGAAAGACAAAAATGAAAATGTTCCGGGAAGGTTATGAAGCCACCTCTTACTCTGTAGGAAGCGTATTTATTTGAGATTATTGGCAAACCATTCAAATACGTTGTTTTTCCCATTTATTTTAAAAAGCCACCTATAAAAACTGTCTTTCTACAATCTATTAATTAGTGGTAACAGCTTGCTTATAGTCCCTCACACATTCTTTGGCTTCATTACACTAAAATACTGCCTTTCTTTTAAACAATTTCTTCAGTCTTGTATGTTCAACAATTGGATATCAGTGTAACTTTCTTGCACATCGTATTTCTTCTCAAGTTTTGCTACAAAGACAACTACGTTGGCGAAGTTCTCTTAAGTTTAGATACAAGGAAAACTTCGTTTTTTGTGATGTTCTCTCAAAATAGTAGATGAATTTCTCTTCGTAAGATACGGTTGTACGCAATTTAACATGGATTTTTATTTTGTTCTCTCAACCTTCCTCAATGGAATGTTTGCTCCATCATATATCAGCTGCCAAGAATACCATCTGGTCTCTTAACATACCAAATATGGCTTAATTAAGTTAAGCCAATGTGAGAAGCAGTGTTGCCTTGGTTTGAAGGCAGCCCTCGTTTCCTACGTTTGAGCGATCCTACACAAAAAAGTGTAATTTAATTTCAATATCAATTACCCTATTAAGAACACCCGCTGCCATGAAAGCATTAAATCATCAGAGAAAAAGAGGATAACGTTAAAAATCCTTAACGATGGAATGGACTCGTTGTGTACATAAGACATCCTCTCTTGAATGGTTGGTCACTCATTCAAGTGTATGGGTAAGATGAACTTATTGAAAAGAATTATATAAATCTTTATTATTTTTTTATAGGACATAAAAGATGGGTAAAGCAACCGAGATCCGAACTTCAAAGGTCGACGAAATTGATTAAAAATTAGATTCTAATCGAAAACCCTGACTCAAATAAAGATATACGTTATGTTATTTAAAAAAATGTAAGAAACAGAATTAATAACAGAATAATTTGGCCTTCTGCATAAATTTTCTATTTTCACTTGCTCTTCATATAATCGAAAATATTTTATATTGGTATCTCTTACTACTAAATATTATCTACGTATTATGATCACTTATAGGACAGGGTACAGTGTTAAAATAAATAAGTAATAAATGCCTAACTGCATTGTTTGATAAACACAAATAATAGCCAAAGTTTAAATATGAATCCATGTTTTGTTTTTTTATTTCCCCAATTAATTAGAATTGATTAGTTTTGATTTTAAAGTCAAATTTGCTTAGTCATTCCAAAGGTAATGAAATAATCAATTCAGAAGTGTTCTGTACAGCTGAATAGTTTATTTCAGCAACATTGCGAACCTTAACACAAGAAAAACGTTAAGAATAGACAGAAAAATAATCAAAATTCATATCTTGCCCCTTGAACTTTGTTAGCAATTGCAGCTATTAAGTGTTTACTCTCACTCTTTCTTAACTTGCAGCTTCACTAGAATATCTTCGTCGTTGACCATTACAGTGCATCCACACATGAGCATTTCAGTGGCGTTTCTTTGATTAATGCGCCATTTTAACTCCATTCCATTATTTTCTCTGGGATTCAGCTCTGAGTTTTGTAAAGGACATTTCCGAACATTAATTATTGAATCGGTAACAATTGATTTAGGACAATTTTGTACCATTGAATCCTACAATTACATCCGTTGCCCCCGATCAGGTCAGATTTTTGTGCAGAGTCGATTTTTTTAAAATTCCGACCTTATAACTAAATTAATTACATTTTAGTGATATTTTAGGTTGATTTTTGTTAATATTTCTCATTCGAAATAAGTTTTTAGAATAAAAAACAACGTTTTTTAACAAAATTTTTTAATAAATGTTACAAAAATTGATTAATGTACATTGAAGAGCAGACATTGATAAAGGTAAGTACATTGAAATTGGACATTAGATTATCATTTTCATAATTTAGGATATGGAATTCTGTTTATTCGAACTCCTAGAATTTTCAGCGGTAGGATGTCTCTTGTCAGAGTCCAGCATTAATCAGTAATCATGACTGCATTCCAGCGTCCTTGATACTTGGTCCCCATCTCTTTCATGTCCTGATGGAATCTCCCCAATCTTCGTCGCTGATTGATTCCAGATTCTTAAGAAATCAGGAGAACAATTTCTATATAGTTTCTGGCGTTCTTTTTGCTAAGAAAGTTCTACACGACCAAAACAATAGCCGTCTACGCTTCCAGTTTTACTTCGCTTATTGAATTTTCAACTCTGAATTTATAATCAATTGACGAAATTGAAGAGCGTCAAAGATGCTAGCTTTCAACTTCTCCATGGTCATTCCTGAAAAGCCTGGCCCAAGTAGGTAAATCAGCCACCGACCTTCTCCAGCATGTTGGTGAACTCTTTTGTTTCAAGCCGAGCTTAATGTGCAGCAGTAGGAAGAGTCTCTTCTCTCCGTCCACCAGATATTACGCCAAAACTGCACAATATTTGGGCTATACACCAAGTCCTTCTCTTTGGAGAAAATCGCAGATAATCTTGATGTCTGTTGTGATAGAAGGTGATGCGAGCATTGTCAGAGAGGAGGTTTTTTTCCTTTAATCTAAATTCTGACAATTCCCTGAGGCTTTTGAAAAGCTTATATCGCAAATTAGATCATTTAACTCCTTTTGAGAAAAAGGAAGTGGAGCAACATCGTGAAAAAACACTTCTTTTGCATTTTCCTTAACCCTGGAGAAATCTTCGTCAATAATGTCAGTAAGTTCTCCAAAGACGGGTACTATAATTTCATTACAATTAGCTAAAGGACTTTGTGCTGATGAATATCAAAATACTTTAGAGTGCTTAGGTTCTCTCTGTTAATCCCAGTCGAATCAATAGCGCAGAAGTATCAGTATATTTAATGGTCGTCGGCTCCCTCAAAACCATGGGAATTCCAAACTCCAGGAAACTATTCTTGCCCTTGCTTCATCGACGCAGATACTCGGTGAAGGTCTAGCATAATATGTGTGGCGCCGAATCTTAATACTGTTCACCAATTTCAAACTATTAGGAGCAACTTGTGACTGGATTCCTATTATGTATTACGGTGTATTCCCCGCAGATGTAGCAGAATACTTGCAAGATCTTCCGGTCCAATCCATTTCATTCACCTGCAAAAGAAAAATATTATTTATTCAAACATTTCCGCATGTAAACATTCAGAATTCGGTTATTTAAAGAAATAAGAAATATTTTTGCATAATATAGATAGATAATACACGTACATATAAAATAAATTATCAAAATATTATGTGGTGATAAAAAACGGTTGACCTGTTTGAGCAAAAACAACGAGATCTTTGGATTCAGCGCATCAAAATTGATCTAAATCAGCTTAAAAAACTTAACAATAAACTTAGTGTTGATCACAGTGTAATCCATTTCTCTTCTCCGAGTCCAAAAGTAGTGAATTGTTAGCCCTTTAGAATTAAACCACTCTGACAAATTGGAGCTTTTTTGCTACAAGTAGTTGTTTTCTTTTAAAATAGTCAAATAACCAATGGCAACCAAACAATCTCATATTAGTATGCTTCTTTCTCCGTAATCTGTGGCTGGTGTGGTCTTTAAGGGCAGAATAATTGAACTAATTAAGAATATATAGTTATATTTTCCTTACAATAATCCTTAATATTTTCTTGCTTGCGGCCACATAAGCTTTTACGACAATGTAACTTTTTTTTCTTGGATGATGGCCTTCGAAGACATTTTTTGGCAGGCATCAGCCCATTGCCATCTATAAAACTTAACTCTCGCCAAAACTTGACATAGTATTTTCTTATATTTGTATGGGTCACTTTATGTAACTCAGTAAAATGTTAAAAAGAGTAGTGGCCTACCGCTGATGATTAATGATCGTGACCAGCGATATCTGGCTAGAAGTGCCCATGGTAACAGACAAGCAACAAATTGTGTACATCAACATTCAATCCAAGAATTACCAGGCATATATATATAAATATATATATATATATATATATATATATATTATATATATATATATATATATCAATTAAGTATAACGTTCTTTGCCTTTGGGATTTTGGACAAACACCCATCAGAGCGACTCATTAACACAAAGACAACGGAGAAAGCAACACAGTTGAAAAGGTGAAGTTGATAATTGCAACCTGGAAGAATGGCAATATGTAGAGTTGTAGCTTAGGTCTTGGGTTCGTTGTTTCGGCATAATTCTAAGAGTTGTCTTTGGTACAGAGCACATAAGGCAAAAGGCTCTAGATCTCAACAAAGCGCCATAAAGCCTAGTACTGACGCAAAACTTCTGTTGGCTGCTTTTTCGACTAAACACGCCATTAATTGGTGCAAACTACATTGCACTGATTGGAGACCATTGGGATGTATTCCTTTACTATGTAGCATCAAACTACGATAATATAACTTAAAATTCAGTGCAATTTGCCTAGAATTGGTCTGGAGAGCATTATCGAAGTTATGCCAAATCATGTGGCTACCAAGTTCACTCGACATCGATCCAATCCAGCCTTTTCGGGACGTGGTGGAAGATCCGGCAGCTAGAAATATCATGGAACTGTGGAGAGCTTTTGAGACAGTATTGGCTAATATGATGTTATATGATGCTAGGTACCTATCTTAATACTGGCTGCACTTCAATGTATTAGGTTTGGTAGAATTGACTTCTGTCTTAAGCTGCTATTCTTGGTATCAAAATATTGTACTACCTTTTCTTTAGTTTTACCTTTTGCATTCTATTTTTTGCTACATTTTGCTTTGTGCCATAGACTTATCCGCCGTTACGTCGAATTGTTATGGTTTATATTTCCATTCATATACTATGAATCCCATGATAAATGTTATTTCAAAGGTAACTCCACGTTAAGTATTTCAAAATTCTGTAAAATAAAAGGGTGTTATGAGAAAACGCAAAAAATATGCCCACTCACTTATATAATATATGATGCTAAAAATTCTAAAGTTCAAAAGTTTATGCAGAAATATCGATTCACACAGGAAAGAGAGGAAAATGATTTAATAACGGGGCATACAAGATAATTCCAGTCGCTGTAACTCTTCAGGTATGAGAAAAATGTTGAGAAAAAATAGGTCTACATTGAAAACAAAATCAGGAAGAAAGTATATATGTATATTAATATATACATATTATATATATATATATATATATATATATATATATATATATATATATATATATATATATATATATATATATATATATATGAATATGATGTAAAACTCACTTAAATCACCTGAGATCAATAATGTAGAAATTACCCACAAAAAGGAAAAAAAATGGATTCCGAGCGCTTTCGCCTTTAATATACAGGCCTCATTCAGACAATGATATAGAAGTGGGCGTAATCAGATTTAATTAATAAAAGATTTTCTTAAATTGAGAATTTATAAAGTTTATAATGAATATATACAGTGAATATAAACCAGCGTTCAAATTGAAATTTCTGATCACGGAAAATACAAACACATTTTAATATATCACTTAATTTTATATTTAATAGAATTTAGTTGTCTTATTTCATTGTTCCAATAATTAAATGATTAAATTTAGACTCTTACACTTAATTCCTTTCTTGTCTGACCAATGTAGCTTTTATTGCAATCAGTGCAATCGATTTTATAAACCACACCAGGTTTGCATATATCGTTTTTTATTATTAACTGTTGCAAATTTGGAATCATTTTAATAAGAAATAAATATTGAATTCATTAACAAAGCGAGAAAGGATTAAAAATCATTGAATACATGGTAAAACTAAGATTTTTTATAATAAAAGTCTAGGCGGTCGTAGTATTATTATCATCAATATTATAAATACGGTTAGTTTCCTTTCCAAGAGATTATGGAGAGAATGCGCAGAGCCCGAAAGAAAAGCCATGTCTTCATCATCAGGGCAAAAATCTGTTCCACCGCCTCTTTTTCTTTACCATATTTATCTTCAGGTATCAAAGTCACTTCCAGTATTAGTACATCGACTCACTGTTCCCTCTCTGAATGAGGGCTGTATAATATATGGTCGAAAGCGCCCCGAACTTAGTTTTTCATGGTAATTTTATATATATATATAAATATATTTCTATGCTAAAAAGTCATTTTCTGTTAATCATACTTGGCACATTATATGATGTCTTTTGTTACAAACTATTCGCTTTGGTTCGCATGTAATCATCCTCGATTGGATTTTATGCCAATAAAATTTCGTTTCAATGTACCACTCTTTTATTTAATCAGATCATTAATCCATTTTACAGCAACCTGGCAAAAGAAAATTTGTTTCCCTATTTTGGCGTGAAGAAAGTGGTGAAGATCCTGGATGTGAAATTGAATGGACGATGTATAACCGCCCGTTTCTCCACTTGGTATCTGAGACGAGAAGGCATGCAATCCAACAGTATTGACTGAAGCAAACGGAGAGGAGAGAGACCGACGAAGGTACATACTAGTATGCAGCTGAGTTGTTCTGAAAACTCCAATAAAGCCAGGCCTTATTTGGAGCAGCCGTTTGAAAGTTTCATAGCTTTGGGCTTGACAGAGCGAACGATGTAGAATGAAAACAATTTCCCTCTTCAGTTCTGTGCACGGAAAGGGGCATGGAATGGAAGTCGCAAAGCTAATTACAATGAGTAAAGTATGGAGTATAATAGGCAGTAAATGTTTCAATAGAGCATTAACCTCTGGTTTTCGGATGAGAGAGGGGCACCATAATCCCAATGACGAGTTGAGAAAAGGGAAGGAGGGTTGATTCTAGCAACTCTCCTGTTCTCTCTGAATATTTTAATAATTATAAGATTTTTAAGTCAGCATTTCTATTATGGTGCATTTCTCTTTTTCATAATCAAGAGGTAATTGCTATATTAAACGTTGCACTGGTTACACTTACATCTATAAAAGATAATGAGATTAAACAACGCAACGTATCATCAAAACCACGGTTCGATAAAACACTTTATTAGTGTTAGAGTAGTGTACACTTTGATAGTTAAAGAGAAAATAGAGCTTTTGAAGAGAATATCATTATTATTAAGCAAAATAGAGAACTAGTTTGGGAATAATCACGCTTTAACTTTCAGTTTTACAACGACCGGGAAAATATTTCCCCAATACATTCCTCAATACATTTCACAATATTTTCCCAATACATTGCCCAATACATTTTCCAATATTTCCCCAATACAAACGCACAAGGAATGAATATTTCCTAGAGCAACAATCACTTTCTAATATTTAGGTGATTCCTCTCTTGGAGATGAAAAACGATCTAATGAGATGGTGAATGTTAAATCCAACATCAACAAATTAAAATTTGGAAACGATTCAATTAATATTACCTGATCTTCATGCAGCTTCAGGTGGATATTAGAGGAATAAATTAATTATTCAGTTTTCCAATTAGTGTTGTAATTCTTAGAACTTGTGTAATTAATAAAACACTCATTTCCATTGCGTGCAGAATATTTGTGTTAAAAATCCTAAGTGAGTATATATTCATTTTTTACTAAATATGTATCTACAATTCTTCGTAATTTTTGGAGAAATTGTTACGCACACGTACTTTATTAAGGGAGGGGGCATATTTGGAGTAAGAGGGCTAAATACTACCTTGAAATTAGTCTTTAAAATTGCATTTATAAAGATGTTTTAGGGGAGAAGAATGCACTTAGGATGACAATCATTCTTTTATGAGTAAAGAGATTTGCTTCTTATTCTTATTTTTTAAGTAAATAAAGTGTTTTTTTCGGTTTTAATGTACTATATTAATAATAAATTTAGCAATAAAATAGACAATGCAAAAGTTCACATTATTATAAATTTCATTTTTAATTTACGTATTGTTATCACATATTATAGGCTTGCGGAGGAAAATGGTGACTGATTTATTTGTTCAATAATTGGCGCAGTAAAATGTTTAAAATTACGTAAAGGATTGAGTTAACGACTAATGCTAAATTGGAGAGAATTGTGTCTCGGTGGAGGAGCATAAGAAGTCATTAGTGTTTGACGCTCCATCCCGAAACCAATTTGAATTAAATGGAGGGATGATGATTGTTTTCTTGCTTTATGAAACAATAAAAGGACAACTTCCCAATAAATTAAGGTATTTAGGAATTTGCTGGCTATCGTTCTGAAACAAAGTATTCCATGAAGCGGCACCAAAGTACTTTAAACCGTTTCTCATAAAAAATATAGAAAATCGAATGATAATTAATAATTGATTAAATATATCATGATAGACATTTTGGTTGATACCAAGTCAGTCCTTGTACTTTTTAAGGATGTAACGTGATGCTCCTTATGTTTCCCTGTACATGCAATTAATATAATGTCCTTCTATTCAAAATCTATTAATTTAACTTTATTTTCAGTCAATAACAATTGTATAAAATCTTATACACAAAAAATAATTTAGTGCCATTGAAGGCTATGTACATTTGAAAATTGGGTGTGCATCAGAAAAGATGCGATAAATAACATAACTAACTCTCGATTGGAGGATGCATATTTGTGTACTGTATAAACTTTTTTGTAGTTATAATTATCAGGATGAGCTTATCGATCACTTTCATACAATAAACTAGTAGATAAATAAATAAGTTTAGGGCATTTCTATGAAATGAGATTTTTAGAATTTAATAAACTAAGCTCTAATCGCCTAGAAAATGGGATCGGAGACATACGGAGTTTGTAGCCTTTAATATGCCTAATTTGAGGAAATGTATTTTTGAGAGAAAGTTGAAATATTTATTAACGGGGGATTTACAAGCTGAATTAACATGTTGGAGTTAATATTTTAGAGTGAAACTTAATATTTAACTAATACATACAGAGTTACATAGGAGTGTTATGCTTGAAAAATATTTTGTCGTTTTTAGAGAATATTACAAATTAATTGCTTATAAATATTTTCTTATAAACTAGAATACATGGTGGTTTCAGGATTACCTTTAATGTAGTTTAAAAGTATGGTTTAGTGAGCAAATGCAGAGGGTTGTTTTCAAAGAGAAGGGAAGGTTCCATTTGGATCTGTGAAGAAAGATTTAAAACCCATTCTCATTTCAACAGCGATATCAGCCATCAATAATATCCTTTCGAGGTAAGTGACCGGTCAAAGGAAATTCAAGAATTTCTTTTTCATTCTCCTTAGACCTGTTGCTTTGAAGGAGGCTTTGGAGTCTCGTTCAATATAAATAGATAGCAGTACTGAGATATAATATTCAACCTGGGTTCAGAACTTGTAGGTGTCGAATAATACCATGAGTTTTGATACAATAAGATGGTGCAACAACATATACACTACATCTGGCCTAGATTTTGGTAGTTCATATAATATGCCAGATATATTACTTTGGGTCAACCTCCAGTGTCAGGTTAATAATATTTGCCCACATAGCTCACATGACGTTAAAACTAGAATTCTTGAGCTTGTTGCTTCTGATCCAAGATAAATACTTCAAACTTTTATGAAAAATATCCATGTTGTGTTCAAGAAAGTATGGATATAAACAGAGGATATCTACTACACATTATTTTTAGGCCATAGTTTTGTCAGATCCGTTTTTTGAAAAAGGAGATTTTGATTTCTGACATTGGTCTCTTGCTCTTTGAGAATCACTTTTCTACCCTAGAATATAAAGAAAGGAAAGTCTGTCATCATTTCTGTTGTAATTACCTCATAAGCTTTTTTTCCTACGTTCAAAATAAACGCCCATTAAATGTTAGTCATTATATGTATTTTGAGAAAGGAAGAAAATAGTGACTAAGACTGAATATGAAACGTATTTATGACCTCATTTGCTAATCACTCAACCCTTTATCGATATAAGCATCACATTTTCTTTATAGTATCCTAGTATTATTTTATAGCGTCCTGCATTTCCCAAATAAGTACCAGTTCTAATTATATTTACCACTGTTTTAGAGATGCCTAAAATTTGCAATGTAACTTTAGTGAACATTTACGACAAGTAAATATGTATGACATCACAAAGGATGGTCGCAACTCTCGCAGTTTTTTCTACGAGCACATTTACTCTTAATTAGGAGTGTCGTAGAATCACCAGTATATACAGTATATATTATATTTAGACGGTGTGGGCGGTCAAGGTCAATTGAGTGATCTTCGCTCGCATTCCGGAAGCGGGAGACAAGGGGAAAGCTAGGTAGTGGGGAACGGGGTTCTCATTCGAGTACGTGGAATAATTTATCTACAGAATCAAGTGCAATTGGCCGTTATTATAATAAAGAAGGCTGCGTGGCTCTCGGGCTATGAAAAATCGAATACCAAAATAATCTTCAATAATTCCCATAGGTGCACGATATATAAAAATGGAAAAGATTGCAAATGGATACTTCTTTACAGGGATCAGACGAAAGAATTGCCCGGATCGAATAGATAGGCTCAAACGTGAGCCCGCGAGCGGTTGCTAGTGAGTCAATATACGAACATACACTTTACGGGTTGACTGGTGAAGAAACAACAATTGAGTCACTGGAGCTTAGCTTTGGATTTGATGCCTTATACGAGTAAATTGTAATCGATGGAGTTTAACCTCGATGAGTGAATTCAAAGGAGCACTTGCGCCAGACGAGGTTAAAACCGAATCCAAGCATAGCCAATTGAATGGGGCTAAATTCTTTCGGTGAGAATTTTTGCCTTCGAGCTCGATAAGGGGAAACGGAACTGAATCAAGAAAACGATGTGCCTCGTGCACAAAGGCGGGCTGTGTCTAGCATTATATATGGGACGGCCAGAAGCGAAAATGCCCCAGGCCAAGGAGGGACCTCTCCTTAACCAATCACTGCCCCAGGGGATAGGGATGAACTCCAGCGGGTTTCTTGAAATAGACTGGAGAGGCGGGCAGCGTCTTCTTGCGCCTGCGTACTTAAAATTATTGCTCCTGCCTTATCGGCGAGAGAGGCTCGATTCTCTAACGGCTCCCACGACTTCGCTTTGCGTTGCTTGGATATTATCCTCTATTCCCCAAAAGGAGAGCATGTATTCTTTTATATTCTATTAAGCTCATCTCTTTCTTGAGTTTAAATTTAAAAAGTTATCTTTAATAATAATTATGTATATAGGAAAAGAGCTGTTAATACAGAAATTGATATGTAAATAAATGAACTATTTATGATTTTAACTATTTTTAAAATCAATAGCTCTGCCTATTTAGGACATAAAAACATATCGAAGGGGCGTTGAAACCAGAATTGGCTTCTCCATTAAATAAAATCCGTATTTACCTTTTAAGGATAAGTGTATTTTGCCATAAATGAGTGAACTCACTCTCGAGTTTCAATAGAAGTTAGAAGGCTCCACTTTGATCATCTCAATAATTTTCCATAAAAATTAACTTGTGGTATTATAAAAATAAACACAATGGATACAAATAGAAAGAATAAAAAAGGAAGAAGTAATAAAGACTTGCACATTAAGATATGTAAAAAATAGAAAAATCTAAGATGCTAAAATGACTAAATCTCACTCAATCAAGTAACCTAAGCCGAACCAAAGATTACAACTCACAAAATAAAAATCGGAATTTCGTTTGATGGACTTTGACGATTTCAAGGTCGGGCTTTGCTCAGATAGCAGAGATTAGTGCCTTTGACGATACTCCTTCATCCCTTTATCTAAAAAAAGGAGAAATGTTAATGGGCCACGTTACAGACTCGTCAATAGAAAGAAAGTCATCTAAACACACAAAAATAAATATTAGAGCACCCCGAAGCAAATTCGACATAATTTTCTTGTTTATCATTATTTTATGTTTAGAAATAAAATAATCCTATGATCTTCATAATAATTAGATAAGTATCTATTTAATAATATGATTTTCACTAGTTCCTACTATTAGTCTCCTTCTTTCTACTAACTCTTCAATATTCTTTTGAAAAAATAGTTTGACTTTGATTTAAATAAGTCCCGCAATATTTACCTTTCTAGAGAATAGATGGGTCCTATGAGAAATATCAATACGAGAGCCACAAAACGGCCTCATTCTTGGATACTTAACTATGGCGTATGATTAGATATGAATGGTATAATTCACTTTAAACTTCTTAACTCCAAAAATTGTCATATCAACTGAAATGAATTATGAGCTCCCTGAAACCGTTTACTTAGGGTACTTGAAGATCAAAATTCAGTACTAATTTATAGAAGAAGATTGCTCTTTCACCAAGAAAAAGTGGGACCTCATATCTTAAAAGTTAATATATAAAAGCGGATACTCCCTGCCTCCCTGTGTACCGATCGAATCCCACCCCTGTACGGAATTTTTGCGAATTAGGAAATCATATTTCCAAAGAAAGATTTTGCCATTTTTTTTAGATATATATATATAAATATACACCAGGACATTTTTATGGAAACATAAAAATTCACAAGCCGAACAAGCCACTGAGGCCTATTATTTCTCAAGTCACCACACTAACGTACCCTCTAGCTAAAACCTTAAATGAAATAATACAACCATATATTCCTTTAAGATATATCATAAAGTAGTAATTTATCGATATACTCCACTCTACAAGACCGACAGGACTAATAGCATCCCTTGATGTGGAAATCAAAATGTATACCACCATCCTACAATCTGTCCTCTTAACCTGATTTTAAGATCTTGAGGAATATGTTGCGTTCATGTAAAACAGAGGCTCCGTTAAGAACACCGGACGGAAATCTCTATACACAAGTCGATGGAGTAGCTATGGGATCCCTCTTGAGGCTGACTTTTGCCAACTACTATATGGTTCAACTTAAAGATAGCTTATTAGAGAACACCAAAAATAAGCCACACATATACTGACGATACGTAGACCACATCTACATCAACGTTCTAAATGAAGAACATCTTAAGAACAACAAATATCAATTTGAGGAGAACTCCGTGTTAAAATTCACTTATGAATTTGTATTTACCTTTTATGGACGTGGAGGTACTAAACATCAACGGTAAATACGTCACAAAAGTGTACAGCAAACCTACAGACATGGGAAAATGCCTTAACGCAGATATTGAATGTCCTAAAAGGTCCAAAAAAAGTGTAATCAGCTCATACATCCGCCGAACATACAAATGCTGCTCTACGTGGGAACTGTTCCATCAAGAGATCTCCCGCATAAAACAAACCCTCGTGAACAACGGTTTCCCCAACAGCATCATTGAAAAACAACTTCAATCATTTTTAAGAATGCAATTCACAGACACGGATGAAACGGGAAGTAACCAGGAAGCAGTAAATAACATCAAACTGTACTAAAGAAATCAAATGTCATCGAATTACAAAATAGACAAACTAAAAATCAAGGAGATTGTTAACCGTAACAGAAAAGTTAAGAAGTAAATGGACACCATTCATTTGATTATATATTATAAAACGACAAACGTTAACAATCTCATTATGAAAAACAACATCTGCCAAAACTCTTCGATGCTCAAGTCTACGAACATAGTTTACGATATTACCTGCCCGAATGACGATTGTAAGCTTCAAAACCACTCAAAATATGTTGGTCTCACTACCACCACACTTTTGAAGCGTTTAATAATGGATCTGGAATATGGAGCTTCCCAAAATTATATGGAGGCCATGCATAACATCAGCTTAACCAGGGACGTATTAGTTAATAACACAACGATCAAAAGAAAGGATGGAAATGAAGCTAGAATATACACCTTAGAAGCCATCTTAATTAACGAAGAAAGGCTAGCCATCAACATCCAGAGGAAGGCCTGGAATCTATCTTTAAAGTTGTTTTAAAATTCCACTTACACAGGAGTGGCCCCTTTCCTTAATATAACGTTTAAGTGAGGAGGAATAAATATCTCCTAAAATACGTTTTCTTTTCATTCTGACTCCACCATTCTACAACTATAAAAGAGGAAAGACACTGAAGATGATCCCATAGATAGAAAGCTCAACAATTAAAGTCAAGTTTGCTTTTACTAAACACAGTTTATTTAATAAAGAGATGAACGTAGCATAAGTTGTTTACCATCTACCAGGTGAACTTAAAAAGATATTAAGAAAAATAGAAAGTTTCCAAAGAAAATTAATAAAGGCTAAATATACTATGGTCTTTAACAAAATCTGCATAGAAGAAGGTCTCTTAACCATTTACACTAAAATATATATATATATATATATATATATATATATATATATATATATATATATATATGTGTGAAAATGATGATGGTGATGCTACTGACAATGTTTCTCATTCTATAACGTTATAAATGTCAAATATTTCGCAGATTCAACAACTAATAGTGTTGAGTACAACACACTTTGTTGCGGAGTTAGGATATATATATATATATATATATATATATATATATATATATATATATATATATATATGTTTATATGTCTTGAATGGCTAAAGAAACTCCTTTGCTAAATATGAATGTTAACAAGAAAGAAGTTCCTAAATAAACAGTAGCAGCCATAATGATTCGGACATTTAGGTTTCCATCACAAAACCTACAGTAGATTCAAACTAAATAATGTTAAGAAATGCATTATAAATAAAATGATATAAAATTATTATGCCTATAAGTTGTACATGTCTATTGTACATGATAGGATGGAGGAAACTGCAAGTTATGTGCAAAAGAGCATTACATATATTCCAAAAACATGGTAATGAAAATATCCAGTATGATATCACAACAGACGTAGATGACAAGATACAATGTTATATGTCACTCAACAAATAATTATCGGTTGTTGCAATATATTAGTACTTTTTATGTATACCGAACTATCAATTACACACTCACATCTGCTACATCACCGCACGAACCGAAGGTAATAATATTCCTGTGTTACTTTTCTCCATTTCTTGTAACATTTCCTAAATTTCTTCAAGGGTGATTTGAATTCCCTCTATACTTCTCTTTCTGAGCGTCTTCCATAATTTCTCAATTGGATTTGAGGTCCGAGCTCTGATCAGGAAATTCTTCAACAAATATGCGATGAGGAAAGGTGCTTTATCGTGAATAAAAATGGGAGGTCTGGCAGAGGTGGCTCTCATATGGGAAAGGCGATGTGCTTGCTGAATTTGTTTATACATTTAAGCATTCGCTCTGCCCTGAAACTGGTCAAGTGGACCCTGACCTTCAACTGAATTTATGTTTCACACCATAACGCTTCAAATAGCTAACTTGACGCTTTTCTTTACGCAGTTCACGGATAATCTATTGCTAGGTCTTAGACGGAAGAACCTCCTGACATCTGAGCAAAACCAATTGTACTTAGATTCATCGCTGAAGTGTACTTTATACAATTGGTCTTCTGTCCATACAACATGCTTAGTAATGAAGGATAATCTAGCTTTCCTCTTCTTATGGCTTATCAATGGCTTGGCTGACGGTGAACAAGATTTTAAATCTCTTTCCGTCAGGCTGTGCGATATTGTCTTCCTGGAGACACCAATGCTTACAGTTTCATTTACTTGTCGAGAATTCATTGCTACTTTCTTGTATCGATCCTTTTTTGAGATATAAGCAATGGCTTGATCATTTCCTGAGAATGAAAATGTGCTGCGCAACTTATTTGATATAAAAGCTGTAAGTTGTATGATTATGATACAACCGAACACATGTTGTTGAGTGTAATGATTACTAGAAGCAAGGAACAAAATATGTGAGGAAGGTGGAAAGGAAGAAAGAATCAGAAAATAAAAGCCGAAGCAAAACAATCATTGTATTAATAACCAATGTAAAATATGCAGAGAAAAGACAAGAGGAGGTGTAATTACAATTGCTTAATAATGCAGATGAAAATGTCAGAGGTATGCGGATGAAAAAAAGAGGGAATCGAAAAAGAGAACAGGAAAAGGATGATTAAAAGACTAGCCAATTATGAAAAGAAACACTTCACAGAAATTGAATGAGCATGCGAAAGAGAAGGTGAAGTTATCCTGGAAAGTAGTAAGTTAAGAAAGATATAATAATAATAATTGCAAGATAATAATAGGAGGGTACCTATAACAATGAGAGGTCAGAAGTATATGACCCAACTACATTCACAATTTACATAAAGTAGGTGCTGAAAGAGACATGAATGAAAAAAGTAATTGACTTTCTGTGTGTAAACCAGGTGCTTTATAGGTATGAAAAATGGGAAGGGAACTGCAGTAGATGATCTAGTTTGTGAGATGCTAAAAATTGGAGGTGACAGTTCCAATAGCTGTTCAATACTTTTTGATTAAATACTAAATGAAGTACAATTTAGAATAAAGGCAATGGTGCACGGTTGAAGAAAATGGTAATACTTTGCATTTTGATCTATCTATGTTAGTATAAGATGGTGAACCGTTCCTAGTGTCGGAGGAGAAGAAAGATTCACAAATTAAAGACATTGGCAGGATATGTTTACCATATGTGGTCCGTACGGCAATGAATGCTGTTTAATTTTGCTGTTGTTGTTAAATATTCTATGGCTGAAGTGGTAAGATACCGACGAGTATGAAGGAAACGGGCATGAAATTACAAAAAATGGTTAGAATTTTAGTATAAACTGATGGCACAACCCAATAATAAGAAGTAGAGAAAGTTTTGATAAATATTTGGGAAGGAATTAATGGTATATGTATAAAAGAATAAGGTGATGGGGTTGTGACTGATAATGACTTTGGGTGCGATATTATGCCTTGATGTTACCGTGATATAAGTGGTCAAATTGATATAATATCATAGTAAATGATTGAGGTTCAGATTATGAAGTTTGCGACCCTAAGATTTTAAATAGTATCAAAGCCTTTGCGAAGATTAGGGTATTAGCAAATAGTAAAGGTTTGAGTGTGGAATGTAATAGAAAATTGCTTGAGTTTGCCGGTGAAAAAGCTTCAGTATGAAATTGAGAGTATAGTAAGGAAGGAAAAGGAAAATTCTAGAAATTGAGCAGTGTAAATGGACAAATTCTGAAGGGGGCTTTGTAAAGAGAGTTAGGGTTTCTAGCTAACATGTTTTCTTGGTATTGAGAAGGAGAAGAACGAAGATAATGGTTTGGGGCTTCTGGGAAGTTTTAGGCAGGTAGGTAGAACGGATGAAAATAGAAATGTAAACAGAATATAAGAAAGTAGTCCTCATTGAGTCAAAAGGTTGGAGATGACCTCCTAAAATATATGTTCTCGGATGATAGTTTGTCTATTAATATCGCAAAGATTTTTTTTTTAGAGAGTTTTCTTCTAATATTTGGGCCATGGGTGAACCAATACTGGACGAGATGCTACAGCAAAGCATCCATTGCGATTAAATGAAAATCGGCGTTCAAAGATAGATTGGGTGAAGTCAGATTGTTTAGGTGGCGGTGACTATTGCTTTCTAGACTATACAAGAGAGTAGGTTGGTTTGTTTTTGAAGTCTAACAACCTTTTAGCATGCTTCTTTATCTGTTTCTGTTTTCAACAACGATGGGACACAGGAACAATTCCGATCGTAAAGGGTGGCGTTGATTCCAAACAGTTCAGAGTTCAAATATTTACCATTACAAATAGTCTTTTTTCGCAGATCGTGGCCACTTTTAATAGCATATAAGGTGCCCACATTTCCGATTGCACCAAAGATAACTCCAGCGTCGTTAAGTGGCTCTGTACTTTTCACGTTTCTAACTTTCTAACTTAACGGCTTTACTCTCTATGCAAAATTCAAATCAGTCTGACGTAGCCTTCCCGGTTCATTTCACTTTCTTCCAAAAATAATATATAAATGGAAGGATACTAATAGAAAGGGAAATGAGTGTTAAATATAGAATGTAATCAGTGTGTGGGTAAGACAAATAGTTTATGATATGATATTTATATCAAATAAAAAAATTGGTGGTTTAGTGGGAATTAAGATGAAGGGTTTTGGTCTTGACTTAGAAGGGAAGATGGTTTTAAGTGAGACTGATATGAAAAGAAATAAAAGCTAAAAAGTGGTTTGTATACTAGTTTGTGGTTGTCGATAACAGGTAACTTAAACATGACCTGGATTTCAACTCCCTTTCTTTCAATGCATGCCTCAATTTCTTGGCTTTTCTTTATGAAGGGTAGGTTTAGTTTTTATTGCTCTGATATTTTCCCCAGGTAACAAACAGGAAATAATTTTCCTTTTGTCGTAAAACCGTTGCCCTGGATTAGAAAAGATTATGGTAATACTAAAGATTTGCCCAGTGTGCCTAGTACATTAGAGTGCTTACGTTATAGATATGCCTACCATTTACATATTGCATTCCTTACGTTTGACACACCTACACAATAAAATACATAATCGTAGAATAGACTTAAACTTTTAAAGATATTTTATGATCGGGAAATTAGGTGCTAATTTCGCAAGGCTTAGAAAATCTTTTTTTTTGTCGCGTGAAAGTTTGAGTTTGTGACAAAGCAATTAGCAATCCCATTTAATAGACTCTCATTTAACGCATATGTTGAGGTAATTATATTTACAATGGCTCTGCTACTAATAAAATCAAAAGGTTTCGCCTAATTTCCTAACTGAACCACACTTCACTAGTCTGCATCGAGAATACCAACGACTCTATGACATACCAGAGACGATCAAAGGAGATACCTAAGAGGTAAACCAGCAGGCAACACTCAGGCAATTACAAGGTAATTAATCTCTGCCGTCAGAACCATTGCCGGACAAGCAGAATTAAAACAAAGAATATATTTTATCTCTTAGGACAGTAATTTCATGTTTCTTTTTCATCATCCTCATCTATTCCTCATTGATTGCCCTAATTAAAAATAGGTTAATTTATGCCTTTCATTATCCTCTTCCTAAATTCTAAATTCTGCGAAAAAAGGAGCAATCGTCTATACAAAATTCCGAGATACAAATAATATGAAATAATTGATGTTTATGAATATAATTCAGAGTAACCCTTCATATAAAAGATCCCCAAACGGTGCTATTATTTGTAGCTCAGTTCCGCAAGCTCAAGCTCCCATCTAGGGGATTGCCTGCTATTCCTACTTCCAGCAGGTGAATTACTGCTATAATACTTAGACAAATTTTAATTTCTTCTATCTTCAGCATTTTTTACACATTAATTTCCTACGGTGGTGGCTCATCAGTTTTTAATCTAAACTCTAAAAATTTTTGTCTGAAGTAAATATTTAAAAGATCTTGAATTTGTAATTAACACAAATTTATTCATGGGTAATTTGGCAACGCTGCGGGTTTTAGGAAATCGATACAAGGTTGAAATTATGCCTAAGGGCCATGGAATGCACCATTCTTGGTTACTCCTACTTTTTCACGCTCAGGAAGTGTTTAGATTTTATGCTGGCAACAAAAAGCATATGCAGTTTTATCTGAGAATGCTAGCTTAAATAAAAATAAAGTGCACGCCATCCTGCGGCCTTTCCCCTCAAGAGAAAAATGAAAGAAGTAAGACGAGGGTGAGAATAAAGACGACGAAGAGAGCATCATAATTGTGGCATTATTACGAGATGAACAAGAAATTCGTTGCCAGTTTCAGACAGATGATCTACAACTTGTCAAACTTTGGAAGAAGATACATAGGTGAAAGAAAGGCATCTATCCACAGAGATTGCACTAGGATCTAGATTACTACTCGTATGTGCGGAAGAACAGCAGTTTATTCCGATGGCCATAAAGTCGTAAAGTGAAGGCATAAGTGTTCATTAACGAAGTCAAGCCAGATGCGCTGGCATTCTTAGTTCCACTTTCCAAAAGAGAACTTTCGTGGAGAAGAGGAAGTTAAACAAACAGAATGATCGATAGTTGTGCGAGATCCATCCGAAGAGCCTCTTAGATGGTTTTGGTCGTGGTCAGCAGCAAAGGACACGCTATGCCTCACATCTTCCCCTTTTGATGGCGCCACAAGGAAAGAAAGATACAGGCGTGGTTGTTCAATAACGTACCACAACACTGGTCCCTAGAATTATGGCCACCCTTCTCCCTCGACTGCAATGCCCTAGATTATTCCATCTGGTGGGTTTTTGACAATGTGTCAACAAAGTTGCTCATAATACTTCATGATATCTGAAGGCGGCCAATGTGTAGTAAATAGAATCCATTGGAGAGGAACCCATAACTAGGGCATGAAACCAGTTCAATTCCCGCCTGGAGAAGATTTAGAAGGCAAATGGTGGCCATTTCGAATGATTTCACAAATATATACATATATTGTTTATTTATTCAGTCATTTCAGATGAGAATATATTCCTTCGTTTTGTAAACAACTTGCTTTCTTTTTCCCATATAAAAACTGTATCAATTTATCTGAAATCCGTGTAAATTAGTGTTTTGATTTTTTTAACTAAAACACTATGCATCACATTATATGGACCAATTTCTATAACTATGAATAAATCATTTTATATTTAATATTTCTTCTTATTGTAGTATATTCTATACTCTCTGAGTATTTATAGTCAAATAAATATGGATAACCAAAGGCTCAATATTGCAGATAGCTGTGGTCTTGTTAATGGCCAATTCATGGGTATAATGCATAAAAAGTAAGTCTGAAACAAATATAATGAATTATTGCAATAGAAATGCAGTAAAAAACGTATTTAATTACATCCAAAAAGATGCAGTAATCCTTAAAAATTTTACAATTCTTCCAAAATTAAGGGCAAATTTTGTTAAGAACAGCTATCTACGCTTACTCCAACGATGGCCGGATCGCCCCATTGAGGGCATTATAGTATAATCTTCGTTAAATAACATTCAATAACAATAAAACTTGAAATAAGTACTCGTTGAGACCAACAAGAACCAACAAAACACTTCTTTCATAATAGTAAAACACGTTTATGATGTTTATATCAGTAAAGGACCGATATTTTAATGAGGATCTAAATACGCTTTGCCACAACAATTACCGAAACCGTAAAGTGAGATCAGATGGAGAACTATCGGACAATTAATCCTAACTATTTGGGTTGATTTTCTTCAAAATGCGAAAAAGTATTTCATCCCGCATACACCAAAGACCAGGGAAGAAATAAAGCAACAAAAATGAATAAACACGACACTGATAAAGAGAACAGATGTTCGCAACGACTCGCAGAGGCGAAAGAATGAGAACTAGCAATTTCTAGTAACTTTTGATGTAGTACGCACAATTACCATTAAAACGCTGATATATAAAAAAAATTAAATTCAAAGAAAGGGAGAAAAATAAACGATGAAATGGTTTGTCCATATGATAACTCTGAATTCAAACTTCTCGGAACGAAATAAAAAATAAGAATCCAACTTTAACACTTTTAATATAAATTTTTCATTCTCCAACTTAGTGATACATAAGATAACACATATCTTCTTCACTTTATATTTGGCTTGATATTTGTGTTGTAAAATAAAACACATACATCTAGAAAGTGTACAGCATATTAATAATAGGGGCACACAACGACCCATTCAGGCTATAATATCTTCTAAAATAAAATTTTGAAATCTTTTTCTTGTATTACTTTTCCCTACCTTCATGGCCATAATGTTTAATAGTGATAAATATTAAATATCCCTACATTTGTTGTATTATTCGCCATTATTTGATTCCTTTATAAACAAATTTGTTTGAAAGGTAATAAAATTGGCTAAAGGGTAATATGAGTCCAACTTCGAATCGATTTCATTATAATTTTGTAGCTTTATCCTTGACACTAAATTACAAGTTTTTCCTAAAGGAGAGTAAAACATCTAAGAGTTCAAGAGCCGATTGTCTCACACGCTGCATTAACCATTTTATCTATTATTTTTAGACATATTTGAACTTTATTTCCTCTTTCAACATCTCCACCCCTCCCTTCGCATCATGGAAATTTCACTGATCATATTTGTCGAGGAACGACACAGTTTGTCTACATAATGTGGGTACATACGTAATTGAGGCAGACCGGCAAATTTCGGCCCTGTACTCAGGCAGGTATGCAGCGAAGGAAAGGCAATGGCCACCCAAAGTAAGAGTACGACTTAATTATAGGTTGCGCCTATTCGAAAGGGGAACTCGTTTGCCAGATTTAACTCAGGAATTATTTAAGGAAACACTTCTACAAAAATAAGC
Source organism: Ceratothoa steindachneri (assembly GCA_963969495.1). Lineage (NCBI taxonomy): Eukaryota > Metazoa > Arthropoda > Malacostraca > Isopoda > Cymothoidae > Ceratothoa > Ceratothoa steindachneri. The sequence continues at coordinate 37,568,945 of OZ018329.1, forward strand.
TTTAATACAAGATAAATAATTAAATATCGAGACAAGAATAATAATGGAAATTAACACAAAGGTTAGCGTGACAATGAATATCATAGCGGGCAGGAATTAATGGAAGCTGGGCCCGGGAATTATTAATTTATTAGATGGTTTAAATAAGCGGAGTAAGATTTCTAAATCTTTTCGTTATGCGATTATGGGGTCTTCTTAGTACTTGAGAAAATGAAGTGACATACGAGGGTAGGATTCTGGATTATCTCGGATGATTGACGGGAGCGGAAACGGAAGACCAGTGGCTAGGTCTTCATAGAACGAACTCGGGGTATGAGAGTTCAGGGAACTCCAACGGATTTGCGATTACTCCGACTTCCGGGGGTTGGAGACGTCCACAGTAGAGACTCGTAAACGGAACGGCGAAGAATCTCCGCGAGAACGGATGAGAAGAGGCTATGCCCAAGGCAGTCTTCTGGGACGTAATAAAGTAGTATCTTCCTCTGAACAGAGCGGATTACGTAGAGGATCTGCTCAAGAGATCACGACGACGAATAAATTGATTGGGCGACAAGACTTCCTAACTCGCACTCTCTGATCAGGACTATGCACTTCCTCTTAAATAGAGGAGTTCGTCTGGAGTCAAGGGGGGGGGGACGAGAGACGAGTGAAGTCCCAATGGATAGCATGGCGTCAGACAATGTGCCAGCTGTAAAACTTGCAAGCAACGCTATCAGAGTGGGGGACGGTGGTCATAAATGAAAACAAACATAGCTGGCGCCAGTCTAGGCATGAGAAAATTAAGCCACACGGCACGTTCGAATTCATAATTCTACAATATTGTTTTTTCATTCATAGTTCATAGCATAAACATAACAGAATACTCGATGACATCTTCTGATCACAAAAATGTAAGTTCTGTTTCTCTTTCCCCCTATACTCAAGATTTGCCTCACTTATCTTCCATGTTCTTA